>NW_019167915.1:16862076-17006449 GCF_002303985.1 Durio zibethinus | reverse complement strand
CGGTCCGATTCTTAGACTGGGAATGAACTCCGTATGCTTGACTGGGAATGAACTCCGTATGTCTAACCAACTGACGAAACGAGCAGACGGGCGGGCACTACGCCGGCCAGAGAGACGGGATGCGCAAGCCGTGGATCGATAGGGTGGTAGGTGGGTTTAGGAAATCTTCATATTTCTGCATGCCAATGCCATTTTTATGGCTGCTAAATTCATACAATGGTCCTTTAAGCCTTCACGTGAAGTTTCATGGCAAGATGACTCATTTTCTATTTTTCACAATTTTTGAAACTTTTTGCGGTTCGGGATTTTTTAAAATTTTTTCTGAAAGAGTTTTGGCCCCAAACTTGGTAGACGTGATCCTTGTATTTTTATTAGCATGCATAAAAAAATTCAGCTAAAAACTCGAAGTGTACAAGATTTTGTGACCTTTTGAAAAAAGTGTCCCTATTTCGAATACTTTAATGGCTACTGGCAGCAAACTTGTAAAATCTCAAATGCTCTTTAAAGGGGTGTGTGTTCTTGAGGTTTGATGAGGGATAGGGGGCCAATATAAGGGCCAAGTAAAAGTAACCATTGCACATCATGTGCTACACTCCCGCCATGCGGGATCGCGATTCCCAATAGGCAACGATTCATTTCCTCATGGTCAGACGAAAGAAAAAATCGGCAGACACGACATGCTCGAGCCCGCATGTGCTGTCGCAATCCCGGTTCATCTAGCTTACACGTAACGTGAACTCCGATGCAGTCCCCCAGCGAAAAATCGGGTTGGCGCTCAGCTGCCAGAGGGGTGCCAAGCAGATGGATCACGGGTCCCTCGACATTTGTGTTGATTGCCCGCAACCCTCATTCGCAGTTCATCTTCGCTTGGGCATACGCGTATTGCCTAAGAACCTGAGAAACTGGCGACCGAGGGCACTACGTCGCAAAGATGGATCGCACGTGGATCGTGTGTCACGTGTGGTTTTAGCGCATCTCGCAAATTCGCATCCATGTCTACTGTTTGAGCTTGTACTTCATACAATGGCCTTAGTTCACGTGAGCTTCTGCAGCATTTTATATTTTTCACGATTTTCAAAACTTTTTACGGTTCGAGATTTTTTAAAATTTTTTCGGAAGGAGTTTTGGCCCCAAACTTGGTAGACGTGATCCTTGTATTTTTATTGGCATGCACAAAAACATTCAACTAAAAACTCGAAGTACAAGATTTTGTGACCATTTAAAAAAAGTGTGCCCATTTCAGATACTTTAATGGCTACTAGCAGAAAACCTGTACAATCTCAAATGCTCTTTATGGGGGTGTGAGTTGTCGAGGTTTGGTGAGGGATAGGGGGCCAATATAAGGGCCAAGTACCAGCACCCATCGCACATTATGTGCGCACACCCCCGACCCCCCCAACCATCGGAACCCAAATGCCGCCGGTCAGGTTCTCCGACAATGCTTCAACGATGGTGCCTCAACGAAGACAAATGCGGCACCAGCATATGTTCAAGCCTAGCATGTGCTGCCACAACCCTCGGTCCAGTCTGATCTTAGACTGGGAATGAACTCCGTATGCTTAGACTAGAAATGAACTTCGTATGCCTAAGTCAACACATGAAACGAGCGCGCGGGCGCTCAGTCGGCCAGAGGGGCGGGATTTGCAAGCCGAGAATCGGTCGGGTCCCCCTCTGCGTGCTGCCGATCTTCCTACCATAACCCTCAATCCAGTCTAATCTTAGACTGGGAGTGAACTCCGTATGCCTAAGCCAACCAATGAAACGAGCGGGCGGGCGGGCACTACGCCGGCCAGAGACGGGATGTGCAAGCCGTGGATCGATAGGGTGGTAGGTGGGTTTAGGCACATCTTCATATTTCTACGTGCCAATGCCATTTTTATGGCTTGTAAATTCATACAATGGTCCATTAAGCCTTCACGTTAAGTTTCATGGCAAGACGACTCATTTTCTATTTTTCATGATTTTTGAAACTTTTTGTGGTTCGGTATTTTTTTAAAATTTTTTGGAAGGAGTTTTGGCCCCAAACTTGGTAGACGTGATCCTTGTATTTTTTTTGGCATGCACAAAAAAATTCTGCTAAAAATTTGAAATGTACAAGATTTTGTGACCATTTGAAAAAAGTGTCCCCATTTTACACACTTTAATGGGTACTCGCAGGAAACCTGTAAAATCTCAAATGCTTTTTAAGGGGGTGTGAGTTCTCAAGGTTTGATGAGGGATAGGGGGCCAATATAAGGGCCAAGTACCAGCACCCATCGCACATCATGTGCGAACACCCCCCCAGCCCCCCGATCGTCGGAACCCCAATACTGCCGGTCAGGTTCTCCGGCGATGCTCCGACGAAAAAATATGCGGCACCAGCACATGCTCGAGCTCAGCATGTGCTGTCGCAACCCTCAGTCCGATTTGATCTTAGACTAGGAATGAACTCCGTATGCTTAGACTGGGAATGAACTCCGTATGCCTAAGTCAACCCATGAAACAAGCGTGCAGGCGCTTAGTCGACCAGAGGGGCGGGATACGCAAGTCGGGGATCGGCTGGGTCCCCCTCTGCGTGCTGCCGATCCTACTACCGCAACCGTCAGTCCGGTCCGATCTTACACTGGGAATGAACTATGTATTCCTAAGCCAATCGATGAAACGAGCGGGCAGGCGGGCACTACGCTGGCTAGAGAGACGGGATGCGCAAGCCGTGGATCGATAGGGTGATAGGTGGGTTTAGGCACATCTTCATATTTCTATGTGCCAATGCCATTTTTATGGCTTGTAAATTCATACAATGGTCCCTTAAGCCTTCACGTGAAGTTTCATGACAAGACGACTCATTTTCTATTTTTCACGATTTTCAAAACTTGTTGTAGTTCAGAATTTTTTAAAATTTTTTCGGAAGCAATTTTGGCCCCAAACTTGGTAGA
Source organism: Durio zibethinus (assembly GCF_002303985.1). The sequence continues at coordinate 17,003,534 of NW_019167915.1, read as the reverse complement.
CGTGATCCTTACATTTTTTTTGGCGTGCAAAAAAAAATTTACCTAAAAACTCGAAGTGTACAAGATTTTATGACCATTTGAAAAAAGTATCCCCATTTCAGACACTTTAATGGCTACTGGCAGCAAACCTGTAAAATCTCAAATGCTCTTTAAGGGGGTGTGAGTTCTCAAGGTTTGATGAGGGATAGGGGCCAATATAAGGGCCAAGTACCAGCACCCATCGCACATCATGTGCGCACACCCCCCAGGCCCCCCGATGGTCGGAACCCCAATGCCGTCGGTCAAGTTCTTCGGTGATGCTCCGACGATGGTGCCCCTTTGGAGATAAATGCGGCACCAGCACATGCCCGAGCCCTAGCATGTGCTGCCGCAACCCTTGGTCCGGTCTGATCTTAGACTGGGAATGAACCCCGTATGCTTAGGCTGGGAATGAACTCCGTATGCCTAAGTCAACCCACGAAACGAGCGTGCGGGCGCTCAGCCGGTTGAGGGGCGGGATGCACAAGTCGAGGATCGACCGGGTCCCCTTCTGCGTGCTATCCATCCTGCTGGTGTAACCCTCGGTTCAGTCTGATCTTAGACTGGAAATGAACTTCGTATACCTGAGCCAACCGACGAAACGAGCGGGCGGGCGGGTGGGAGGGCACTACGCCAGCCAGAGAGACGGGATGCGCAAGCCGTGGATCGATAGGGTGGTAGGTGGGTTTAGGCACATCTTCATATTTCTACGTGCCAATGCAATTTTTACGACTTGTAAATTCATACAATGGTCCCTTAGGCCTTCACGTGAGGTTTCATGGCAAGATGACTCGTTTTCTATTTTTCATGATTTTTGAAACTTTTTACGATTCGGGATTTTTGAAAATTTTTTTGGAAGGAGTTTTGGCCCCAAACTTGGTAGACGGGATCCTTTTATTTTTGTTAGCGTGCACAAAACAATTCAGCTAAAAACTCGAAGTGTACAAGATTTTGTGACCATTTGAAAAAAATGTCCCCATTTCAGACACTTTAATGGCTACGGGCAACAAACCTGTAAAATCTCAAATGCTTTTTAAGGGGGTGTCAGTTCTCAAGGTTTGATGAGGGATAGGGGGCCAATATAAGGGCCAAGTACCAGCACCCATCGCACATCATGTGCGCACACCCGTCCCGGCCCCCCAATCGCAGGAATCCCAATGCCGCCGATCAAGTTCTCCGACGATGCACCGGCGATGGTGCCCTGGCGAAGAAAAATGTGACACCAGCACATGCCCAAGCCCAGCATGTGCTATCGTAACCCTCGGTCCAGTTCGATCTTAGATTGGGAATGAACTCCGTATGCCTAAGCCAACAGATGAAACGAGCGGGTGGGCGGGCGGGCACTACGCCAACCAGAGAGATGGGATGCGCAAGCCATGGCTCGATAGGCTGGTAGGTGGGTTTAGGCACATCTTTATATTTCTACGTGCCAATGCCATTTTTATGGCTTGTAAATTCATACAATGGTCCCTTAAGCCTTCACGTGAAGTTTCAGGGCAAGACGACTCGTTTTCTATTTTTCATGATTTTCAAAACTTTTTGCGGTTTTAGATTTATTAAAATTTTTTCGGAAGGAGTTTTGGCCACAAACTTGGTAGACGTGATCCTTGTATTTTTGTTGGCATGCACAAAAAAATTCAGCTGAAACCTCGTAGTGTACAATATTTTGTGACCATTTGAAAAACGTGTCCCCATTTCAGACACTTTAATAGCTACTGGCAGCAAACTTGTAAAATCTCAAATGCTCTTTAAGGGGGAGTGAGTTGTCGAGGTTTGATGACGGATAGGGAGCCAATATAAAGGCCAAGTACCAGCACCCATCGCACATCATGTGTGCACACCCCCCCGGCCCCCCGATCGCCGGAACCCCAATGCCGCTGGTCAGGTACTCCGACAATGCTCCGGCGATGGTGGCTCGATGAAGAAAAATGCGGCACCAGCACATGCCCGAACCCAGCATGTGCTGCCGCAACCCTCGATCCGGTCCGATCTTAGACTGGGAATGAACTCCGTATGCTTAGACTGGGAATGAACTCCGTATGCCTAAGTCAACCCAGGAAACAAGCGTGCGGGCGCTCAGTCGACCAGAAGGGCGGGATGCGTAAGCCGAGGATCGGTCGGGTCCCCCTCTGTGTGCGTCGATCCTGCTGCCCCAACCCTCGATCTGGTCAGATCTAAGACTGGGAATGAACTCCGTATGCTTAGACTGGGAATGAACTCCGTATGCCTAAGTCAACCCACGAAACGAGCGTGCGAGCGCTCAACCGACCAGAGGGGCGGGATGCACAAGCCGAGGATCGGCCGGGTCCACCTCTGCGTGCTGTCGATCTTGCTGCCATAACCCTCGGTTCGATCCAAACTTAGACTGGGAATGAACTCCGTATGCCTAAGCCAACCGACGAAACGAGAGGGCGACGGGCACTATGCCGACCAGGGAGACGGGATGCGCAAGCCGTGGATCGATAGGATGGTAGGTGTGTTTAGGCACATCCTCGTATTTCTACATGGCAATGCCATTTTTATGGCTTGTAAATTCATACAATGGTCCATTAAGCCTTCACGTAAAAGTTTCATGGCAAGACGACTCATTTTCCATTTTACATGATTTTCAAAACTTTTTGCGGTTCGAGTTTTTTTAAAATTTTTTCAGAAGGAGTTTTGGCCCCACACTTGGTAGACATGATCCTTGTATTTTTCTTGATATGAACAAAAAAATTCAGCTAAAAAATCGAAGTGTATAACATTTTGTGACCATTTAAAAAAAGTGTCCCCATTTCAGACACTTTAATGGCTACTGCAACAAACCTGTAAAATCTCAAATGCTCTTTAAAGGGGTGTGAGTTCTCAGGGTTTGATGAGGGATAGGGGGCCAATATAAGGGCCAAGTACCAGCACCCATCGCACATCATGTGCGCACACCCCCCCGGCCCCCCCGATTGTCGGAACCCTAATGCCGCCAGTCAGGTTCTTCCGCGATGCTCTGGCGATGGTGCCCCGACGAAGAAAAATGCCCCACCAGCACGTGCTCGAGCCCAACATGTGCCGCCGCAACCCTCGGTCCGGTCCGATCTTAGACTGGGAATGAAGTTTGTATGCTTAGACTAGGAATGAACTATGTATGCCTAAGTCAACCCACGAAATGAGCGTGCGGGCGCTCAGTCAGCCAGAGAGGCGAGATGCGTAAGCCGGGGATCGGTTGGGTCCCCCTTTGTGTGCTGTTGATCCTGCTGCCACAACCCTCAGTCTGGTCTGATATTAGATTGGGAATGAACTCCGTATGCCTAAGCCAACCGACGAAACGAGTAGGCGGGCAGGCGGGCACTACGTCGGCCAAAGAAACGGGATGCGCAAGCCATGGATCGATAAGGTGGTAGGTGGGTTTAGGCACATCTTCATATTTCTATGTGCCAATGCCATTTTTATGGCTTGTAAATTCATACAAAGGTCCCTTAAGCCTTCACGTGAAGTTTCAGGGCAAGACGACTCGTTTTCTATTTTTCATGATTTTCAAAATGTTTTGCGGTTTGGGATTTTTTAAAATTTTTTTGGATAGAGTTTTGGCCCCAAACTTGGTAGACGTGATCCTTGTATTTTTGTTGGCATGCAAAAAAAAATTCAGCTAAAAACACGAAGTGTACAAGACTTTGTGACCATTTGAAAAAAGTGTCCCCATTTCAGACACTTTAATGGCTACTGGCAACAAACCTATAAAATCTCAAATGCTCTTTAAGGGGGTGTGAGTTCTCGAGGTTTGATGAGGGATAGGGGGCCAATATAAGGGCCAAGTACCAGCACCCATCGCACATCATGTGCGCACACCCCCTGGCCCCCTCGATCACCGAACCAATGCCGTCGGTCAGGTTCCCCGGCGATGCTCCCGCGATGGTGCCCCGACGAAGAAAAATGCAGCACCAGCACATGCCCGGGCCCAGCATGTGCTGCCGTAAACCTCGGTCTGGTCCGATCTTAGACTGGGAATGAACTCCGTTTGCTTAGACTGGGAATGAACTCCGTATGCCTAAGTCAACCCACGAAACGAGCGTGCGGGCGCTCAGCCGGCCAGAGGGGCAGGATGAGGAAGCCGGGGATCGATCGGGTCCCCTCTGTGTGTTGCCAATCCTGCTGCCACAACCCTCAGTCCGGTCTGATCTTAGACTGGGAATGAACTCCGTATGCCTAAGCCAACCGACGAAATGAGCAGGCGGGCGGGCGGGCGGGCACTACGTCGGCCATAGAGACGGGATGCACAAGTCGGGGATCGATAGGGTGGCAGGTGGGTTTAGGTACATCTTCATATTTCTGTGTGCCAATGCCATTTTTATGGCTTGTAAACTCATACAATGGTCCCTTAAGCCTTCACGTGAAGTTTCATGGCAAGAAGACTCGTTTCCTATTTTTCATGATTTTTGAAACTTTTTGCGGTTCTGGATTTTTTTAAATTTTTTCAGAAGGATTTTTGGCTCCAAACTTGGTAGACTTGATCCTTGTATTTTTTTTGGGACACACAAAAAAATTCAGCTAAAAACTCGAAGTGTACAAGATTTTGTGACCATTTGAAAAACATTTCCCCATTTCGAACACTTTAATGGCTACTGGTAGCAAACCTGTAAAATCTCAAATGCTTTTTAAGGGGGTGTGAGTTCTTGAGGTTTGATGAGGGATAGGGGGACAATATAAGGGCCAAGTACCAGCACCCATCGCACATCATGTGCGCACACCCCCCCCGGCACCCCCAGTCGCCGGAACCCTAATGCCGCCGGTCAGGTTCTCCGACGATGCTCCAGCGACGGTGCCTCGACGAAGAAAAATGCGGCACCAGCACATGCCCGAGCCCAGCATGTGCTGCTGCAACCCTCGGTCTGGTCTGATCTTAGACTGAGAATGAACTCCGTATGCTTAGACTGGGAATGAACTCCGTATGCCTAAGTCAACCCACGAAACGAGCGTGCGGGCACTCCGCCGGCTAGAGGGCGAAATGTGCAAGCCGAGGATCGATCGGGTCCCCCTTTGCGTTCTATTGATGCTACTGTCGTAACCCTCAGTCTGGTTCGATCTTAGACTGGGAATGAACTCCGTATGCCTAAGCCAGTCGACGAAACGAGTGGGCGGGCAGGCGGGCACTACGCCGGCTAGAGAGACGGGATGTGCAAGCCGTGGATCGATAGGGTGGTAGGTGGGTTTGGGCACATCTTCATATTTTTGCATGCCAATGCCATTTTTATGGCTTGTAAATTCATACAATGGTCCTTTAAGCCTTCACGTGAAGTTTCATAGCAAGACGACTCGTTTTTTATTTCTCATGATTTTTGAAACTTTTTGCGGTTCGTGATTTTTTTAAATTTTTTTGCAAGGGGTTTTGGCCCCAAACTTGGTAGACGTGATCCTTGTATTTATGTTGGCATGCACAAAAAAAATTTAGCTAAAAACTCGAAGTGTACAACATTTTGTGACCATGTGAAAAAAGTGTCCCCATTTTAGACACTTTAATGGTTACTGGCAGCAAACCTGTAAAATCTCAAATGCTCTTTAAGGGGGTGTGAGTTCTCGAGGTTTGATGAGGGATAGGGAGCCAATACAAGGGCCTAGTACCAGCACCCATCGCACATCATGTGCGCACACCCCCCGGCCCCCCGATCGTCGGAAACCCCAATAGCCGCCTGTCAGGTTCTCCGGGCAATACTCCGACGATGTGCCCCAACGAGAAATGCGGCACCGGCACATGCCCAAGCCCAGCATGTGCTGCCGCAACCCTCCATCTGGTTTGATCTTAGACTGGGAAAGAACTCCGTATGGTTAGACTGGGAATGAACTACGCATGCCTAAGTCAACCCACGAAATGAGCGTGTGGGCGCTAGTCGGCCAGAGGGGCGGGATGTGCAAGCCAGGGATCGGTAGGGTCCCCCTCTGTGTGCTGCCGATCCTACTACCGTAACCCTCGGTCTAGTCTGATCTTAGACTGGGAATGAACTCCGTATGCCTAAGCCAATCGACAAAACGACCGGGCAGGCGGGCGGGCACTACGCCGGTTAGAGAGACGGGATGCGCAACCCGTGGATCGATAGGGTGGTAGGTGGGTTTAGGTACATCTTCATATTTCTGCATGCCAATGCCATTTTTATGGCTTGTAAATTCATACAATGGTCCCTTAAGCCTTCACGTGAAGTTTCATGGCAAGATGACTCGTTTTCTATTTTTCACGATTTTTGAAACTTTTTTCGGTTCGAGAGTTTTTAAAATTTTTTCAGAAGGAGTTTTGGCCCCAAATGTGGTAAACATGATTGTTGTATTTTTGTTGGCATGCACAAAAAAATTCAGCTAAAAACTTGAAGTGTACAAGATTTTGTGACCGTTTGAAAAAAGTAACCCCATTTCAGACACTTTAATGGCTACTGGCAGCAAACCTATAAAATCTCAAATGCTCTTTAAGGGGGTGTGAGTTCTCAAGGTTTGATGAGCGGTAGGGGGCCAATATAAGGGCCAAGTACCAGTACCCATCGCACATCATGTGCGCACACCCCCCCGGCCCCCCGATCGTCGGAACCCCAATGCCGTCGGTGAGGTTCTCCGACGATGTTTCTGGCAATGGTGCCCCGACGAAGAAAAATGCGGCACCAGCACATTCCCGAGCCCAGCATGTGCTACCGAAACCTTCGGTCCGATCCGATCTTAGACTGGGAATGAACTACATATGCTTAGACTGGGAATGAACTCTGTATCCCTAAGTCAAACCATGAAATGAGCGTGCGGGCGCTCAGCCGGCTAGAAGGGCGGGATGCACAAGTCAGGGATCGGCCAGGTCCCCCTCTGCGTGCTGCCGATCCTGCTGCCGCAACCCTCAGTCTGATCTGATCTTAGACTGGGAATGAACTCCGTATGCCTAAGCCAACCGACAAAATGAGCGGGCGGGCGGTCGGGTGGGCACTACGTCAGCCAGAGAGTTGGGATGCGCAAGCCATGGATTGGTAGGGTGATAGGTGGGTTTAGGCACATCTTCATATTTCTATGTACGCATGCCATTTTTATGGCTTGTAAATTCATACAATGGTCCCTTAAGCCTTCACGTGAAGTATCATGGCAAGAGGACTCGTTTTCTATTTTTCACGATTTTCAAAAGTTTTTGCGGTTCAAGATTTTTTAAAATTTTTTCGGAAGGAGTTTTTGGCCCCAAACTTGGCAGACGTGATCCTTATATTTTTGTTGGCATGCACAAAAAAATTCAGCTAAAAACTTGAAGTGTACAAGATTTTGTGACCATTTGAAAAAAGTGTCCCCATTTCAGACACTTTAATGGCTACTGACAGCAAACCTGTAAAATCTCAAATGCTCTTTAAGGGAGTGTGAGTTCTCGAGGTTTGATGAGGGATAGGGGGCCAATATAAGGGCCAAGTAGCAGCACCCATCGCACATCATGTGCGCACACACCCCCCCGGCCCCCCTGATCGTCGAAACCCAAATTCGACCGGGCAGGTTCTCCGGCGATGCTTCGACGATGGTGCCCCGACGAAGAAAAATGTGCCACCAGCACATTCCCGAGCCCAGTATGTGCTACCGAAACCCTCGGTCCGGTCCGATCTTAGACTGGGAATGAACTCCGTATGCTTAGACTAGGAATGAACTTTGTATGCCGAAGTCAACCCACTAAACGAGCATGCGGGCACTCAACCGACCAGAGGGGCGGGATGCGCAAGCCGGGGATCGGTTGGGTCCCCCTCTACGTGCTCTCGATCCTTCTGCCACAACCCTCGGTTTGGTCTGATCTTAGACTAGGAATGAACTCCGTATGCCTAAGCCAACCGACGAAACAACCGGGCAAGTGGCCGGGCGGGCGGGCACTACGTCGGCCAGAGAGACGGGATGCGCAAGCCATGGATCGATAGGGTGGTAGGTGGTTTTAGGCACGTCTTCATATTTCTGCATGCCAATGCCATTTTTACGGCTTGTAAATTCATACAATGGTCCCTTAAGCCTTCATGTGAAGTTTCATGGCAAGACGACTCATTTTTTGTTTTTCCCGATTTTTAAAACTTTTTGCGGTTCGAGATTTTTTTAAATTTTTTCGGAAGGAGTTTTGGCCCCAAACTTGGTAGATGTGATCCTTGTATTTTTGTTGGCACGCAAAAACAATTCAGCTAAAAACTCTAAGTGTACAAGATTTTGCGACCATTTGAAAAGTGTCCCCATTTCAGACACTTTAATGGCTACTGGTAGCAAACGTGTAAAATCTCAAATGCTCTTTAAGGGGGTGTGAGTTCTTGAGGTTTAATGAGGGATAGGCGGCCCATATAAGGGCCAAGTACCAGCACCCATCGCACATCATGCGCGCACCCCCCCGGCCCCCCGATCGTCGGATCCCCAATGCCGTCGGTCAGGTTCTTCGACGATGCTCCGACGATGGTGCCTTGACGAAGAAGAAAATGGCACCAGCACATGCCCGAGCCCAGCATGTGCTGCTACAACCCTCAGTCCGGTCTGATCTTAGACTGGGAATGAACACTGTATGCTTAGACTGGAATGAACTCCATATGCCTAAGTCAACCCACAAAACGAGCGTGCGTACGCTCAGCCGGCCAGAGGGGCGGGATGCGCAAGCCGAGGATCGATCGGGTCCCCCTCTCTGTGCTGCTGATCCTGCTGTCACAACCTTCAATCCGATCTGATCTTAGACTGGGAATGAACTCTGTATGCCTAAACCAACCGATGAAACGAGCTGGTGGGTGGGCGGGCGGGCACTACGTCGGCCAGAGAGACGGGATGCGCAAGCCCCGGATCGATAAGGTGGTAGGTGGGTTTAGGCACATCTTCATATTTCTCCGTGCCAATGCCATTTTTATGGCTTGTAAATTCATACAATTTTCCCTTAAGCCTTCATGTGAAGTTTCATGGCAAGACGACTCATTTTTCTATTTTTCATAATTTTTGAAACTTTTTGCGGTTCAAGATTTTTTTAAATTTTTTCAGAAGGAGTTTTGGCCCCAAACTTGGTAGATGTGATCCTTGTATTTTTGTTGGCACGCAAAAACAATTCAGCTAAAAACTCTAAGTGTACAAGATTTTGCGACCATTTGAAAAAAGTGTCCCCATTTCAGACATTTTAATGGCTACTGACAGCAAACGTGTAAAATCTCAAATGCTCTTTAAGGGGGTGTGAGTTTTGATGTTTGATGAGGGATAGGCGGCCCATATAAGGGCCAAGTACCAGCACCCATCGCACATAATGTGCGCTCACCCCCCAGCCCCCCCGATTACCGAAACCCCAATGCCGCCGGTCAGGTTCTCCGGCGATGCTCCGACGATGGTGCCCTGGCGAAGAAAAATACGGACACCAGCACATGCCCAAGCCCAGCATGTGATACCACAACCCTCAGTCCAGTCTGATCTTAGACTGGGAATGAACTCCGTATGCTTAGACTGGGAATGAACTCTGTATGCCTAAGTCAACCCACAAAACGAGCGTGCAGGCGCTCAGCCGGCCATAGGGGCGGGATGCGCAAGCCAGGGATCGATCGGGTCTCCTTCTACATGCTACCGATCCTGCTACCGCAACCCTCTGTTCGATCCGATCTTAGACTGGGAATAAACTCCATATGCCTAAGCCAACCGACGAAATGAGCGGGCGGGCGGGCGGCCGGGCACTACGCCGGCTGAGAGACGTGACGCGCAAGCCTTGGATCGATAGGGTGGTAGGTGGGTTTAGGCTTATCTTCACATTTCTGCATCCCAATGCCATTTTTATGGCTTGTAAATTCATACAATGGTCTCTTAAGCCTTCACCTGAAGTTTCACGGCAAGACGACTCGTTTTCTATTTTTCACGATTTTCAAAACTTTTTACGATTCGGGATTTTTTTAAATTTTTTTGGAAGGAGTTTTGGCCCCAAACATGGTAGACGTGATCCCTGTATTTTTGTTGGCATGCACAAAAAATTCATCTAAAAACTCGAAGTGTACAAGATTTTGTGACCATTTGAAAAAAGAGCCCCATTTCAAACATTTTAATGGCTACTGGCAGCAAACCTGTAAAATCTCAAATGCTCTTTAAGGCGGTTTGAGTTCTCAAGGTTTGATGAGGGATAAGGGGCCAATATAAGGGCCAAGTACCAGCACCCATCGCACATCTTGTGCACACACCCCCCGACCCCCCCGATCGCCGGATCCCCAATGCTGTCGGTCAGGTTCTCCGACGATGGTGCCCCGGTGAAGAAAAATGCAGCACCAGCACTTGCCCGAGCCCAGCATGTGCTGCCGCAACCGTGGATCCGATCCGATCTTAGACTGGGAATGAACTCCGTATGCCTAAGTCAACCCACGGAACGAGCGTGCGGGCACTCAGCCGGCCAGAGGGGCGAGATGCGCAAGCCGGGGATCGATCGGGTCCCCCACTACGTGCTGTAGATCCTGCTACCGCAACCCTCGGTCCGGTCCGATCTTAGACTGGAATAAACTCCGTATGCCTAAGCCAACCGACGAAATAAGCGGGCGGGCGGGCACTACGCCGGCCAGAGAGACAGGATGCGCAAGCCGTGGATCGATAGGGTGGTAGGTGGGTTTAGGCACATCTTCATATTTCTGCATGCCAATGCCATTTTTATGGGTTGTCAATTCATACAATGGTCCCTTAAGCCTTCACGCGAAGTTTCATGGCAAGATGACTCGTTTTCTATTTTTCATGATTTTCGAAACGTTTTACGGGTCGGGATTTTGTAAAATTTTTTCGGAAGGAGTTTTGGCCCCAAACTTAATAGACGTGATCCTTGTATTTTTCTTGGCATGCACAAAAATATTCAGCTAAAAACTCGAAGTGTACAAGATTTTGTGACCATTTGAAAAAAAAGTCGCCATTTCAAACACTTTAATGGCTACTAGCAGCAAACCTGTAAAATCTCAAATGCGCTTTAAGGAGGTGTGAGTTCTCGAGGTTTGATGAGGGATAGGGGGCCAATATAAGGGCCAAGTACCAGCACCCATCGCACATCATGTGCGCACATCCCCCCGGGCCCCCGATCATCAGAACCCCAATACCGTCAGTCAGGTTCTGCTACGATGCTCCGACGATGGTGGCTTGACGAAGAAAAATACGACACCAGCACATGCCCGAGCCCAGCATGTGCTGCCGCAACCCTCGGTTTGGTCCGATCTTAGACTGGGAATGAACTCCGTATGCTTAAGTCAACCCACGAAACGAGCGTGCGGATGTTCAACCAGCCAGAGGGGCGAGATGCGCAAGCCAGGGATCGACCGGGTCCCCCTCTGCGTGCTGTAGATCTTGCTGTCGCAATCTTTGGTCCGATCTGATCTTAAACTCGAAATGAACTCTGTATACCTAAGCCAACCAACGAAACGAGCTGGCGGGCGAACGGGCGGGCACTACACCGGCCAGAGAGACGGGATGCGCAAGCCATGGATTGATAGGGTGGTAGGTGGGTCTAGGCACATGTTCACATTTCTGTGTGGCAATGCCATTTTTATGGCTTATAAATTCATACAATGGTCCCTTAAGCCTTCATATCAAGTTTCATGGCAAGACGACTCATTTTCGATTTTTCATGATTTTTGAAACTTTTTACGGTTCGGGATTTTTTAAAATTTTTTCAGAAGAAGTTTTGGCCCCAAACTTGGTAGACGTGATCCTTGTATTTTTGTTGGCACGCACAAAATAATTCAGCTAAAATCTCAAAGTGTACAAGATTTTGTGACCATTTGAAAAAAGTGTCCCCATTTCAGACATTTTAATGGCTACTGGCAGCAAACTTGTAAAATCTCAAATGCTCTTTAAGGGGGTGTGAGTTCTCGAGGTTTGATGAGGGATAGGGGACCAATATAAGGTCCAAATACCAGCACCCATCGCACATCATGTGCGTACACCTCCCCTGGGCCCCCCGATCGTTGGAACCCCAATGCCGCCGGTCAGGTTCTCCGACGATAGTGCCCCAGCGAAGAAAAATGCAGCACTAGCACATGCCCGAGCCCAGCATGTGCTACCGCAACCCTCGGTCCGATCCGATCTTAGACTGGGAATGAACTCCGTATTCCTAAGTCAACCCATGAAACGAGCGTACAGGCGCTCAGCCGGCCAGAGGGGCGGGATGCGTAAGCCAGGGATCGATCGAGTCCCCCTCTGGGTGCTGCCGATCCTGCTACGTAACCCTCGACCCGGTCGCGTCCGATTCGTAGACTGGGAATGAACTTCCGTATGGCCTAAGCCCATCTACGAAACGAGTGGGCGGGCGGGCGGGCACTACGCCGGCCAGAGAACGGGATGTGCAAGCCGTGGTCGATAGGGTGGGTAGGGTGGGTGGTACATCTATTCATATTTCTGTGTGCCAATGCATTTTTTTGGCTTGTAAATTCATACAATGGTCCCTTAAGCCTTCAACGTGAACTTTCATGCAAGACGATTCGTTTTTCTATTTTTTACCAATTTTTTGAAACTTTTTGTGGTTTAGGATTTTTTTAAAATTTTTCAGAAGGAGTTTGGCCCCAAACTTGGTAGACATGATCCCTTTATTTTTTTTGGCATGCACAAAAAAATTCAGCTAAAAACTCGAAGTGTACAAGATTTTGTGACCATTTGAAAAAAGTGTCCTCATTTCGACACTTTAATGGCTACTGGCAACAAACCTGTAAAATCTCAAATACTCTTTAAAGGGGCGTGACTTCTCGAGGTTTGATGAGGAATAGGGGGCCAATTTAAGGGCCAAGTACCAGCACCCATCGCACATCATGTGCGCACACCCCCCGGCCCCCCTGATCGCCTAAACACTAATGCCACTGACGATGGTGCCCCGACGAAGAAAAATACAGCACCAGCACATGCCCGAGCCCAGCATGTGCTGCCGCAACCCTCGGTCTGGTCCGATCTTAGACTGGGAATGAACTCCGTATGCGTAAGTCAACCCACGAAATGAGCGTGCGGATGTTCAACCAGCCAGAGGGGCGAGATGCGCAAGCCAGGGATCGACCGGGTCCCCCTCTGCGTGCTGTAGATCTTGCTGTCGCAATCTTTGGTCCGATCTGATCTTAAACTCGAAATGAACTCTGTATACCTAAGCCAACCAACGAAACGAGCTGGCGGGCGAACGGGCGGGCACTACGCCGGCCAGAGAGACGGGATGCGCAAGCCATGGATTGATAGGGTGGTAGGTGGGTCTAGGCACATGTTCACATTTCTGTGTGGCAATGCCATTTTTATGGCTTATAAATTCATACAATGGTCCCTTAAGCCTTCATATCAAGTTTCATGGCAAGACGACTCATTTTCTATTTTTCATGATTTTTGAAACTTTTTACGGTTCGGGATTTTTTAAAATTTTTTCAGAAGAAGTTTTGGCCCCAAACTTGGTAGACGTGATCCTTGTATTTTTGTTGGCACGCACAAAATAATTCAGCTAAAAACTCGAAGTGTACAAGATTTTGTGACCATTTGAAAAAAGTGTCCTCATTTCGACACTTTAATGGCTACTGGCAACAAACCTGTAAAATCTCAAATACTCTTTAAAGGGGCGTGACTTCTCGAGGTTTGATGAGGAATAGGGGGCCAATTTAAGGGCCAAGTACCAGCACCCATCGCACATCATGTGCGCACACCCCCCGGCCCCCCTGATCGCCTAAACACTAATGCCACTGACGATGGTGCCCCGACGAAGAAAAATACAGCACCAGCACATGCCCGAGCCCAGCATGTGCTGCCACAACCCTCGGTCCGGTCCGATCTTAGACTGGGAATGAACTCCGTATGCTTAGACTGGGAATGAACTCTGTCTGCCTAAGTCAACCCATGAAAAGAGCGTACGGGCGCTCAGTCGGCCAGAAGGACGAGATGCGCAAGCCGACGATTGGTCGGGACCCACTCTGCGTGCTACCGATCCTGCTGTCGTAACCCTCGGTCTGATCAGATCTTAGACTGCGAATGAACTCCGTATGCCTAAGCCAACCGATGAAATGAGCGGACGGGTGTGCGGGCATAACACCAGCCAGAAAGACGGGATGCACAAGCCGTGGATCGATAGGGTGGTTGGTGGGTTTTGGCACATCTTCATATTTCTGCATGCCAATGCGATTTTTATGGCTTGTAAATTCATACAATAGTCCCTTAAGCCTTCACGTGAAGTTTCATGGCGAGATGACTCATCTTTTATTTTTCACGATTTTTGAAACTTTTTACTGTTCGGGATTTTTTAAAATTTTTTCGGAAGGAGTTTTGGCCCCAAACTTGGTAGACGTGATCCTAGTATTTATGTTGGCATGCACAAAAACATTCAGCTAAAAACTTGAAGTGTACAAGATTTTGTGACCATTTGAAAAAAGTGTCCCCATTTCAGGCACTTTAATGGCTACTGGCAGCAAACCTGTAAAATCTCAAATGCTCTTTAAGGGGGTGTGAGTTCTTAAGGATTGATGACGGTTAGGGGGTCAATATAAGGGCTAAGTACCAGCACCACCGCACATCATTTGCGCACACCCCCCAGCCGCCCCGATCGTCGGAACCCCAATGCCGTCGGTCAGGTTCTCCGGCAATGCTCCGGCGATGCTCCGAAGATGGTGCCCCGACGAAGAAAAATATGGCACCAGCACATGCCCGAGCCCAGCAAGTGCTGTCGGAACCCTCGGTCTGATGCAATCTTAGGCTGGGAATGAACTCCGTATGCTTAGACTGCGAATGAACTCCGTATGCCTAAGTCAACCCATGAAAAGAGTGTGCGGGCGCTCAATTGGCCAAAGGGGTGGGATGCGCAAGCCGGTGATCGGTCGGGTCCTACTCTATGGGCTGCCAATACTGCCACTGTAACCCTCGGCTCAGTCAAATCTTAGACTGGGAATGAACTCGTATGCCTAAGCCAACCGACGAAACGAGCGGGCGGGTGTGCGGGCACTACGCCGGCCAGAGAGACGGGATGCACAAGCTGTGGATAGATAGGGTGGTAGGTGGGTTTAGGCACATCTTCATATTTCTACATGCCAATGCCATTTTTATGGCTTCTAAATTCATACAACGGTCCCTTAAGCCTTCACGTGAAGTTTCATGGCAAGACTGCTCCTTTTTTATTCTTCACGATTTTTGAAACTTTTTGCGGTTTGAGATTTTTTTAAATTTTTTCGGAAGGAGTTTTGGCCCCAAACTTGGTAGAAGTGATCCTTGTAGTATTTTTGGGATGCACAAAAAAATTCTGCTAAAAACTCGAAGTGTACAAGATTTTGTGACCATTTGAAAAAAATGTCCTCATTTCAGACACTTTAATGGCTACTGGCAGCAAACCTGTAAAATTTCAAATGCTCTTTAAGAGGGTGTGAGTTCTTGAGGTTTGATGAGGGATAGGGGGCCAATATAAGGGCCAAGTACCAGCGCCAATCGCACATCATGTGCGCACACACCCCCGACCCCCCGATCACCGAAACCTCAATGCCGCCAGTCAGGTTCTCGGGCGATGCTTCAACGATGGTGCCCCGAGCCCAGCATGTGCTGCCGCAACCCTCGGTCTGGTTCGATCTTAGACTGGGAATGAACTCTGTATGCCTAAGTCAACCCACGAAACGAGTGTGCGGGCACTCAGTCGGCCAGAAGGGCGGGATGTACAAGTCGGGGATTGGCCGGGTCCCCCTCTGCGTGCTACCGATCCTACTGCCGCAACCCTCGATCCAATCTGATCTTAGACTAGGAATGAACTCTGTATGCCTAAGCCAACCGACGAAACGAGCGGGCGGGCACTATGCCGGCCAGAGAGACGGGATGCGCAAGTCATGCCACATCTTCATATTTCTATGTGCCAATGCCATTTTCATGGCTAGTAAATTCATACAATGGTCATTTAAGCCTTCACATCAAGTTTCATGGCAAGACGACTCGTTTTCTATTTTTCACGATTTTTAAAACTTTTTACGGTTTGAGATTTTTTTAAATTTGTTTGGAAGGAGTTTTGGCCCCAAACTTGGCAGACGTGATCCTTGTATTTTTGTGGGTGTGCACAAAAAAATTCATATTTTTGTGGGTTTGGGGACTTCTTCATATTTCTGCATGCCAATGCCATTTTTATGGCTTGTAAATTCATACAATGGTCCCTTAAGCATTCACGTGAAGTTTCATGGCAAGACGACTCGTTTTCTATTTTTCATGATTTTTCAAACTTTTGATGGTTCGGGATTTTTTAAAATTTTTTGGGAAGGATTTTCGGCCCCAAACTTGGCAGACGTGATCCTTGTATTTTTTTTGGGATGCAAAAAAAAATTCAGCTAAAAACTTAAAGTGTACAAGATTTTGTGACCATTTGAAAAAAGTGTCCCCATTTTAGACACTTTAATGGCTACTGGCAACAAACCTGTAAAATCTCAAATGCTCTTTAAAGGGGTGTGAGTTCTCGAGGTTTGATAAGGGATAGGGGGCCAATATAAGGGCCAAGTGTGAGCACCCATCGCAGATCATGTGTGCACACCGCCCCCCGATCGCCAGAACCCCAATGCGGCCGGTCAGGTTCTCCGACGATGCTCCGATGATGGTGCCCCGACGAAGAAAAATGTGGCACCAGCACTTGCCCGAGCCCAGCATGTGCTGCCGCAACCCTCGATCCGGTCCAATCTTAGACTGGGAATGAACTCCGTATGCTTAGACTAGGAATGAACTCCATATGCTTAGACGGGGAATGAACTCCGTATGCCTAAGTCTACCTACGAAACGAGCGTGCGGCACTCAGTTGGCCAGAGGGACGGGATGCGCAAGCTGGGGATCAATCGGGTCCCACTCTGTGTGCTGCCAATCTTGCTACCGTAACCCTTGGTCTGGTTAGATTTTAGACTAGGAATGAACTCCGTATGCCTAAGCCAACCGATGAAACGAGCGGGCGGGTGGGCGGGCACTACGCCGGCCAGAGAGACGGGATGCACAAGCCGTGGATCGATAGGGTGGTAGGTGGGTTTAGGCACATCTTTATATTTCTGCATGGCAATGCCATTTTTATGGCTTGTAAATTCATACAATGGTATCTTAAGCCTTCACGTGAAGTTTCATGGCAAGACGACTCGTTTTCTATTTTTCACGATTTTTGAAACTTTTTACGGTTCGGGATTTTTTAAAATTTTTTCGGAAGGAGTTTTGGCCCAAAACTTGGTAGACATGATCCTTGTATTTTTGTTGGTATGACAAAAAACTTCAGCTAAAAACTTGAAGTGTACAAGATTTTGTGACCATTTGAAAAAAGTGTCTTCATTTCAGACACTTTAATGGCTACTGGCAGCAAACCTGTAAAATCTCAAATGCTCTTTAAGGGGGTGTGAGTTTTGAAGGTTTGATGAGGGATAAGGGGCCAATATAAGGGCCAAGTACCAGCACCCATCGCACATCATGTGCGCACACACCCCCGACCCCCTCGATCGCCGAACCCAAATGCCGCCGGTCAGGTTCTCTGACGATGATCCGACGATGGTGCCCCGACGAAGAAAAATGTGGCACCAGCACATGCCCGAGCCCAGCATGTGCTGCCGTAACCCTTGATCTGGTCCGATGTTAGACTGGGAATGAACTCCATATGCTTAGACTAGGAATGAACTCCGTATGCCTAAGTCAACCCACGGAACGAGTGTGCGGGCGCTCAGCCGACCAGAGGGGCGAGATGCGTAAGTCGGGGATCGATCGGGTCCTCCTCTGCGTGCTGTCGATCCTGCTACCGCAACCCTTGGTCTGGTCTGATCTTAGACTGGGAATGAACTCCGTATGCCTAAGCCAACCGACGGAACGAGCGGGCGGGCGGGCAATACGCCGGCCAGAGAGATGGGATGCGCAAGCCGTGTATCGGTAGGGTGGTAGGTGGGTTTAGGCACATCTTGATATTTCTGCATGCCAATACCATTTTTATGGCTTGTAAATTCATACAATGGTCCCTTAAGCCTTCACGTGAAGTTTCATGCCAAGATGACTCGTTTTCTATTTTTCACAATTTTTAAAACTTTTTGCGGTTTGGGATTTTTTAAAATTTTTTCGAAAGGATTTTTGGCCCCAAACCTGGTAGACATGATCCTTGTATTTTTTTTGGCATGCATAAAAAAATTCAACTAAAAACTAGAAGTGCACAAGATTTTGTGACCATTCGAAAAAAGTGTCCCTATTTCAGACACTTTAATGACTACTGGCAGCAAACCTGTAAAATCTCAAATGCTCTTTAAGGGGGTGTGAGTTCTGAAGGTTTGATGATGGATAGGGGGCCAATATAACGGCCAAGTACCAGCACCCATCGCACATCCTGTGCGCACACCCCCCGATCGCCGAAACCCCAATGCCACCAGTCAGGTTCTCCGATGATGCTCTGGCGATGGTGCCCCGACGAAGAAAAATGCGGCACCAGCACATGCTCGAGCCTAGCATGTGCTGCCGTAACCCTCGGTCTGGTCCGATCTTAGACTGGGAATGAACTTTGTATGCCGAAGTCAACCCACGAAATGAGCATGGGAGTGCTCAGTCGACCAGAGGGGTGGGATGCGCAAGCCGGGGATCGGCCGGGCCCCCCTCTGGGTACTGCCGATCCTGCTGCCGCAACCCTCGGTCCGATCCAATCTTAGACTTGGAATGAACTCCGTATGCCTAATTCAACCCACAAAACGAGAGTTCGAGTGCTCAGCTGGCCAGAGGGCTGGGATGCGCAAGTCGAGGATCGGCCGGGTCCCCCTCTGCGTGCTGCCAATCCTGCTACCGCAACCCTCAGTCGGATCTGATCTTAGACTGGGAATTAACTCCGTATACCTAAGCCAACCGACAAAATGAGCTGGCAGGCGGGCGGGCGGGCACTACGTCGGCCAGAGAGACGGGTTGCGCAAGCCGTAGATCGATAGGTTGGTAGGTGGGTTTAGGCACATCTTCAAATTTCTGCATTCCAATGCCATTTTTATGTCTTGTAAATTCATACAGTGGTCTCTTAAGCCTTCACGTGAAGTTTCATGGCAAGACGACTCATTTTCTATTATTCATGATTTTTGAAACTTTTTGCAGTTTGGGAATTTTTAAAATTTTTTCGGAAGGAGTTTTGGCCCCAAACTTGGTAGACGTGATCCCTCTATTTTTGTTGGCTTGCACAAAAAAATTCATCT
The DNA here is from genome assembly GCF_002303985.1 of Durio zibethinus. The sequence continues at coordinate 16,984,452 of NW_019167915.1, read as the reverse complement.
AAAAACTAGAAGTGTACAAGATTTTGTTTCCATTTGAAAAAAGTGTCCCCATTCCAAACACTTTAATGGCTACTGGCAGCAAACCTGTAAAATCTCAAATGCTCTTTAAGGGGGTGTGAGTTCTGAAGGTTTGATGATGGATAGGGGGGCCAATATAACGGCCAAGTACCAGCACCCATCGCACATCCTGTGCGCACACCCCCCGATCGCCGAAACCCCAATGCCACCAGTCAGGTTCTCCGATGATGCTCTGGCGATGGTGCCCCGACGAAGAAAAATGCGGCACCAGCACATGCTCGAGCCTAGCATGTGCTGCCGTAACCCTCGGTCTGGTCCGATCTTAGACTGGGAATGAACTTTGTATGCCGAAGTCAACCCACGAAATGAGCATGGGAGTGCTCAGTCGACCAGAGGGGTGGGATGCGCAAGCCGGGGATCGGCCGGGCCCCCCTCTGGGTACTGCCGATCCTGCTGCCGCAACCCTCGGTCCGATCCAATCTTAGACTTGGAATGAACTCCGTATGTCTAATTCAACCCACAAAACGAGAGTTCGAGTGCTCAGCTGGCCAGAGGGCCGGGATGCGCAAGTCGAGGATCGGCCGGGTCCCCCTCTGCGTGCTGCCAATCCTGCTACCGCAACCCTCAGTCGGATCTGATCTTAGACTGGGAATTAACTCCGTATACCTAAGCCAACCGACAAAATGAGCTGGCAGGCGGGCGGGCGGGCACTACGTCGGCCAGAGAGACGGGTTGCGCAAGCCGTAGATCGATAGGTTGGTAGGTGGGTTTAGGCACATCTTCAAATTTCTGCATTCCAATGCCATTTTTATGTCTTGTAAATTCATACAGTGGTCTCTTAAGCCTTCACGTGAAGTTTCATGGCAAGACGACTCATTTTCTATTATTCATGATTTTTGAAACTTTTTGCAGTTTGGGAATTTTTAAAATTTTTTCGGAAGGAGTTTTGGCCCCAAACTTGGTAGACGTGATCCCTCTATTTTTGTTGGCTTGCACAAAAAAATTCATCTAAAAACTAGAAGTGTACAAGATTTTGTTTCCATTTGAAAAAAGTGTCCCCATTCCAAACACTTTAATGGCTACTGGCAGCAAACCTGTAAAATCTCAAATGCTCTTTAAGGGGGTGTGAGTTGTCGAGGTTTCATGAGGGATAGGGGGCCAATATGAGGGCCAAGTACCAGCACCCATCGCACATCATGTGTGCACACCCCCCGCCCCCCGATCGTCGGAACCTCAATGCCGTCGGTCAGGTTCTCCGACGATGCTCTGGTGATGGGCCCCGGTGAAGAAAAATACGGCCCCAGCACATGCTCGAGCCCAACATGTGCTATCGCAACCCTCGGTTCGGTCCGATCTTAGACTGGGAATAAACTCCGTATGCTTAGACTGGGAATGAAATCCGTATGCTTAGACTGGGAATGGACTCCGTATGCCTAATTCAACACACAAAACGAGCGTGTGGGCGTTTAGCCGACCAGAAGGGTGGGATGCGCAAGTCGGGGATCGGCCGGGTCCCTCTCTGCGTGCTGTTGATCCTGCTGCCTCAACCCTCAGTTCGGTTTGATCTTCGACTGGGAATCAACTCCGTATGCCTAAGCGAACCGATGAAACGAGCGGGCGGGCGGGGCGGACACTACGCCAGCCAGAGAGACGGGATGCGCAAGCGGTGGATCGATAGGGTGGTAGGTGGGTTTAGGTACATCTTCATAATTCTACATGGCAATGCCATTTTTATGGCTTGTAAATTCATACAATGGTCCCTTAAGCCTTCACGTGATGTTTCATGGCAAGACAACTCGTTTTCTATTTTTCATGATTTTCGAAACTTTTTGCGGTTTGGGATTTTTTAAAATTTTTTCAGAAGGAGTTTTGGCCCCAAACTTGGTAGACATGATCCTTGTATTTTTGTTGGCATGCACAAAAAAATTTAGCTAAAAACTCGAAGTGTACAAGATTTTGTGACCATTTGAAAAAAGTGTCCCCATTCCAGACACTTTAATGGCTACTGGCAGCAAACCTGTAAAATCTCAAATGCTCTTTAAGGGGGTGTGAGTTCTCAAGGTTTGATGAGGGATAAGGGACCAATATAAGGGGCAAGTACCAGCACCCATCGCACATCATGTGCGCACACCCCCCGGGCCCCCCCGATCACCGAAACCCCAATGCCGCCGGTCAGGTTCTCGGGGGATGCTCCGACGATGGTGCCCCGGTGAAGAAAAATGCAGCACCAGCACATGCCTGAGCCCAGTATGTGCTACCGCAACCATCGGTGCGGTCCGATCTTAGACTGGGTATCAACTCCGTATGCTTAGACTGGGAATGAACTCCGTAGGCCTAAGTCAACTCACGAAACGAGTTTGCGGGCACTTAGCCGGCTAGAGGGGCGGGATGCGCACTTCGAGGATCGATCGGGTCCCCCTCTACGTGCTGTCCATCCTGCTGCAGCAACCCTCAGTCTGGTCCGATCTTAGACTGGGAATGAACTTCGTATGCCTAAGCCAACCGATGAAACGAGAGGGCAGGCGGGCGGACGGGCACTATGCCGGCTAGAGAGAGGGGATGCGCAAGCCATGGATCAATAGGGTGGTAGGTGGGTTCAGGAACATCTTCATATTTTTACGTGCCAATGCCATTTTTATGGCTTGTAAATTCATACAATGGTCCCTTAAGCCTTCACGTGAAGTTTCATGGCAAGACAACTCGTTTTGTATTTTTCATGATTTTTGAAACTTTTTGCGGTTCGAAAGTGATCCTTGTACTTTTTTTGGCATGCACAAAAAAATTCAGCTAAAAACTCGAAGTGTACAAGATTTTGTGACCATTTGAAAAAAGTGTCCCCATTTCAGACACTTTAATGGCTACTGGCAGCAAACATGTAAAATCTCAAACGCTCTTTAAGGGGGTGGGAGTTCTCGAGGTTTGATGAGGGATAGGGGGCCAATATAAGGGCCAAGTACCAGTACCCATCGCACATCATGTGCGCACACCCCCCCGGCCCCACGATCGCCAGAACCCCAATGCCGCTGGTCAGGCTCTCCGGTGATGCTCCGACGAGGTGCCCCGACGAAGAAAAATGCGGCACCAGCACGTGTCCAAGCCCAGCATGCGCTGCCGCAACCCTCAGTCCGATCTGATCTTAGACTGGGAATGAACTCCGTATGCTTAGACTGGGAATGAACTCTCTATGCCTAAGTCAACCCACGAAATGAGCGTGCGGGCGCTCAGTCGGCCAGAAGGGCGGGATGCACAAATCGGGGATCGATCGAGTCCCCCTCTGTGTGCTACCAATGCTGCTGCCACAACCCTCGGTCCGGTCTGATCTTAGACTGGGAATTAACTCCGTATGCCTAAGCTAACCGAAGAAACTAGCGGGCGGGCGGGCAGGCAGGCACTACGCCGGCCAGAGCGATGGGATGCGCAAGCCAAGGATCGATAGGGTGGTAAGTGGATTGAGGCACATCTTCATATTTCTGCACGCCAATGCCATTTTTATGGCCTGTAAATTCATACAATGGTCCCTTAAGCCTTCACGTGAAGTTTCATGGCAAGACGACTCATTTTCTATTTTTCATGATTTTTGAAACTTTTTACGGTTCAGGATTTTTTAAAATTTTTTCGAAAGGAGTTTTGGCCCCAAACGTAGTAGACGTCATCCTTTTATTTTTTTTTGGCATGCACAAAAAGATTTAGCTAAAAATTAAAAGTGTACAAGATTTTGTGAACATTTGAATAAAGTGTCCCCATTTCAGACACTTTAATGGCTCATGGCAGCAAACCTGTAAAATTTTAAATGCTCTTTTAAGGGGGTGCGATTTCTCGAGGTTTGATGAGGGATAGGGGGCCATTATAAGGGCCAAGTACTAGCACCCATCACACATCATGTGCGCACACCCCCCGACCCCCTCGATCGTCGGAACCCCAATGCCGTCGGTCAGGTTCTTCGGCGATGCTCCAACGATGGTGCCCCGATGAAGAAAAATACGACACCAGCACATGCCCGAGCCCAGCATGTGCTGTCTTAACCCTCGGTCTGGTCCGATTATAGACTGGGAATGAACTTCATATGCTTAGACTAGGAATGAACTTCGTATGCCTAAGTCAACCCACGAAATGAGCATGCGGGCGCTCAACCGGCCAGAGGGGCGGGATGCACAAGCCGGGGATCGGTCGGGTCCCCTTCTACGTGATGCTGATTCTGCTGCTATAACCCTCGGTCCGGTCTAATCTTAGACTAGGAATGAACTCCGTATGCCTAAGCCAACCGACGAAACGAGCGGGCGGGCGGGCGGGCAGGTACTACGTCGGCCAGAGCAACGGGATGCACAAGCCGTGGATCGATAGGGTGGTAGGTGGATTGAGGCACATCTTCATATTTCTGTGTGCCAATGCCATTTTTATGGCTTGTAAATTCATACAATGGTCCCTTAAGCCTTCACGTGAAGTTTCATGGCAAGACGACTCGCTTTCTATTTTACACGATTTTTGAAAATTTTTACGGTTCGGGATTGTTTAAAGTTTTTTCGAAAGGAGTTTTCGCCCCAAAATTGGTAGACGTGATCCTTGTATTTTTGTTGGCATGCATAAAAAAATTTAGCTAAAAACTCAAAGTGTACAAGATTTTGTGACCATTTGAAAAAAGTGTCCCCATTTCAGACACTTTAATGGCTACTGGCAGCAAACCTATAAAATCTCAAATGCTCTTTAAGGGGGTGTGAGTTCTCAAGGTTTGATGAGGGATAGGGGGCCAATATAAGGGCCAAGTACCGGCACCCATCGCACATCATGTGCGCACACCCCCCCTGGCCCCCCCGATCGCCGAAACCCCAATGCCGTCGGTTAGGTTCTCCGACGATGCTCTGGCGATGGTGCCCCGGGGAAGAAAAATACGGCACCAGCACATGCTTGAGCCCAGCATGGGCTGCCACAACCCTTGGTCCAATCCAATCTTGGACTGGGAATGAACTCCGTATGCCTAAGGCACCCCACAAAATGAGTGTGCGGCCACTCAATCGGCCAGAGGGGCAGGATGCGCAAGCCGGGGATCAGCCGGGTCCCCCTTTGCGTGCTACCGATCCTGCTGCCGTAACCCTTGGTCCGGTCCAATCTTACACTGGGAATGAACTCTGTATGCCTAAACCAATCGACGAAATGAGCAGGAGGGCGGGCGGGCTCTACGCCGACCAGAGAGATGGGATGCCAAAGCCTTGGATCGATAGGGTGGTAGGTGGGTTTAGGCACATCTTCATATTTCTATGTGCCAATGCCATTTTTATGGCTTGTAAATTCATACTATGGTCCCTTAAGCCTTCACGTGAAGTTTCATGGCAAGATGACTCGTTTTCTATTTTTCAAGATTTTTGAAACTTTTTATGGCTGGGGATTTTTTAAAATTTTTTCGAGAGGAGTTTTGGCCCCAAACTTGGTAGATGTGATCCTTGTATTTGTGACCATTTGAAACTAAAAACTCGAAGTGTACAAGATTTTGTGACCATTTGAAAAAGTGTCCCCATTTCAGACACTTTAATGGCTACTGGCAGCAAATCTGTAAAATCTCAAATGCTCTTTAAGGGGGTGTGAGTTCTCGAGGTTTGATGAGGGATAGGGGGCCAATATAAGGGCCAAGTACCAGCACCCATTGCACATCATGTGCGCACACCCCCCTGCCTCCCTGATCGTCGAAACCCCAATGCCACCGGTCAAGTTCTCCAGCGATGGTGCCCCGGTGAAGAAAAATGCGGTACCAGTAGATGCCCGAGCCCAGCATGTGCTACCGTAACCCTCGATCCGGTCCGATCTTAGACAGGGAATGAACTTTGTATGCTTAGACTGGAATGAACTTTGTATGCCTAAGCCAATCGACGAAACGAGCGGACGGGCTGGCGGGCGGGCACTACGTCGGCCAGAGAGACGGGATGCGCAAGCCTTGGATCGATAGGGTGGTAGGTTGGTTTAGGCATATCTTCATATTTCTGCGTGCCAATGCCATTTTGGTGGCTTGTAAATTCATACAATGGTCCCTTAAGCCTTCACGTGAAGTTTCATGGCAAGACAACTCGTTTTATTTTTTTGAAGATTTTTGAAACTTTTTATGATTTGAGATTTTTTAAAATTTTTTCAGAAGGAGTTTTGGCCCCAAACATGGTAGACGTGATCCTTGTATTTTTGTTGGCATGCACAAAAAAATTCAGCTAAAAACTCGAAGTGTACAAGATTTTGTGACCATTTGAAAAAAGTGTCCTCGTGTTAGACACTTTAATGGCTACTGGCAGCAAACCTGTAAAATCTCAAATGCTCTTTAAGGGAGTGTGAGTTCTCAAGGTTTGATGAGGGATAGGGGGCCAATATAAGGGCCAAGTACCAGCACCCATCGCACATCATGTGCGCACATGCCGCCCTTGGCCCCCCCGATAATCGGAACCCTAATGCCGCCGGTCAGGTTCTCCGACGATGCGCCGACGATGGTACCCCGATGAAGAAAAATGCAGCACCAGCACATGCTCGAGCCTAGCATGTGCTGCTGTAACCCTCGATCTGGTCCGATCTTAGACTGGGAATGAACTCCGTATGTCTAAGCCAACCCACGAAACAAGCATGCAGGTGTTCAGTCGGCCAGAGGAGCGGGATGCTTAAGCCGGGGATCGACGAGGTCCCCCTCTACGTGCTACCGATCTTACTGCTGCAACCCTCGGTTCGCTCCGATCTTAGACTAGGAATGAACTCCATGTGCCTAAGCCAATCGACGAAAGAAGCGGGTAGGCGAGCGGGTAGACGGGCGGGCAGGCACTACGTCAGTTAGAGAGACAGGATACGCAAGCCGTGGATCGATAGGGTGGTAGGTGGGTTTAGGCACATCTTCATATTTCTGTGTGCGAATGCCATTTTTATGGCTTGTAAATTCAAACAATGGTCCCATAAGCCTTCACGTGAAGTTTCATGGCAAGACGACTCGTTTTCTATTGTTCATGATTTTCAAAAATTTTTACGGTTCAGGATTTTTGAAAATTTTTCGGAAGGAGTTTTGGCCCCAAACTTGGTAGACGTGATCCTTGTAGTTTTGTTGGCATGCACAAAAAAAGTCAGCTAAAAACTCAAAGTGTACAAGATTTTGTGACCATTTGAAAAAAGCATCCCCATTTTGACTACTTTAATGGCTATTGGCAGCAAACCTGTAAAATCTCAAATGCTCTTTAAGGGGGTGTGAGTTCTCGAGGTTTGATAAGGGATAGTTGGCCAATATAAGGGCCAAGTACCAGCACCCATCGCACATCATGTGCGCTCACCCCCCCGGCCCCCTCGATCGTCGAAACCCCAATGCCGTCGGTTAGGTTCTCCGGCGATGCTCTAGCGATGGTGCCCCGATAAAGAAAAATGTGGCACCAGTACATGCCTGACCCAAGCATGTGCTGCCACAACCCTCGGTCCGGTCCGATCTTAGACTGGGAATGAAGTCTGTATGCTTAGACTTAGAATGAACTCCGTATACCTAAGTCAACCCATGAAACGAGCGTACGGGCGCTCAACCGGCCAGAGGGGCGGGATGCGCAAGCCAAGGATCGACCGTGTCCCCCTCTGTGTGCTACCGATCCTGCTGCCGTAACCCTCGGTCCGGTCCAATCTCAGATTGGGAATTAACTCCGTATGCCTAAGCCAACCGACGAAATGAACGGACGGGCGGGCGGGCAGTACACCGGCCAGAGAGACGGGATGCGCAAGCCGTGGATCGATAGGGTGGTTGGTGGGTTTAGGCACATCTTCATATTTCTTCATGCCAATGCCATTTTTATGGCTTGTAAATTCAAACAATGGTCCCTTAAGCCTTCACGTGAAGTTTCATGGCAAGACGACTCGTTTTCTATTTTTCACGATTTTTGAATCTTTTTACGGTTCTTGATTTGTGAAAATTTTTTTAGAAATCCCTTTTTGGCCCCAAACTTGGTAGACATGATCCTTGTATTTTTGTCGGCATGCACAAAAAAATTCAGCTAAAAACTCGAAGTGTACAAGATTTTGTGACCATTTGAAAAAAGTGACCACATTTTCAAAACTTTAATGGCTACTGGCAGCAAACCTGTAAAATCTCAAATGCTCTTTAAGGGGGTGTGAGTTTTCGAGGTTTGATGAGGGATAGGGGGCCAATATAAGGGCCAAGTACCAGCACCCATTGCACATAATGTGGGCACGCCCCGGCCCCCCCGATCATCGGAACCCCAATGCCGTCGGTTAGGTTCTCCGGCGATGCTCAGATGATGGTGCCCCGATGAAGAAAAATGCTGCACCAGCACATGCCTGAGCCCAGCATGTGCTGCCGCAACCCTCGGTCTGGTCTGATCTTAGACTGGGAATGAACTCCGTATGTCTAAGCCAACCTATGAAACGAGCGTGCGGGTGTTCAGCAGGCCAGAAGGGCGTGCTGCGCAAGCCGGGGATCGGTTACATCCCCCTCTACGGGCTACTGATCTTACTGCCGCAACCCTCAGTTCGCTCTGATCTTAGACTAGGAATGAGCTCCGTGTGCCTAAGCCAATCGACGAAAGGAGCGGACAGGTGGGTGGGCAGGCACTACGTCTGTCAGAGAGATGGGATGCGCAAGCCGTGGATCGATAGGGTGGTAGGTGGGTTTAGGCACATCTTCATATTTCTGTGTGCCAATGCCATTTTTATGGCTTGTAAATTCATATAATGGTCCCTTAAGGCTTCACGTGAAGTTTCATGGCAAGACGACTCGTTTTCTATTGTTCACGATTTTCAAAACTTTTTATGGTTCGGGATTTTTGAAAATTTTTCGGAAGGAGTTTTGGCCCCAAACTTGGTAGATGTGATCCTTGTATTTTTGTCGGCATGCACAAAAAAATTCAGCTAAAAACTCGAAGTGTACAAGATTTTGTGACCATTTCAAAAAAGTGTCCCCATTTCAGACATTTTAATTGCTAATGGCAACAAACCTATAAAATCTCAAATGCTCTTTAAGGGGGTGTGAGTTCTCGAGGTTTGATGAGGGATAGGGGGTCAATATAAGGGCCAAGTACCAGCACCCTTCGTACATCATGTGCACACACCCCCCCGGCCCCCCCATCTCCGGAACCCCAATGCTACCGATTAGGTTCTCCGATGATGCTCCGACGATGGTGCCCCGACGAAGAAAAATACGGCACCAACACATGCCCGAGTGTAGCATGTGCAGCTGCAACCCTCGGTCCGGTCCGATATTAGACTGGGAATGAACTCCATATGCTTAGACTGGGAATGAACTCTGTATGCATAAGTCAACCCACGAAATGAGTGTGCGGGCGCTCAGCAGGCCAGAGGGGCGGGATGCGCAAGTCGGGGATCAGTCGGGTCCCCCTCTGTGTGCTGCCGATCCTACTACCGTAACCCTCGATCTAATCCGATCCTAGATTGGGAATGAACTCGTATGCCTAAGCCAACCGATGAAACGAGCGGACGGGCGAGGTGGCGGGTACTACACCAGCTCGAAAGACGGGATGCGCAAGCCTTGGATCGATAGGGCGGTACGTTAGTTAGGCACATCTTTATATTTCTGCATGCCAATGCCATTTTTATGGCATGTAAGTTCATACAATGGTCCCTTAAGCCTTCACGTGAAGTTTCATGGCAAGACGACTCGTTTTCTATTTTCATGATTTTTGAAACTTTTTGCGGTTCAGGATTTATTAAAATTTTTTTGAAAGGAGTTTTGGCCAAAAACTTGGTAGACGTGATCCTTGTATTTTTTTTGGCATGCACAAAAAAATTCAGCTAAAAACTCGAAGTGTACAAGATTTTGTGACCATTTGAAAAGAGTGTCCCCATTTTAGACACTTTAATGGCTACTGGCAGCAAACCTGTAAAATCTCAAATGCTCTTTAAGGGGGTGTGAGTTCTCGAGGTTTGATGAGGGATAGGGGGCCAATATAAGGGCCAAGTACCAGCACCCATCGTACATCCTGTGCGCACACCCCCCGGCCACCCCAATCGTTAGAACCCCAATGCCGTCGGTCAGGTTCTACGATGATGGTGCCCCGGCGAAGAAAAATGCGACACCAGCACATGCCCAAGCCCGGCATGTGCTGCTGCAACCCTTGGTCTAGTTCAATCTTAGACTGGGAATGAACTCAGTTTGCTCAGACTGGGAATGAACTCTTTATGCCTAAGTCAACCCACGAAACGAGCGTGCGGGCGTTCAGCCGACCAGAGGGGCAGGATGCCCAAGTTGGGGAACGATCGGGTCCTCCTCTGTATGTTGCCGATCCTGCTACCGTAACCCTTGGTCTGGTTCAATCTTAGACTGGGAATGAACTCCGTGTGCCTAAGCCAACCGACGAAACGAGCGGGCGGGCGGGCACTACGCTGCCCAGAGAGACGGGATGCGCAAGCCGTGGATCGATAGGGTGGTAGGTGGGTTTAGGCACATCTTCATATTTTTGCCTGCCAATGCCATTTTTATAGCTTGTAAATTCATAGAATGGTCCCTTAAGCCTTCACGTGAAGTTTCATAGCAAGACGACTCGTTTTCTTTTTTTCACTATTTTTGAAACTTTTTGTGGTCCGGGATTTTTTAAAATTTTTTTGGAAGGATTTTTGGCCCCAAACTTTGTAGACGCGATCCTTGTATTTTTGTTGGCATGTACAAAAAAATTTAGCTAAAAACTCGAAGTGTACAAGATTTTGTGACCATTTGAAAAAAATGTCCCCATTTCAGACATTTTAATTGCTAATGGCAACAAACCTGTAAAATCTCAAATGCTCTTTAAGGGGGTGCGAGTTCTCGAGATTTGATGAGGGATAGGGGGCCAATATAAGGGCCAAGTACCAGCACCCATCGCACATCATGTGCGTACACCACCCGGCCCCCCGATCGTCGGAACCCCAACGCTGCCAATCAGGTTCTCCGGCGATGCTCCGACGATGGTGCCCCGACGAAGAAAAATGCAGCACCAGCACATGCTCGAGCCCAGCATGTACTGCCGCGACCTTTGGTCTGGTCCGATCTTAGACTGGGAATGAACTCCGTATGCTTAGGCTGGGAATGAACTCCGTATGCCTAAGTCAACCCACGAAACGAGCATGCGGGTGCTCAGCCGGCCAGAGGGGCGGGATGCGCAAGCCGAGGATCGATCGGGGCCCCATCTCTATGCTGCCGATCTGGCTACCGCAACCCTTGGTCCAGTCTGATCTTAGACTGGGAATGAACTCCGTATGCCTATGCCAACCGACAAAACAAGCGGACGGGCGGGCAGGCACTACGCTTGCCAGAGAGACGAGATGCGCAAGCCGTGGATCGATAGGGTTGTAGGTGGGTTTAGGCACATCTTCTTATTTCTGCATGCCAATACCATTTTTATGGCTTGTAAATTCATACAATGATCCCTTAAGCTTTCACGTGAAGTTTCATGGCAAGAAGACTCGTTTTTTATTTTTCACGATTTTTGAAACTTTTTGCGGTTCGAGATTTTTTAAAATTTTTTCAAAAGGAGTTTGTGCCCCAAACTTGGTATACATTATCCTTGTATTTTTGTTGGCCTGCACAAAAACATTCAGCTAAAAACTCGAAGTGTACAAGATTTTGTGAGCATTTGAAAAAAGTGTCCCCATTTCAGACACTTTAATGGCTCCTGGCAGCAAACCTGTAAAATCTCAAATGCTCTTTAAGGGGGTGTGAGTTCTCAAGGTTTGATGAGGGATAGGGGGCCAATATAAGGGCCAAGTACCAGCACCCATCGCACATCATGTGCGGACACCCCCCGGCCCCCCCGATCATCGAAACCCCAATGCCGTCGGTCAGGTCTCCGGCGATGCTCCGGCGATGGTGCCTCGATGAAGAAAAATGCGGCACCAGCACATGCCCGAGCCCAGCATGTGCTGTCGTAACCATCAGTCCGGTCTGATCTTAGACTGGGAATAAACTCTGTATGCTTAAACCAGGGGGGCGAGATGCGCAAGCCAGGGATCGATCGGGTCCCCCTCTATGTGCTACCGATCCTGTCGTCGCAACCCTCGGTCCGATGCGATCTTAGATTGGGAATAAACTCCTATGCCTAAACCAACCGACGAAACGAGCGGGCGGGCGGGCAGGCGGGCACTACGTCGGCCAGAGGGACAGGATGCGTAAGCCGTGGATCGATAGGGTGGTAGGTGGTTTTAGCACATCTTCATATTTCTGTGTGCCAATGCCATTTTTATGGCTTGTAAATTCATACAATAGTCCCTTAAGCCTTCACGTGAAGTTTCTTGGCAAGACGACTCCTTTTCTATTTTTTATGATTTTTGAAAGTTTTTACTGTTTGTAATTTTTTAAAATTTTTTCGGAGGGAGTTTTGGCCCCAAACTTGGTAGTTGTGATCCTTGTATTTTTGTTGGCATGCACAAAAAAAATTCAGCTAAAAACTCCAAGTGCACAAGATTTTGTGACCATTGAAAAAAGTGTCCCCATTTCGGACACTATAATGGCTACTGCCAGCAAACCTGTAAAATCTCAAATGCACTCTAAGGGGGTGTGAGCTCTCAAGGTTTGATGAGGGATAAGGGGCCAATATAAGGGCCAAGTACCAGCACCAATCGCACATCATGTGCGCAGACCCCCCCGGCCCCCCCAATCGCCGGAACCCTAATGCCGTCGATCAGGTTCTCCGGTGATTCTCCAGCGATGTTGCCCCGGTGAAGAAAAATGTGGCACCAGCACATGCCCGAGCCCAACATGTGCTGCCGCAACCCTCGGTTCGGTCCTATCTCAGACTGGGAATGAACTCCGTATGCTTAGACTGGGAATGAACTACGTATGCCTAAGTCAACCCATGAAACGAGCGTGCGGGCGCTCAGCCGGCCTGAGGGGCAGGATGCACAAGCCGGGGATTGACCAGGTCCCCCTCTGCGTGCTGGCGATCCTGCTGCCGCAACCCTCGATTCGGTCCGATCATAGACTGGGAATGAACTCCGTATGAGTAAGCCAACCGACGAAACGAGTGAGCGGGTGGGCGGGTGGGCACTACGCCGGCCAGAGAGACGGGATGCGTAAGCCCTAGATCGATAGGGTGGTAGGTGTGTTTAGGCACATCTTCATATTTCTACATGCCAATGCCATTTTTATGGCTTGTAAATTCATACAATGGTCCCTTAAGCCTTCACGTGAAGTTTCATGGCAAGACGACTCGTTTTCTATTTTTCACGATTTTCAAAACTTTTTACGCTTCGGGATTTTTTAAAATTTTTTCGGAAGGATTTTTTGTCCCAAACTTAGTAGACGTGATCCTTGTATTTTTGTTGGTATGGACAAAAAAATCAGCTAAAAACTCAAAGTGTACAAGATTTTGTGACCATTTGAAAAAAGTGTCTCCATTTCAGACACTTTAATGGCTACTGGCAGCAAACCTATAAAATCTCAAATGCTCTTTAAGGGGGTGTGAGTTCTCGAGGTTTGATGAGGGATAGAGGGCCAATATAAGGGCCAAGTAGCATCACCCATCACACATCTTGTGCGCACATCCCCCCGGCCCCCTCGATCGTCGGAACCCCAATGCCACCGGTCAGGTTCTCCGGTGATGCCCAACGATGGTGTCCCGACGAAGAAAAATGCGGCACCAACACATGCCCGAGCCCAGCTTGTGCTGCCACAACCCTTGGTCTTGTCCGATCTTAGACTGGGAATGAACTGCGTATGCTTAGACTGGGAATGAACTTTGTATGCCTAAGTCAACCCACGAAATGAGCGTGCGGGCACTCAGCCGGTCGAGGGGCGGGATGCGCAAGCCGAGGATCGGTCGGGTCCCCCTCTGCTTGCTGCCGATGCTACTGCCGCAACCCTCGGTCCGATTCGATCTTAGACTGGAAATGAACTTCGTATGCCTAAGCCAACCGACGAAACGAGCGGACGGACGGGCACTACGCCGGCCAGAGAGACAAGGGCGTAAACCGTAGATCGATAGGGTGGTAGGTGGGTTTAGGCACATCTTCATATTTCTACGTGCCAATGCCATTTTTATGGCTTGTAAATTCACACAATGGTCCCTTCAGGCTTCACGTGAAGTTTCATGGCAACACGACACGTTTTCTATTTTTCACGATTTTTTAAACTTTTTACGGTTCGAGATTTTTAAAATTTTTTTTTGATGAAGTTTTGGCCCCAAACATGGTAGACGTTATCCTTGTATTTTTCTTGGCATGCATAAAAAAATTCAGCTAAAAACTTGAAAATGTACAAGATTTTGTGACCATTTGAAACAAATGTCCCTATTTCAGACACTTTATTGGCTACTGGCAGCAAAACTGTAAAATCTCAAATGCTCTTTAAGGAGGTGTGAGTTCTCGAGGTTTGATGATGGATAGGGGGCGAATATAAGGGCCAAGTACCAGCATCGATCGCACATCATGTGCGCACACCCCCCCGGGCCCCCCGATCACCGGAACACCAATGCCACTGGTCAAGTTCTCCGACGATGCTCAGGCGATGGTGCCCCGGCGAAGAAAAATGCGGCACTAGCACGTGCCCGAGCCCAACATGTGCTTTTGTAACCCTCGGTCTGATCCGATTTTAGACTGGGAATGAATTCCGTATGCCTAAGTTAACCCACGAAACGAGCGTGCGGGCGCTCAGCCAGCCAGAGGGGCGGGATGCTTAAGACGGGGATCGATCGGGTCCCCCTCTACGTGCTGTCGATCCTGCTGCCACAACCCTCAGTACGGTCCGATCTTAGACTGGGAATGAACTCCGTATGCCTTAGCCAACCGACGAAACGAGCGGGCGGGCGGGCGAGCACTACGCTGGCCAGAGAGCCAGGATGCGCAAGCCGTGGATCGATAGGGTGGTAGGTGGGTTTAGGCACATCTTCATATTTCTGTGTGCCAATGCCATTTTTATGTCTTGTAAATTCAAACAATGGTCCCTTAAGCCTTCACGTGAAGTTTCATGGCAGGACGACTCGTTTTCTCTTTTTCATGATTTTTGAACCTTTTACGGTTCAGGATTTTTTAAAATTTTTTCAGAAGGAGTTTTGGCCCCAAACTTGGTAGACGTGATCCTGAATTTTTTTTGGCATGCACAAAAAAATTCAGCTAAAAACTCGTAGTGTACAAGATTTTGTGACCATTTGGAAAAAGTGTCCCCATTTTAGACACTTTAATGGCTACTGGCAGCAAACCTATAAAATCTCAAATGCTCTTTAAGCGGGTGTAAGTTCTCGAGGTTTGATGAGGGATAGGGGGAAAATATAAGGGCCAAGTACCAGCACCCATTGCACATCATGTGCGCACACCCCCCCGGCTCCCCCGATCGTCAGAACCCTAAAGGCACTGGTCAGGTTCTCCGGCGGTGCTCTGGGGATGGTGCCCCGGTGAAGAAAAATACGGCACCAGCACATGCCCGAGCCCAGCATGTGCTATCGTAACCCTCAGTTCGGTCCGATCTTAGACTAGGAATGAAGTTCGTATGCTTAGATTGGGAATGAACTCCGTATGCCTAAGTCAACCCATGAAACGAGCGTACGGGTGCTCAGCCGGCCAGAGGGGTGGGATGCGCAAGACGGGGATCGATCGGGTCCCCCTCCACGTGCTGTTGATCTTGCTGCTGCAACCCTTGATCTAATCCAATCTTAGACTGGGAATGAACTCCGTATGCCTAAGCCAACTGACGAAACGAGCGGGCGGGCACTACGCCTGCCAGAGAGACGGGATGCGTAAGTCGTGGATCGATAGGGTGGCAGGTGGGTTTAGGCACATCTTCATATTTCTACATGCCAATGCCATTTTTATGGCTTGTAATTTCATACAATGGTCCCTTATGACTTCACGTGAAGTTTCATGGCAAGACGACTCGTTTTCTATTTTTCATGATTTTTTAACTTTTTGCGGTTCAGGATTTTTTAAAATTTTTTCAGAAAGAGTTTTGGCTCCAAACTTGGTAGATGTGATCCTTGTATTTTTTTTGCCATGCACAAAAAAATTCAGCTAAAAACTCGAATTGTACAAGATTTTGTGACCATTTGAAAAAGTGACCCCATTTCGGATACTTTAATGGCTACTGGCAGCAAATTTGTAAAATCTCAATTGCTCTTTAAGGGGGTGTGAGTTCTTGAGGTTTGATGAGGGATAGGGTGCCAATATAAGGGCCAAGTACCAGCACCCATCGCACATCGTGGGCGTACACCCAATCGCCGGAACCCCAATGCCGCCAGTCAGGTTCTCCGGCGATGCTCCGACGATGGTGCCCCGGCAAAAAAAAATGCAGCCCCAGCAAATGCCCGAGCCCAGCATGTGTTGCTGCAACCCTTGGTCCGGTCCAATCTTATACTGGGAGTGAACTCCATATGCTTAGACTGGGAATGAACTCCGTATGCTTAAGTCAACCCACGAAACGAGCGTGCGGGCGCTCAGCCGGCCAAAGGGGCGGGATGCCTAAGCCGGGGATCGGTCGGGTCCCCCTCTACATGCTGCCGATCCTGCTGCAGCAGCCCTCAGTCTGGTCCAATCTTTGTCTGAGAATGAACTCCGTATGCCTAAGCCAACCGACGAAACGAGCGGGCGGGTGGGCTTGCGGGCACTACGACGGCCAGTGAGATAGGATGCGCAAGCCGTGGATCGATAGGGCGGCAGGTGGGTTTAGGCACATCTTCATATTTCTGCATGCCAATGCCATTTTCATGGCTTGTAAATTCATACAATGGTCCCCTAAGCCTTCACCTGAAGTTTCATGGCGAGACAACTCGTTTTCGATTTTTCACGATTTTTGAAAGTTTTTACGGTTCAGAATTTTTTAAAATTTTTTTCGAAGGTGTTTTGGCCCCAAACTTGGTAGACTTGATCCTTGTATTTTTTTTGGCGTCCGCAAAACAATTCAGCTAAAAACTCGAAGTGAACAAGATTTTGTGACCATTTGAAAAAAGTGTCCCCATTCTAGACACTTTAATGGCTACTGGCAGCAAACTTGTAAAATCTCGAAGGCTCTTTAAGGGGATGTGAGTTCTTGACATTTGATGATGGATAGGGGCCCAATATAAGGGCCAAGTACCAGCACCCATCACACATCATGTGCGCACACCGCCCCCGGCCCCCCCGATCGTCGGAACCCCAATATCGGCGGTCAGGTTCTCCGACGAAGAAAAATATGGCACCAGCACATGCCCAAGCCTAGCATGTGCTGCCGTAACCCTTGGTCCGATCCGATCTTAGACTGGTAATGAACTCCGTATGCTTACACTGGGAATGAACTCCGTATGCCTAAGTCAACCCACGAAACGAGCGTGCGGGCACTCAACTGACTAGAGGGGCGGGATGCATAAGCCGGGGATCGATCGGGTCCCCCTCTGCGTGTTGCCGATCCTGCTGCCGCAACCCTTAATCCAGTCTGATCTTAGACTGGGAATGAACTCTGTATGCCTAAGCCAACCGACGAAACGAGCGGGCGGGCGGGCACTACGCCGACCAGAGAGATGGGATGCGCAAGCCGTGTATCGATAGGGTGGTAGGTGGGTTTAGGCACATCTTCATATTTCTTCATGCCAATGCCATTTTTATGGCTTGTAAATTCATACAATGGTCCCCTAAGCCTTCATGTTAAGTTTAATGGCAAGATGACTCGTTTTCTATTTTTCACAATTTTTGAAACTTTTTGCGGTTCAAAATTTTTTAAAATTTTTTTTGAAGGTGTTTTGGCCCCAAACTTGGTAGACGTTATCCTTGTATTTTTGTTGGCATGCACAAAAACATTCAGCTAAAAACTCGAAGTGTACAAGATTTTGTGACCATTTGAAAAAAGTGTCCCCATTTCAGACACTTTAATGGCTACTGGCAGCAAACTTGTAAAATCTCAAACGCTCTTTAAGGGGGTGTGAGTTCTGGAGGTTTGATGAGGGATAAGGGGCCAATATAAGAGCCAAGTACCAGCACCCATCGCACACCATGTGCACACACCCCTCCCCCGCCCCCCTGATCGCCGGAACCCCAATGCAGCCAGTCAGGTTCTTCGGCGATGCTCCGGTGAAGAAAAATATGGCACCAGCACATGCCCAAGCCAAGCATGTGCTGCCGCAACCTTCGGTCTGGTCCGATCTTAGACTGGGAATGAACTCCGTATGCTTAGACTGGGAATGAACTCCGTATGCCTAAGTCAACCCACGAAACGAGTGTGTGGGCACTCAACCGGCCAGAGGGGCGGGATACACAAGCCGGGGATCGGCCGGGTCCCCCTCTGTGTGCTGTCGATCCTACCGTCACAACCTTCATTCCGGTCCCATCTTAGACAAGGAATGAACTAAGTATGCCTAAGCCAACCGACGAAACGAGCGGGCGGGTGGGCACTACGCCGACCAGAGAGACGAGATGCGCAAGCTGTGTATCGATAGGGTGGTAGTGGGTTTGAGGACATCTTCATAGTTTCTGCATCCAATGCCATTTTATGGGCTTGGTAAATTCATACAATGGTCCTTTAAGGCTTTCACGTTAAGTTTTCATGGCAAGACGACTCCATTTCTATTTTTCACGATTTTTAAATTTTTGCGTTCGGCGATTTTTTAAATTTTTTTTGAAAGGATTTTTTGCCCCAAACCTTGGTCAGACGTGCATCCTTGTATTTTTTTGTCGTGGCATGCATAAAAAAATTCAGCTAAAAACTTCGAAGTGTTAACAAGATTTTTTGACCATTTGAAGAAAAGTGTCCCCATTTCAGGACACTTTAATGGCTGACTGGGCAGCAAACCTATAAAATCTCAAATGCTCCTTAAGGGGGTGTGAGTTCTCGAGGTTCAATGAGGGACAGGGGGCCAATATAAGGGCCAAGTACCAGCACCCATCGCACACAATGTGCGTACACCCCCCGGCCCCCCTGATCGTCGGAACCCCAATGCCGCCAGTCAAGTTCTCCGGCGATGCTCCGGTGATGGTGCCCCGTTGAAGAAAATACAGCACCAGCACATGCCCGAGCCTAGCATGTGTTGCTGCAACCCTTGGTCTGGTCCGATCTTAGACTGGGAATGAACTCCATATGCTTAGACTGGGAATGAACTCCGTATGCTTAAGTCAACCCATGAAACGAGCGTGCGGGCACTCAACCGACCAGAGGGGCGGGATGCGCAAGCCGGGGATCAGTCGGGTCCCCCTCTACGTGCTTTCGATCCTGCTGCGGCAGCCCTTGGTCCGGTCTGATCTTGGTCTGGGAATGAACTCCGTATGCCTAAGCCAACCGACGAAACGAGCGGGCAGACGGGCGTGCGGGCACTACACCGGCCAGAGAGACGGGATGCGCAAGCCGTGGATCGATAGGGCGGCAGGTGGGTTTAGGCACATCTTCATATTTTTGCATGCCAATGCCATTTTCATGGCTTGTAAATTCATACAATGGTCCCTTAAGCCTTCACATGAAGTTTAATGGCAAGACGACTCGTTTTCTATTTTTCCCGATTTTTGAAACTTTTTACGGTTCAAAATTTGTTAAAATTTTTTTGGAAGGTGTTTTGACCCCAAACTTGGTAGACTTGATCCTTGTATTTTTTTTGGCGTGCACAAAAAAATTCAGCTAAAAACTCGAAGTGTGCAACATTTTGTGACCATTTGAAAAAAGTGTCCCCATTTCAGACACTTTAATGGCTATTGGCAGCAAACTTGTAAAATCTCAAATGCTCTTTAAGGGGGTGTGAGTTATGGAGGTTTGATGAGGGATAGGGGGCCAATATAAGGGCCAAGTACTAGCACCCATTGCACAGAATGTGCGCACACCCCCCCGGCCCCCTCGATCGTCGGAACCCCAATGCCGTCGGTCAGGTTCTTCGGCGATGCTTTGGCGAAGAAAAATATGGCACCAGCACATGCCCAAGCCTAGCATGTGCTGCCGCAACCCTTGGTCCAGTCCGATCTTAGACTGGGAATGAACTCCATATGCTTAGACAGGGAATGAACTCCGTATGCCTAAGTCAACCCACGAAGCGAGCGTGCGGGCACTCAACCGGCCAGAGGGACGGGATCCGTAAGGATCGGTCGGGTACCCCTCTGCATGCTGTCGATCCTGCTGCCGTAACCCTCAATTCGGTCTGATCTTAGACTGAGAATGAACTCCGTATGCCTAAGCCAACCGATGAAACAAACGGGCGGGCGGGCACTATGCCAGCCAGAGAGACGGGATGCGCAAGCCGTGTATCGATAGGGTGGTAGGTGGGTTTAGGCACATCTTCATATTTCTGCGTGCCAATGCCATTTTTATGGCTTGTAAATTCATACAATGGTCCTTTAAGCCTTCAAATTAAGTTCCATGGCATGATGACTCCTTTTCTATTTTTCATGATTTTCAAAACTTTTTACGGTTTGGGATTTTTTAAAATTTTTTTGAAAGGAGTTTTCACCCCAAACTTGGTAGACGCGATCCTTGTATTTTTGTTGGCATGCATAAAAAAATTCAGCTAAAAACTCGAAGTGTACAAGATTTTGTGTCCACTTGAAAAAACTGTCCTCATTTCAGACACTTTAATGGCTACTGGCAACAAACCTGTAAAATCTCAAATGCTCTTTAAGGGGGTGTGAGTTCTTGAGGTTCGATGAGGGATAGGGGCCAATATAAGGGCCAAGTACCAGCACCCATCACACACCATGTGCGCACACCCCCCGGCCCCCCCGATCGTCGGAACCCCAATACCGCCGGTCAAGTTCTCCGGTGATGCTCCGGCGATGGTGCCCCGGTGAAGAAAAATGTGGCACCAGCACATGCTCGAGCCCAGCATCTGCTGCCACAACCCTCAGTCCAGTCCGATCTTAGACTGGGAATGAACTCCATATGCTTAGACTGGGAATGAACTCCGTATGCCTAAGTCAACCCATGAAATGAGCGTTCGGGTGCTCAGTCGGCTAGAGGTGCTGGATGCACTAGCTGGGGATCGACCGGGTCCCCCTCTGCGTGCTATCGATCTTGCTGCTGAAACCCTTGGTCCGGTCTGATCTTAGACTTGGAATGAACTCTGTATGCCAAAGCCAACTGACGAAACGAGCGGACGGGCGGGTGGGCACTAGTCGGCCCAAAAGGCGGGACGTGCAAGCTGTGGATCGATAGGGTGGTAGGTGGGTTTAGGCAAATCTTCATATTTCTGTGTGCCAATGCCATTTTTGTAGCTCGTAAATTCATACAATGGTCTCTTAAGTCTTCTCGTGAAGTTTCATGGCAAGACGACTCGTTTTCTATTTTTCATGATTTTTGAAACTTTTTACGGTTCGGGATTTTTTAAAATTTTTTTGGACAGAGTTTTGGAACCAAACTTTGTAAACGTGATCCTTGTATTTTTGTTGGCATGCACAAAAAAAATTAGCTAAAAACTCAAAGTGTACAAGATTTTGTGACCATTTGAAAAAAGTGTCCCCATTTCAGACACTTTAATGGCTAATGGTAGCAAACCTGTAAAATCTCAAATGCTCTTTAAGGGGGTGTGAGCTCTCGAGGTTCGATGAGGGATAGGGGGCCAATATAAGGGCCAAGTATCAGCACCCATCGCACACCATGTGCGCACACCCCCCGGGCCCCCCCGATCGTCGGAACCCTAATGCCGTCGATCAGGTTCTCCGGCAATGCTCCGACGATGGTGCCCCGGTGAAGAAAAATGCGGCACCAGCACATGCCCGAGCCTAGCATGTGCTGTCGCAACCCTTGGTCCAGTCCAATCTTAGACTGGGAAAGAACTCCGTATGCTTAGACTAGGAATGAACTCTGTATGCCTAAGTCAACCCATGAAACGAGCGTGCGGGCGCTCAGCCGGCCAGAGGGGTGGGATGCGCAAGCCGAGGATTGATCGGGTCCCCCTCTGTGTGTTGTCGATCTTGTTGTCGCAACCCTCAATCCTGTCCGATCTTAGACTGGGAATGAACTTTGTATGCCTAAGCCAATCAACGAAACGAGCGGGCGGGCGGCCAGGCGGGCACTACGTCGGCTAGAGAGACGAGATGCGCAAGCCGTGGATTGATAGGGTGGCAGGTGGATTTAGGAACATCTTCATATTTCTACGTGCTAATGCCATTTTTATGCCTTGTAAATTCATACAATGATCCTTGTATTCTTGTTGGCATGCACAAAAAAATTCAGCTAAAAACTTAAAGTGTACAAGATTTTGTGACCATTTGAAAAAAATGTCCCCATTTCACACACTTTACTGGCTACTGGCAGCAAACTTGTAAAATCTCAAACGCTCTCTAAGGGGGTGTGAGTTCTCGAGGTTTGATGAGGGATAGGGGGCCAATATAAGGGCCAAGTACCAGCACCCATCGTACATCATGTGCGCTCACCCCCCCGGCCCCCCTGATCATTGGAACCCCAATGCCGCTGGTCAGGTTCTCCGGCGATGCTCCGACGATGGTGCCCAGGCAAAGAAAAATGCAGCACCAGCACATGCTCGAACCCAGCATGTGCTGCTACAACCATCGGTCAGATCTGATCTTAGACTGGGAATGAACTCCGTATGCTTAGACTGGGAATGAACTCCGTATGCCTAAGGCAACCCACGAAACGAGCGTGTGAGCGCTCAGTCGGCCTGAAGGTCGGGATGCGAAAGTCGGGGATCGACCGGGTCCCCATCTGCGTGCTGTCGATCCTACAGTCACAACCCTCAGTTTGGTCCGATCTTAGACTGGGAATGAACTCCATATGCCTAAGCCAACCGGTGAAACGAGCAGGCGGGCGGGCACTACGTCGGCCAGAGAGACGGGATGCGCAAGCTGTGGATCGATAGTGTGATAGGTGGGTTTAGGCACATCTTCATATTTCTGCATGCCAATGCCATTTTTATGGATTGTAAATTCATACAATGGTCCCTTGAGCCTTCACGTGAAGTTTCATGGCAAGACGACTCGTTTTCTATTTTCCATGATTTTTGAAACTTTTTACGGTTCAGGATTTTTTAAAATTTTTTCGAAAGGAGTTTTGGCCCCAAACTTGGTAGTTGTGATCCTTGTATTTTTGTTGGCATGCATAAAAAATTTAGCTAAAAACTCGAAATGTACAAGATTTTGTGACCATTTGAAAGAAGTGTCCCCATTTCAGACACTTTAATTGCTACTGGCAGCAAACTTGTAAAATCTCAAATGCTCTTTAAGGGGGTGTGAGTTCTCAAGGTTTGATGAGGGATAGGGGGCCAATATAAGGGCCAAGTACCAGCACTCATTGCACATCATGTGTGCGCGCACCCCCAGCACCCCCGATCATCGAAACCCTAACGCCGTCGGTCAGGTTCTCCGGCGATGCTCCAGTGATGGTGCCCCGATGAATAAAAATGCGGCACCAGCACATGGCCGAGCCCAGCATGTGCTGCCGTAACCCTCGGTCTAGTTTGATCTTAGACTGGAAATGAACTCCATATGCTTAGACAGGGAATGAACAACGTATGCCTAAGTCCACCCATGAAACGAGCGTGCGGGCGCTCTGCTGGCCAGAGGGGCAGGACGCACAAACCGGGGATCGATCGGGTCCCACCCTATATGCTACCGATCCTGCTACCGTAATCATCGGTCCAGTTTGATCTTAGACTGGAATGAACTCCGTAAGCCTGAGCCAACCGATGAAATGAGCGGCCAGGCAGGCGAGCACTACGCCAGCCAGAGAGACGGGATGCACAAGCCATGGACCGATAAGGTGGTGGGTGGGTTTAGGCACATCTTTATATTTTTGCATGCCAATGCCATTTTTATGGCTTGTAAATTCTTACAATAGTCCCTTAAGCCCTCACGTGAAGTTCCATGGCAAGACGACTCGTTTTCTATTTTTCATGATTTTTGAAACTTTTTACGGTTCGAGATTTTTTAAAATTTTTTCGAAAGGATTTCTGGGCCCAAACTTGGTAGACATGATCCCTGTATTTTTGTTGGCATGCAAAAAAAAATTCAGCTAAAAAATCGAAGTGTACAAGATTTTGTGATCATTTGAAAAAAGTGTCCCCACTTCAGACACTTTAATGGCTACTGGCAGCAAACCTGTAAAATCTCAAGTGCTCTTTAAGGCGGTGTGAGTTCTTGAGGTTTGATGAGGGATAGGGCACCAACATAAGGGCCAAGTACCAGCACCCATCGCACATCATGTGCGCACACCCCCTCGGCCCCCCGATCACCGGAACCCCAATGCCACTGTCGCACCCCTCGATCCGATCCGATCTTAGACTGGGAATGAACTCCGTATGCTTAGACTGGGAGTGAAATCCGTATGCCTAAGTAAACCCACAAAACGAGCGTGCGCGTGCTCAACTGGCTAGAGGGGCGAGATGCGCAAGCCGGGGATCGGTCGGGTCCCCCTCGGCGTGCTATCGATCCTACTGCCGCAACCCTCGGTCCGATCCAATCTTAGACTGGGAATGAACTCCGTATGCCTAAGCCAACCGACAAAACGAACAGGCGGGCACTACGTCGACTAGAGAGATAGGATGCGCAAGCCGTGGATCGATAGGGTGGTAGGTGGGTTTAGGCACATCTTCATATTTCTACGTGCAAATGCCATTTTTATGGCTTGTAAATTCATACAATGGTCTCTTAAGCCTTCACGTGAAGTTTCATTGCAAGACGACTCATTTTCTATTTTTCATGATTTTCAAAACTTTTTACGGTTCGGGATTTTTTAAAATTTTTTCGGAAGGGGTTTTGGCCCCAAATTGGCAGACGTGATGCTTGTATTTTTTTTGGCATGCACAAAAAAATTCAGCTAAAAACTCGAAGTGAACAAGATTTTGTGACCATTTGAAAAAAGTGTCCCCATTTCAGACACTTTAATGGCTACTGGCAGCAAACCTGTAAAATCTCAAATGCTCTTTAAGGGGGTGCGAGTTCTCGAGGTTTGATGAGGGATAGGGGGCCAATATATGGGCCAAGAACCAGCACCCATCGCACATCATGTGCGTACACCCCCCAGCCCCCTCGATTGTCGGAACCCTGATGCGGTCGATCAGGTTCTCCAGCGAAGAAAAATGCGACACCAGCACATGCCTGAGCCCAACATGTGCTGCCACAACCCTCACTCTGGGCTGATCTTAGACTGGGAATGAACTCCGTATGCTTAGACTGGGAATGAACTCCGTATGCCTATGTCAACCCATGAAACGTGCATGCCGACGCTCAGCCAGCCAGAGCGACGGAATGCACAATCCGGGGATCGATCGGGTCCCACTCCGCGTGCTGCCGATCCTGCTACCACAACCCTCGGTCTGGTCCAATCTTAGGCTGGGAATGAACTCCGTATGCCTTAGCCAATTGACGAAATGAGCGGGCGGGCGGACGGGTACTACGTCGGCCAGAGAGACGGGATGCACAAGCCATGGATCGATAGGTTGGTAGGTGCATTTAGGCACATCTTCATATTTCTTCATGCCAATGCCATTTTTATGGCTTTTAAATGCATACAATGGTCCTTTAAGCCTTCACGTGAAGTTTCATGGCAAGACGACTCCTTTTCTATTTTTCACGATTTTCAAAACTTTTTGCGGTTCGTAATTTTTTAAAATTTTTTCGGAAGGAGTTTTGGCCCCAAACTTGGTAGACGTGATTCTTTTATTTTTGTTGGCATGCAAAAAAAAATTCAGCTAAAAAATCGAAGTGTACAAGATTTTGTGACCATTTGAAAAAAGTGTCCCCATTTCAGACACTTTAATGGCTACTGGCAGCAAACCTGTAAAATCTCAAATGCTCTTTAAGGGGGTGTGAGTTCTCGAGGTTTGATGAGGGATAGGGGACCAATATAAGGGCCAAGTACCAGCACCCATTGCACATCATGTGCGCACACCCCCCCGGCCCTCCCGATCGTCGGAACCCCGATGCCGCCGGTTAGGCTCTCTGGCGATGGTGCCCCGACGAAGAAAAATGCGGCACCAGCACATGCTCGAGCCCAGCATGTGCAACCGCAACCCTTGGTCCAATCCGATCTTAGACTGGGAATGAACTCCGTATGTTTAGACTGGAAATGAACTTCGTATGCCTAAGTCAACCCACAAAACGAGCGTGCGGGCGCTCAGCCGACTAGAGGGGCGGGATGCACAAGCCGAGGATCGGTCGAGTCCCCCTCTGTGTGCTGCTGATCCTACTACCGCAACCCTCGGTCTTCTGATCTTAGACTAGGAATGAACTCCGTATGCCTAAGCCAACCGACGAAATAATCGAGCGGGACCTACGCTAGCCAGAGACAGGATCAACCGTATCGATAGTGGAATTGGTTAGAACATCTATATATTTCTGAAGTCCAATGCCATTTTTACTGCCTGTAAATTCATACAATGCTCCCTACTTCACGTGAATTCATGCAAGAGCCATTTCTATTCATGATTCGAAACTTTTACCGGTTTGGAATTTTTAAATTTTCCGATGAGTCTTTTACC
The DNA here is from genome assembly GCF_002303985.1 of Durio zibethinus. Next base: position 16,958,134 of record NW_019167915.1, on the reverse strand, counting down.
AAAACTTGTAGACGGCATCCTTGTATTTTTATTGAAATGCCACAAAAAAAAATTCAGGCCAAAAAATCAAGTGTACAAGATTTTGTGACCATTTGAAAAAAGTGTCCCCATTTCAGACACTTTAACGGCTACTGGCAGCAAACCTGTAAAATCTCAAATGCTCTTTAAGGGGTGTGAGTTCTCGAGGTTTGATGAGGGATAGGGGGCCAATATAAGGGCCATGTTGCAGCACCCATCTCACATCATGTGTGCACACCCCCCCGATCGTCGGAACCCCAATGCGGCCCGTCAGGTTCTCTGGTGATGCTCTGGCGATGGTGCCCCAGCGAAGAAAAATGTAGCACCAGCACATGCCCGAGCCCAGCATGTGCTGCTGCAACCCTCGGTCTGGTCTGATCTTAGATTGGGAATGAACTTCGTATGCCTAAGTCAACCCACGGAACGAGCATGCGGGCGCTCAGCCGGCCAGAGGGGCGGGCGGTGCAAGCCGACGATCGGTCAGGTCCCACTCTGTGTGCTGCCGATCCTGCTACCGTAATCCTTGGTCTGGTCCAATCTTAGACTGGGAATGAACTCCGTATGCCTAAGCCAATCGACGAAACGAACAGGCGGGAGGGCACTACGCTGGCTAGAGAAACGGGATGCACAAGCCGTGGATCGATAGGGTGGTAGGTGGGTTTAGGCACATCTTCATATTTCTGCATGCCAATGCCATGTTTATGGCTTGTAAATTCATATGATGGTCCTTTAAGCCTTCACGTGAAGTTTCATGGCAAGACGACTCATTTTCTATTTTTCATGATTTTTGAAACTTTTTGCGGTTCGGGATTTTTTAAAATTTTTTTGGAAGGAGTTTTGGTCCCAAACTTGGTAGACGTGATCCTTGTATTTTCTTTGGGATGAGCATAAAAATTCAGCTAAAACTTGAAGTGTACAAGATTTTGTGACCATTTGAAAAAAGTGTCCCCATTCTAAACACTTTAATGGCTACTTGCAGCAAACCTGTAAAATCTCAAATGCTCTTTAAAGGGGTGTGAGTTCTTCAGGTTTGATGAGGGATAGGGGCCAATATAAGGGCCAAGTACCAGTACCCATCGTACATCATGTGCGCACACCCCCTGGTCCCCCCGATCGCTGGAACGCCAATGCCGTCGGTCAGGTTCTTTGGTGATGCTCCGGCGATGGTGCCCCGACGAAGAAAAATGCGGCACCAGCACATGCTCGAGCCCAGCATGTGCTGCCGCAACCCTCGGTCTAGTCCGATCTTAGACTGGGAATGGACTTCATATGCTTAGACTGGGAATGAACTCCGTATGCCTAAGTCAACCAATGAAACGAGCGTGCGGGCGCACAGTCGACCAAAGGGGCGGGATGACCAAGTTGGGGATCGATCGGGTCCCACTCTGTGTGTTGCCGATCCTGCTACCACAACCCTCAATCCAGTCTGATCTTAGACTGGGAATGAACTCCGTATGCCTAAGCCAATCGATGAAACGAACGGGCGGGAGGGCACTACGCTGGCTAGAGAAACGGGATGCACAAGCCGTGGATCGATAGGGTGGTAGGTAGGTTTAGGCACATCTTCATATTTCTGCATGCCAATGCCATGTTTATGGCTTGTAAATTCATATGATGGTCCTTTAAGCCTTCACGAGAAGTTTTAATGGCAAGACGACTCGTTTTCTATTTTTCACGATTTTTGAAACTTTTTGCGGTTCGAGATTTTTTAAAATTTTTTTGGAAGGAGTTTTGGTCCCAAACTTGGTAGACGTGATCCTTGTATTTTCTTTGGGATGATCATAAAAATTCAGCTAAAACTTGATGTGTACAAGATTTTGTGACCATTTGAAAAAAGTGTCCCCATTCTAGACACTTTAATGGCTACTAGCAGCAAACCTGTAAAATCTCAAATGCTCTTTAAAGGGGTGTGAGTTCTTGAGGTTTGATGAGGGATAGGAGGCCAATATAAGGGCCAAGTACCAGTACCCATCGTACATCATGTACGCACACCCCCTGGTCCCCCCGATCGCTGGAACGCCAATGCCGTCGGTCAGGTTCTTTGGTGATGCTCCAGCGATGGTGCCCCGACGAAGAAAAATGCGACACCAGCACATGCCCGAGCCCAGCATGTGCTGCCGCAACCCTCGGTCTAGTCCGATCTTAGACTGGGAATGGACTTCATATGCTTAGACTGGGAATGAACTCCGTAAGCCTAAGTCAACCAGTGAAACGAGCGTACAGGCGCACAGTCGGCTAGAGGGGCGGGATGACCAAGTTGGGGATCGACCGGGTCCCCCTCTGCGTGTTGCCGATCCTGCTACCACAACCCTCGATCCGGTCTAATCTTAGACTGGGAATGAACTCCATATGCCTAAGCCAACCGACGAAACGAGCGGGCGAGCGGGCACTACGCCAACCAGAGAGATGGGATGCGCAAGCCATGGATCGATAGGGTGGTAGGTGGGTTTTGGCACATCTTCATATTTTTGCATGCCAATGCCATTTTTATGGCTTGTAAATTCATAAAATGGTCTCTTAAGCCTTCACGTGAAGTTTCTTGGCAAGACGACTCGTTTTCTATTTTTCATGATTTTTCAAACTTTTTACGGTTCAGGATTTTTTAAAATTTTTTCGGAAGAAGTTTTCACCCCAAACTTAGTAGACGTGATCCTTGTATTTTTTTTTAGCATGCATAAAAAAATACAGCTAAAAACTCGAAGTGTACAAGATTTTGTGACCATACGAAAAAAGTGTCCCCATTTCAAACACTTTAATGGCTACTAGTAGCAAACCTGTAAAATCTCAAATGCTCTTTAAGGGGGTGCAAGTTCTCAAGGTTTGATGAGGGATAGGGGGCCAATATAAGGGCCAAGTACCAGCACCTATTACACATCATGTGCGCACACACCCCCCGGACCCCCCGATCGCCGGAACCCCAATGCCGCCGGTCAGGTTCTCCGGTGATGCTCCGATGATGGTGCCCCGACGAAGAAAAATATGGCACCAGCACATGCTCGAGCTCAGCATGTGCTGCCACAACCATCGGTCCGGTCCGATCTTAGGCTGAGAACGAACTCTGTATGCTTAGACTGGGAATGAACTCCGTATGCCTAAGTCAACGCATGAAACGAGCGAGCGGGCGCTCAGTCAGCCAGAGGGGCGGGATGCGCAAGTCGGGGATCGACCGGGTCCCCCTCTACGTGCTACCGATCCTGCTGTCGCAACCCTCAATCTGATCTAGTCGTAGACTGGGAACGAACTCCGTATGCTTAAGCCAACCGACAAAACGAGCGGACGGGCGTGTGGGCGGGCACTACATCGGCCAGAGAGGCGGGATGCGCAAGCTATGGATCGATAGGGTGGTAGGTGGGTTTAGGCACATCTTCATATTTCTACGTGCCAATGCCATTTTTATTTCTTGTAAATTCATGCACTGGTCCCTTAAGCCTTTACGTGAAGTTTCATGGCAAGACGACTCTTTTTCTATTTTTCATGATTTTTGAAACTTTTTACGGTTCGAGATTTTTTAAAATTTTTTCGAAAGGGTTTTGGCCATAAACTTGGTAGACGTGATCCTTGTATTTTTTGTTGGCATGCAAAAAAAAATTCAGCTAAAAAGTCGAAGTGTACAAGATTTTGTGACCATTTGAAAAAAGTGTCCCCATTTCAGACACTTTATTGGCTACTTGCAGCAAAAGTGTAAAATCTCAAATGCTCTTTAAGGGGGTGTGAGTTCTCTAAGTTTGATGAGGGATAGGGGGTCAATATAAGGGCCAAGTACCAACACCCATCGCACATCATGTCCGTACACCCCCTGGCCCCCCCGATCATCGGAACCCCAATGCCGTCAGTCAGGTTCTCCGACGATGCTCCAGCGATGGTGCCCTGGCGAAGAAAAATGCGGCACCAGCACATGCCCGAGCCCAGCATGTGCTGCCGTAACCTTCGGTCTTGTCTGATATTAGACTGGCAATGAACTTCGTATCCTTAGACTGGGAATGAACTCCATACGCCTAAGTCAACCCACGAAACGAGCGTGCGGGCGCTCAGTCGGCCAGAGGGGCGGGATGCGTAAGTCGGGGATCAACCGGGTCCCCTCTATGTGCTGTCGATCCGACTGCTGCAGCCCTCAGTCCAGTCCAGTCTTAGACTGGGAATTAACTCCGTATGCCTAAGCCAATCGACGAAATGAGTGGGCAGACGGGCGGGCGGGCACTACGCCGGCCAAAGAGACGGGATGTGCAATCCATGGATCAATAGGGTGGTATGTGGGTTTAGGTGCATCATCATATTTCTGCGTGCGAATGCCATTTTTATGGCTTGTAAATTCATACAATGGTCCCTTAAGCCTTCACATGAAGCTTCATGGCAAGACGACTCGTTTTTTATTTTTCACGATTTTTGAAAGTTTTTACGGTTCGAGATTTTTTTAAATTTTTTCAGAAGGATTTTTTGCCCCAAACTTGGTAGACGTGATCCTTGTATTTTTTTTGGCATCCATAAAAAAATTCAGCTAAAAGCTCGAAGTGTACAAGATTTTGTGACCATTTGAAAAAAGTGTCCCCATTTCAAACACTTTAGGGGCCACTGGCAGCAAACCTGTAAAATCTCAAATGCTCTTTAAGGGGGTGTGAGTTCTCGAGGTTTGATGAAGGATAGGGGGCCAATATAAGGGCCAAGTACCAGTACCCATCGCACATCATGTGCGCACATCCCCTCCGGCCCCCCTGATCGCCGAAACCCTAATGCCGCCGGTCAGGTTCTCCGGCGATAATCCGGCGATGGTGCCCCGGTGAAGAAAAATGTGGCACTAGCACATGCTCGAGCCCAGCATTTGCTTCCGCAACCCTCGGTCTGATCCAATCTTAGATTGGGAATGAACTCCGTATGCCTAAGTCAACCCACGAAACGAGCGTGCGAGCGTTCAACCGGCCAGAGGAGCAGGATGCACAAGTCGGGAATCGATCGGTTCCTCTTTTGCGTGCTGCCGATCCTACTGCCGTAACCCTTAGTCCGGTTTGATCTTAGATTGGGAATGAACTCCGTATGCCTAAGCTAACCGACGAAACGAGCGGGCGGACGGGTCGGCACTACGCCGGCCAGAGAGACGGGATGCGCAAGCCATGGATCGATAGGGTGGTAGGTGGGTTTAGGCACATCTTCATATTTCTACGAGCCACCATTTTTATGGCTTGTAAATTCATACAATGGTCCCTTAAGCCTTCACGTGACGTTTCATGGCAAGATGACTCGTTTTCTATTTTTCACGATTTTTGAAACTTTTTGCGGTTCGTGATTTTTTAAAATTTTTTCAGAAGGCATTTTGGCCCCAAACTTGGTAGACGTGATCCTTGTATTTTTGTTGGCATGCACAAAAAAATTCAGCTAAAAACTCAAAGTGTACAAGATTTTGTGACCATTTGAAAAAAGTGTCCCCATTTCAGACACTTTAATTGCTACTGGCAGCAAACCTGTAAAATCTCAAATGCTCTTTAAGGGGGTGTGAGTTCTCGAGGTTTGATGAGGGATAGGGGGCCAATATAAGGGCCAAGTACCAGCACCCATCGCACATCATGTGCGTACAACCCCCCAGCCCCCCGATCGTCGGAACCCCAATGCCGCCGATCAAGTTCTCCGGTGATGCTCCGACGATGGTGTCCCTATGAAGAAAAATACGGCACCAGCACATGCCCGAGCCCAGCATGTGCTGCTGTAACCCTCAGTCTGGTCTGATCTTAGACTGGGAATGAACTCCTTATGCTTAGACTGGGAATGAACTCCATATGCTTAGACTAGGAATGAACTCCGTATGCCTAAGTCAACCCACAAAACGAGCGTGCGGGCACTCAGCCGACCAGAGGGGCGGGATGCGCAAGCCGGGGATCGGCCGAGTCCCTCTCTGTGTGCTGTCGATCTTGCTGTCACAACCCTCAGTCTGGTCTGGTCCTAGACTGGGAATGAACTTCGTATGCCTAAGCCAACCGACAAAACAAGCGGGCGGGTGGGCGGGCGGGCACTACGCCGGCCAGAGAGACGGAATGCGCAAGCCGTGGATCGATAGGGTGGTAGGTGGGTTTAGGCACATCTTCATATTTCTGCATGCCAATGCCATTTTTATGGCTTGTAAATTCATACAATGGTCCTTTAAGCCTTCACGTGAAGTTTCATGGCAAGACGACTCGTTTTCTATTTTTCATGATTTTTGAAACTTTTTACGGTTCGGGATTATTTAAAATTTTTTCGGAAGGAGTTTTGGCCCCAAACTTGGTAGACATGATCCATGTATTTTTGTTGGCATGCACAAAAAAATTCAGCTAAAAACTCCAAGTGTACAAGATTTTGTGACCATTTGAAAAAATTGTCTCCATTTTAGACACTTTCATGGCTACTGGCAGCAAACCTGTAAAATCTCAAATCCTCTTTAAGGAGGTATGAGTTCTCGAGGTTTGATGAGGGATACGGGGATATTATATGGGCTAAGCACCAGCTCCCATTGCACATCATGTGCCCCCAGCCCCCTGATCGCCGGAACCCCAATGCCGCCTGTCAGGTTCTCAGGCAATGCTCCGGCGATGGTGCCCCGACGAAGAAAAATGCGACACCAGCACATGCTCGAGCCCAGCAAGTGCTGCTGCAACTCTCGGTCCAATCCGATCATAGACTGGGAATGAACTCCATCTGCCTAAGTCAACCCATGAAATGAGCGTGCGGGCGCTCAGCCGGCCAGAGAGACGGGATGCGCAAGCCGGGGATCAGTCGGGTCCCCCTCTACATGCTGCCGATCCTGTTGCTGTAACCCTCAGTCCGGTCTGATCTTAGACATGGAATGAACTCCGTATGCCTAAGCCAACTGATGAACCGAGCGGGAGGGCGGGCGGGCACTACGCTGGCCATAGAGACAGGATGCGCAAGCCGTAGATCAAGGGTGGTAGCTGCGTTTAGGCACATCTTCATATTTCTGCAAGCCAATGCCATTTTGATGGCTTGCAAATTCATACAATGGTCCCTTAAGCCTTCGCGTGAAGTTTCATGGCAAGACGACTCGTTTTATATTTTTCATGATTTTTGAAACTTTTTAAGATTTGGGATTTTTTAAAATTTTTTTGGAAGGAGTCTTGGCCCCAAACTTGGTAGACATGATCCTTGTATTTTTTTTGGCATGCATAAAAAAATTCAGCTAAAAAATCGAAGTGTACAAGATTTTGTGACCATTTGAAAAAAATGTCCTCATTTCAGACACTTTAATGCCTACTGGCAGCAAACCTGTAAAATCTCAAATGCTTTTTAAGGGGGTGTGAGTTCTCGAGGTTTGATGAGGGATAGGGGGCCAATATAAGGGCCAAGTACCAGCACCCATCGCACATCATGTGCGCACACCTGCCCGGCCCCCCCGATCGACGGAACCCCAATGCCACCGGTCAGGTTCTCTGGCGATGCTCCGGTGATGGTGCCCCAATGAAGAAAAATGTGACACGAGCACATGCCCGAGCCCAGCATGTGCTGCTGCAACCCTTAGTCTGGTCCGATCTTAGACTGGTAATGAACTCCGTATGCTTAGACTGGGAATGAACTCCATATGCCTAAGTCAACCCACGAAACGAGCGTGCGGGTGCTCAGCCGGCCAGAGGGTGCGATGCGCAAGACGGGGATTGACTGGGTCCCCCTCTGCGTGCTGCCGATCCTGCTACCACCATCCTCGGTCTGATCCGATCTTAGACTGGGAATGAACTCCGTATGCCTAAGCCAACTAACGAAACAAGCGGGCGGGCGGGCAGGCACTACGTCGGCCAGAGAGACAGGATGCGCAAGCCGTGGATCGATAGGGTGGTAGGTGGGTTTAGGCACATCTTCATATTTCTACATGCCAATGCCATTTTTATGGCTTGTAAATTCATACAATGGTCCCTTAAGCCTTCACGTGAAGTTTCATGGCAAGACGACTCATTTTTTATTTTTCATGATTTTCAAAACTTTTTACGGTTCAGGATTTTTTAAAAGTTTTTTGGAAGGAGTTTTGCCCCCAAACTTAGAAAACGTGATCCTTGTATTTTTGTTGCCATGCACAAAAACATTCAGCTAAAAACTCGAACTGTACAAGATTTTGTCACCATTTGAAAAAAGTGTCCCCATTTCAGACACTTTAATGGCTACTGGCAGCAAACCTGTAAAATCTGAAATGCTCTTCAAGGGGGTGTGAGTTCTCTAGGTTTGATGCGGGATAGGGGCCAATATAAGGGCCAAGTACCAGCACCCATCGCACATCATGTGCGCACACCCCCTGGCGCCCCGATCGTCGAAACCCCAATGCCGTCAGTCAGGTTCTCCAGCGATGGTCCGATGATGGTGCCCTAGCGAAGAAAAATGCGGCACCAGCACATGCCGGAGCCCAGCATGTGCTATCGTAACCCTTGGTCTGGTCTGATCTTAGACTGGGAATGAACTCCGTATGGCTAAGTCAACCCACGAAAACGAGCGTACGGGCGCTGAGCTGTCCAGAGGGGCGGGATGCGCAACCCGAGCATCGGCCAAGTCCCTCTCTTCGTGCTACCGATCCTACTACCGTAACCCTCGGTCCAATTCAATCTTAGACTGGGAATGAACTCCGTATGCCTAAGCCAACTGACAAAACGAGCAGGCGGGCGGGCGGGCGGGTCGGCACTATATCGGCCAGAGATACGGGATGTGTAAGCCGTGCATCGATAGGGTGGTAGGCGGGTTTAAGCACATCTTCATATTTCTACGTGCCAATGCCATTTTTATGGCTTGTAAATTCATACAATGGTCCCTTAAGCCTTAAAGTGAAGTTTCATGGCAAGATGACTCGTTTTCTATTTTTCACGATTTTTGAAACTTTTTGTGGTTCGGGATTTTTTAAAATTTTTTTGAAAGGATTTTTGGCCCAAAAATTGGTAGACGTGATCCTTGTATTTTTTTTGGCATGCACAAAAAAATTCAGCTAAAAACTCCAAGTGTACAAGATTTTGTGACCATTTGAAATAAGTGTCCCCATTTCAGACACTTTAATGGCTACTGGCAGCAAACCTGTAAAATCTTAAATGCTCTTTAAGGGGGTGTGAGTTCTTGAGGTTTGATGATGGATAGGGGGCCAATATAAGGGCCAAGTACCAGCACCCATCACACATCATGTGCGCACACCCCCCCGATCGCTAGAACCCCAATGCCATCGGTCAGGTTCTCCAGCGATGGTACCCCGGTGAAGAAAAATGCGGCACCAGCACATGCCCGAGCCCAGCATGTGCTCCCACAACCCTCGGTCTGGTCTGATCTTAGACTGGCAATGAACTCCGTATGCCTAAGCCGGGGATCGATTGGGTCCCCCTCTGCGTGCTGTCGATCCTGCTGCCGTAACCCTCGGTTTGATCTGATCTTAGACGGGGAATGAACTCCGCATGCCTGAGCCAACTGATGAAACGAGCGGGCGGGCGGGTGGGCGGGCACTACGTCGACGAGAGAGACAGGATGTGCAAGCCGTGGATCGATAGGGTGGTAGGTGTGTTTAGGCACATCTTCATATTTCTATGTGCCAATGCCATTTTTATGGCCTGTAAATTCATACAATGGTCCTTTAAGCCTTCACGTGAAGTTTCATGGCAAGACGACTCGTTTTCTATTTTTCATGATTTTTGAAACTTTTTACGGGTTCAAGATTTTTTAAAATTTTTTTCGAATGAGTTTTGGCCCCAAACTTGGTAGATGTGATCCTTGTATTTTTGTTGGCATGCACAAAACGATTCAGCTAAAAACTCAAAGTGTACAAGATTTTGTGACCATTTGAAAAAAGTGTCCCCATTTCAGACACTTTATTGGCTACTGGCAGCAAACCTGTAAAATCTCAAATGCTTTTTAAGGGGGTGTGAGTTCTCGAGGTTTGATGAGGGATAGGGGGCCAATATAAGGGCCACGTACCGGTACCCATCGCACATCATGTGCGCACACCCCCCGGCCCCCCCGATCGTTTGAAACCAATGCCGCTGGTCAGGTTCTCCGACGATGCTCCAGTGATGGTGCCCCGACGAAAAAAATGTGCCACCAGTACATGCTCCAGCCGAGCATGTGCTGCCGCAACCCTCGGTCCGATCCGATCTTAGACTGGGAATGAATTCCGTATGCTTAGACTGGGAACGAACTCCGTATGCCTAAGTCAACCAACGAAACGAGCATGAGGGCGCTCAGCCGGCCAGAGGGGTGAGATGCGCAAGCCATTGATCGATAGGGTGGTAGGTGGGTTTAGGCACAACTTCATATTTCTACGGGCCACTGCCATTTTTTTGGCTTGTAAATTCAATCAATGGTCCCTTAAGCCTTCACGTGAAGTTTCATGGCATGACGGCTTGTTTTCTATTTTTCACGATTTTCATAACTTTTTACGGTTCAGGTTTTTTTAAAATTTTTTTTGAAGGATTTTTGGCCCTAAACTTGGTTGACGTGATCCTTGTATTTTTTTGGCTTGCACAAAAAAATTAAGCTAAAAACTCAAAGTGTATAAGATTTTGTGACCATTTGAAAAAAGTGTCCCCATTTCAGACACTTTAATGGCTACTGGCAGCAAACTTGTAAAATCTCAAATGCCCTTTAAGGGGTGTGAGTTCTCGAGGTTTGATGAGGGATAGGGGGCCAATATAAGGGCCACGTACCGGTACGCATCGCACATCATGTGCGCACACCCCCCCAGGCCCCCCGATCGTCAGAACCTAATGCCGCTGGTCAAGTTCTCCGATGATGCTTCGATGATGGTGCCCCGACGAAAAAAATACGCCACCAGCACATGCTCTAGCCCAGCATGTGCTACCGTAACCCTCGGTCCAGTCCGATCTTAGACTGGGAATGAACTCCGTATGCTTAGACTGGGAATAAACTCCGTATGCCTAAGTCAACCTACGAAACGAGTGTGAGGGCGCTCAGCTGGCCAGAGGGGTGAGATACGAAGTTGGGGATCGATCGGGTCCCCCTCTGCGTGCTACCGATCCTACTATCACAACCCTCTGGCCGATCTGATCTTAGACTGGGAATGAACTCCGTATGCCTAAGCCAACCGATGAAACGAGCGGGCGGGCGGGCATTATGCCGGCCAGAGAGACGGGATGCGCAAGCCGTGGATCGATAGGGTGGTAGGTGGGTTTAGGCACATCTTCATATTTCTATGTGCCAATGCCATTTTTATGGCTTGTAAGTTCATACAATGGTCCCTTAAGCCTTCTTGTGAAGTTTCATGGCATGACGAATTGTTTTCTCTTTTTCATGATTTTTGAAACTTTTTACGGTTTGGGATTTTTTAAAATTTTTTTCGAAGGATTTTTGGCCCCAAACTTGGTAGACGTGATCCTTGTATTTTTTTTGGCATGCTCAAAAAAATTCAACTAAAAACTCGAAGTGTACAAGATTTTGTAACTATTTGAAAAAAGTGTCCCCATTTCAGACACTTTAATGGCTACTGGCAGCAAACCTATAAAATCTCAAATGCTCTTTATGGGGGTGTCAGTTCTCGAGGTTTGATGAGGGATAGGGGGCCAATATAAGGGCCAAGTACCAGCACCCATCGCACATCATGTGCGCAAACCCCCCCGGCCCCCCCGATCGTCGGAAACCCAATGCCGCCGGTTAGGTTCTCCGACGATGCTCCGGCGATGGTGCCCCCGCGAAGAAAAATGCGGCACCAGCACATGCCCGAGCCCAGCACGTGCTGCCGCAACCCTCGGCCCGATCTGATCTTAGACTGGGAATGAACTCCGTATGCTTAGACTAGGAATGAACTCCGTATGCCTAAGTCAAACCACGGAATGAGCATGCGGGCACTTAGCAGGCCAGAGGGGCGGGATGCGCAAACCGAGGATTGGCCAGGTCCCCCTCTGTGTGCTACCAATCCTGCTACCGCAACCCTTGATCTGGTCCCATCTTAGACTGGGAATGAACTCCGTATACCTAAGCCAACCGATAAAACGAGCGGGCCGATGAGCGGGTGGGCACTATGCCGGCCAGAGAGACGGGATGCGAAAGCCGTGGGTCGATAGGGTGGTAGGTGGGTTTAGGCACATCTTCATATTTCTGCATGCCAATGCCATTTTTATGGCTTGTAAATTCATACAATGGTCCCTTAAGCCTTCAAGTGAAGTTTTCATGGCAAGATGACTCGTTTTCTATTTTTCACGATTTTTGAAACTTTTTATGGTTCAGGATTTCTTAAAATTTTTTCAGAAGGAGTTTTGGCCCCAAACTTGGTAGACGTGATCCTTGTATTTTTGTTGGCATGCACAAAAAACTTCAGCTAAAAACTCGAAGCGTACAAGATTTTGTGACCATTTGAAAAAAGTGCCCCCATTTTAGACACTTTAATGGCTACTAGCAGCAAACCTGTAAAATCTCAAATGCTCTTTAAGGGGGTGTGAGTTCTCGAGGTTTGATGAGGGATAGGGGGCCAATATAAGGGCCAAGTACTAGCACCAATTGTACATCATGTGCGCCCACCCCCCGGCCCGCCGATCGTCGAAACCCCAATACCGTCGGTCAGGTTCATCCGCGATGGTAACCCGGCAAAGAAAAATGTGGCACCAGCACATGCCTAAGCCCAGCATGTGCAGCCGCAACCCTCGATCCAGTCCGATCTTAGACTGGGAATGAACCCAATATGCTTAGATTGGGAATGAACTCTGCATGCCTAAGTCAACCCACGAAATGAGCGTGCGGGTGCTCAACCGGCCAGAAGGGTGGGATGCACAAGTCGAGGAACGATCGGGTCCCCCGCTGGGTGCTGTCGATCCTACTGTCGGAACCCTCAGTCTGGTCTGATCTTAGACTGGGAATGAACTCCGTATGCCTAAGCCTACCGACGAAATGAGTGGACGGGCGGGCGGGTACTACTCCGGCCAGAGAGACGGGATGCGCAAGCCGTGGATCGATAAGGTAGTAGGTCGGTTTAGGCACATCTTCATATTTCTACATGCCAATGCCATTTTTATGGCTTGTAAATTCATACAATGGTCCTTTAAGCCTTCACGTGAAGTTTCATGGCAAGATGACTCGTTTTCTATTTATCATGATTTTTGAAACTTTTTCCGGTTCGGGATTTTTTAAAATTTTTTTCGAAAGGATTTTTGACCCCAAACTTGGTAGACGTGATCCTTGTATTTTTGTTGGCGTGCACAAAACAATTCATCTAAAAACTCGAAGTGTACAAGAAATTATGACAATTTGAAAAAAAAGTCCCCATTTCAGACAGTTTAATGGCTACTGGCAGCAAACCTGTAAAACCTCAAATGCTCTTTAAGGGGGTGTGAGTTCTCGAGGTTTGATGAGGGATAGGGGGCCAATATAAGGGCCAAGTACCAGCACCCATCACACATCATGTGCGCACACCCCCCAGCCCCCCGATCGTCGGAACCCCAATGCCGTCGATCAAGTTCAACGACGATGCTCCGACGATGGTGCCCCGGTAAAGAAAAATGCGACACCAGCACATGCATGACCCCAGCATGTGCTGCCGCAACCCTCGATCCCGTCCGATCTTAGACTGGGAATGAACTCCCTATGCCTAAGTCAACGCACGAAATGAGTGTGCAGGCGCTCAGCCGGCCAGAGGGGCGGGTTGCGCAAGCCGAGGATTGGTCGGGTCCTCCGCTGCGTGCTGCTGATCCTGCTACCGCAACCCTCAGTTCGGTCTAATCTTAGACTGGGAATGAACTCCGTATGCCTAAGCCAACCGACGAAACGAGCGGGCGAGCGGGCGGGCACTACGCCGGCCAGAGAGTCGGGATACGCAAGCCGTGGATCGATAAGATGGTAGGTGGGTTTAGGCACATCTTCATATTTTTGCCTGGCAATGCCATTTTTATGGCTTGTAAATTCATACAATGGTCCCTTAAGCCTTCATGTGAAGTTTCATGGCAAGACGACTCGTTTTCTATTTTTTACGATTTTTGAAACTTTTTACGGTTTGGGATTTTTTAAAATTTTTTCGAAAGGATTTTTGGCCCCATGCTTGGTAGACGTGATCCTTGTATTTTTGTTGGCATGCACAAAAAAATTCAGCTAAAAACTCAAAGTGTACAAGATTTTGTGACCATTTGAAAAAAGTGTCCCCATTTTAGACACTTTAATAGCTATTGGCAGCAAACCTATAAAATCTCAAATGCTCTTTAAGGGGGTGTGAGTTCTCGAGGTTTGATGAGGGATAGGGGGCCAATATAAGGGCCAAGTACCAGCGCCAATCGCACATCATGTGCACACACCCCCCGGCCCCCCGATTGTCGGAACCCCAATGCCGCCGGTCAGGTTCTCTGATGATGCTCTGGTGATGGTGCCCCGGCAAAGAAAAATTTGGCACCAGCACATGCCCGAGCCTAGCATGTGCTGCCACAACCCTCGATCCAGTCCAATCTTAGACTGGGAATGAACTCCATATGCTTAGACTGAGAATGAACTCCGTATGCCTAAGTCAACCCACGAAATGAGGGTGTGGGCGCTCAGCTGGCCAGAGAGGCGGGATGTGCAAGCCAAGGATCGACCGGGTCCCCCGCTGCGTGCTACCAATCCTGCTACCGTAACCCTCCGTCTGGTTTGATCTTAGACTGGGAATGAACTCCGTATGCCTAAGCCAACTGACAAAACGAGTGGGCGGGCAGGCGGGCACTACGCCGGCCAGAGTGACGGGATGCGCAAGCCGTGTATCAATAGGGTGGTAGGTGGGTTTAGGCACTTCTTCATATTTCTGTCTGCCAATGCCATTTTTATGGCCTGTAAATTCATACAATGGTCCCTTAAGCATTCACGTGAAGTTTCATGGCAAGACTTGGTATACGTGATGCTTGTATTTTTATTGGGATGCACAAAAAATTCAGCTAAAAACTCGAAGTGTACAAGATTTTGTGACCATTTGAAAAAAGTGTCCCCATTTCAGGCACTTTAATGGCTATTGGCAGCAAACCTGTAAAATCTCAAATGCACTTTAAGGGGTGTGAGTTCTCGAGGTTTAATGAGGGATAGGACGCCATTATAAGGCCCAAGTACCAGCACCCATCGCACATCATGTGCGACACCCCTCCGGCCCCCCCGATCGCCGAAACCCCAATGCTGTCGGTCAGGTTCAATGGTGATGCTCCGACGATGGTGCCACGACGAAGAAAAATGCGGCACCAGCACATGCTCGAGCCCAGCATGTGCTGTCGTAACCCTCGGTTTGGTCTGATCTTAGACTGGGAGTGAACTTCGCATGCTTAGACTAGGAATGAACTCTGTATGCCTAAGCCAACCCATGAAACAAGCGTGCGGGCGCTCAGCCGGCCAGAGGGGCAGGATGCGCAAGCCAGGGATCGACTGGGTCCCCCTTTGCGTGCTATCGATCCTGCTGCTATAACCCTCAGTCCGGTCTGATCTTAGACTGGGAATGAACTTCGTATGCCAAAGCCAACCGACGAAACGAGAGGACGGGCGAGCACTACGCCAGCCAGAGAGACGGGATGCGCAAGCCTTGGATCGATAGGGTGGTAGGTTGGTTTAGGCACATCTTCATATTTCTGTGTGCCAATGCCATTTTTATGGCTTGTAAATTCATACAATGGTCCCTTAACCCTTCACGTTAAGTTTCATGGCAAGACGGCTCGTTTTCTATTTTTCAAGATTTTTGAAACTTTTTGCGGTTCAGGATTTTTGAAAATTTTTTCAGAAATCGTTTTTTGGCCCCAAACTTGGTAGACATGATCCTTGTATTTTTGTTGGCATGCAAAAAAAAATTTAGCTAAAAACTCGAAGTGTACAAGATTTTGTGACCCTTTGAAAAAAGTGTCCCCATTTCAGACACTTTAATGGTTACTAGCAGCAAACCTGTAAAATCTCAAATGCTCTTTAAGGGGGTGTGAGTTCTCGAGGTTTGATGAGGGATAAGGGGCCGATATAAGGGCAAAGTACCAGCACCCATTGCACATCATGTGCGCACACCCCCCGGCCCCCCGATCGTTGGAACCCCAATGCCGTCGGTTAGGTTCTCCAGTGATGCTCCGACGATGGTGCCCCGATGAAGAAAAATGTGGCACCAGCACATGCCCGAGCCCAGCATGTGCTACAGCAACCCTCGGTCCAATCCGATCTTAGACTGGGAATGAACTCTGTATGCTTAGACAGGGAATGACTCGTATGCCTAAGTCAACCCACGAAACGAGCGTGCGGAGCGGTCAGTTGGCAGAGGCGGCAGGGTGGCAAGTCAGGGATTCGAACAGGGTTCCCCTCTGCGTGTTGTCGTTCATACAGCTGCAACCCTCGATCCGGATCTGATCTTCATATAGGAATGAACTCCGTATGCCTAAGCCAATCGACGACACGAGGGCGGGCGGCGGGCACGACGCCGGGCCAGAGGACAGGATGCGCAAAGCCGTGCACTCGATGGGTGGTAGGTGGGTTTAGGGCACATCTTATATTTTCTACGTGCCATGCCATTCTTTAGGTTTGTTAATTCATACAATGGGTCCCTTAAGCCGTTCACGTGAAGTTTCATGGCAAGGACGGCTCGTTTTCTATTTTTCATGATTTTTGAAACTTTTTACGGTTCGAGATTTTTTAAAATTTCTTCGAAAGGAGTTTTGGACCCAAACTTGGCAGACATGATCCCTGTATTTTTTTTGGCGTGCACAAAAAAGTTGAGCTAAAAACTCGAAGTGTACAAGATTTTGTGACCATTTGAAAAAATTGTCCCCATTTCAGACACTTTAACGGCTACTGGCAGTAAACCAGTAAAATCTCAAATGCTCTTTAAGGGGGCATGAGTTCTTCAGGTTTGATGAGGGATAAGGGGCCAATATAAGGGCCAAGTACCAGCACCCATCGCACATCATGTGCGCACACCCCCTAGTAACCCCGATCGTCGAAACCCTAATGCCGCCGGTCAGGTTCTCCGATGATGCTCCGACGACGGTGCCCCGATGAAGAAAAATGTGACACCAGCACATGCCCGAGCCCAGCATGTGCTGCCACAACCCTCGGTCTGATTCGATCTTAGACTGGGAATGAACTCCATATGCTTAGACTGGGAATGAACTCCGTATGCCTAAGTCAACACATGAAACGAGCGTGTGGGCGCTCAGCCAGCCAGAGCGACGGGATGCGCAAGCCGGGGATCGGTCGGGTCCCCCTCTGTATGCTGTCGATCCTACTACCGCAACCCTCAGTCCGGTCCGATCTTAGACTGGCAATGAACTCCGTAGGCCTAAGCCAACCGATGAAACGAGCGGGCGGGTGGGCGGGCACTGCGTCGGCCAGAGAGACGGGATGCACAAGCCGTGGATCAATAGGGTGGTAGGTGGGTTTAGGTACATCTTCATATTTCTGCATGCCAATGCCATTTTTATGGCTTGTAAATTCATACAATGGTCCCTTAAGCCTTCACGTGAAGTTTCATGGCAAAACCACTCGTTTTCTATTTTTCATGATTTTCAAAACTTTTTACGGATCGAGATTTTTTAAAACTTTTTTGGAAGGCATTTTGGCCCCAAACTTGGTAGACGTGATCCTTGTATTTTTTTTGGCTTGCACAAAACAATTCAGCTAAAAACTCGAAGTGTACAAGATTTTGTGACCATTAGAAAAAAGTGTCCCCATTTCAGACACTTTAATGGCTAGTGGCAGCAAACCTGTAAAATCTCAAATGCTATTTTAGGGGGTGTGAGTTCTCAAGGTTTGATGAGGGATACGGGGCCAATATAAGGGCCATGTACCAGCACCCATCGCACCTCATGTGTGCACACCCCCCCATTCCCCCCGATCACCTGAACCCCAATGTTGCCGGTCAGGTTCTCCGATGATGTCCTGGCGATGGTGCCCTGACGAAGAAAAATGCAACACCAGGACATGCCCAAGCCTAGCATGTGCTGTCGAAACCCTCAGTCCGGTCTGATCTCAGACTGGGAAAGAACTTCGTATGCTTAGACTGGGAATAAACTCCGTATGCCTAAGTGAACCCATGAAGTGAGCGTGCGGTCTCTCAGCCGGCCAGAGGGGCGGGATGCGCAAGTCGAGGATCGACCGGGTCCCCCTCTGTGTGCTGCCGCAACCCTTGGTCTGGTCTAATCTTAGACTGGGAATGAACTCCATATGCCTAAGCCAACCGACGAAACAAGCGGGCGGGCACTACGTCGGCCAGAGAGACGGGATGCGCAAGCCGTGGATCGATAGTGTGGTAGGTGGGTTTAGGCACATATTCATATTTCTACTTACCAATTCCATTTTTATGGCTTTTAAATTCATACAATGGTCCCTTAAGCCTTCTCGTGAAGTTTCATGGCAAGACGACTCGTTTTCTATTTTTCATGATTTTTAAAACTTTTTGCGATTCAAGATTTTTTAAAATTTTTCGGGAGGATTTTTGGCCCCAAACTTGGTAGACGTGATACCTGTATTTTTGTTGGCATGCAAAAAAAAATTCAGCTAAAAACTAGAACTGTACAAGATTTTGTGACCATTTGAAAAAAGTGTCCCCATTTGAAACACTTTAATGGCTACTGGCAGCAAACCTATAAAATCTCAAATGCTCTTTAAGGGGGTGTGAGTTCTCGAGGTTTGATGAGGGATACGGGGCCAATATAAGGTCCAAGTACCAGCACCCATCACACATCATGTGTGCACACCCCGTGGCCCCCCCGATCGCCAGAACCCAATGCCGTCGGTCAGGTTCTCTAGTGATGCTCCGACGATGGTGCCCCAACAAAGAAAAATACGACACCAGCACATGACTGAGCCCAGCTTAGACTGGGAATGAACTCCGTATGCTGAGACTGGGAATGAACTCCATATGCCTAAGTCAACCCACAAAACGAGCGTGCGGCTGCTCAGCCAGCTAGAGGGGCGGGATGCGCAAGCCGGGGATCGACCAGGTCCCCCTCTGTGTGCTGTCGATCCTGTTACTGCAACCCTCAGTCCGATCTGATCTTAGACTGGGAATGAACTCCGTATGCCTAAGCCAACCCACGAAACGAGCGAGCCGACGGGCGGGCACTACGTCGGCTAGAGAGACGGGATGCGCAAGCCTTGGATCGATAGGGTGGTAGGTTGGTTTAGGCACATCTTCATATTTCTATGAGCCAATGCCATTTTTATGGCTTGAAAATTCATACAATGGTCCCTTAAGCCTTCATGTTAAGTTTCATGGCAAGACGACTCGTTTTCTATTTTTCACGATTTTTGAAACTTTTTGCGGTTCAGGATTTTTTGAAATTTTTTCGGAAGAAGTTTTGCCCCAAACTTGGTAGACATGATCCTTGTATTTTTCTTGGCATGCAAAAAAGAAATTCAGCTAAAAACTCAAAGTGTACAAGATTTTGTGACCATTTGAAAAAAGTGTCCCCATTTCAGACACTTTAATGGCCACTGGCAGCAGACCTGTAAAATCTCAAATGCTCTTTAAGAGGGTGTGAGTTCTCGAGGTTTGATGAGGGATAGGGGGCCAATATAAGGGCCAAGTACCAGCACCCATCGCACATCATGTGCGCACACCCCCGTCGGCCCCTCCGATCGCCGGAACCCCAATGTCACCGATCAGGTTCTCTGATGATGCTCCGGCGATGGTGCCCCGGTGAAGAAAAATGTGGCAGCAGCACATGCCCGAGCCCAGCATGTGCAACCCTTGGTCCGGTCCGATCTTAGATTGGGAATGAACTCTGTATGCTTAGACTTGGAATGAACTCCATATGCCTATGTCAACCCACGAAACGAACGTGCGGACGCTCAGCCGGCCAGAGGGGTGGGATGCGTAAGCTGAGGATCAGCCTTGTCGCCCTCTGTGTGCTGTCGATCCTACTGTCACAACCCTCGGTTCGATCCGATCTTAGATTGGGAATGAACTCCGTATGCCTAAGAAAATCGATGAAACGAGCGGACGGGCGGGCGGGCACTACATCGGCCAGAAAGACGGGATGTGCAAGCCATGGATCGATAGGGTGGTAGGTGAGTTTAGGCACATCTTCATATTTCTGCATGCCAATGCCATTTTTATGGCTTTTAAATTCATACAATGGTCCCATAAGCCTTCATGTGAAGTTTCATGGCAAGACGACTCGTTTTCTATTTTTGACGATTTTTAAAACTTTTTGCGGTTCGGGATTTTTTAATATTTTTTTGGAAGGAGTTTTGGCCCCAAACTTGGTAGACGTAATCCTTGTATTTTTCTTGGCATGCAAAAAAAATTCAGCTAAAAACTCGAAGTGTACAAGATTTTGTGACCATTTGAAAAAAGTGTCCCCATTTCAAACACTTTAATAGCTATTGGCAGCAAACCTGTAAAATCTCAAATGCTCTTTAAGGGAATGTGAGTACTCAAAGTTTGATGAGGGATAGGGGGCCAATATAAGGGCCAAGTACCAGCACCCATCGCACATCTTGTGCGCTCACCCCCTCCCGGCCCCCCTGATCGCCGGAACCCCAATGCCACTGGTCAGGTTCTCCGGTGATGCTCCGACGATGGTGCCCCGGTGAAGAAAAATGTGCCTCCAGCACATGCCCGAGCCCAGCATGTGCTACCGCAACCCTCCGTCTGGTCTGATCTTAGTCTGGGAATGAACTCCATATGCTTAGACTGGGAACGAACTCCGTATGCCTAAGTCAACCCGCGAAACGATCGTCCAGGCGCTTAGCCGGCCAGAGGGAAAGGATGCGCAAGTCGGGGATCGGCCGGGTCCCCCTCTGCGTGGTGTCAATCCTGCTGCCGTAACCCTCAGTCCGTTCTAATCTTAGACTGGGAATGAACTCCGTATGCCTAAGCCAACACATGCCCGATCGTCGGAAACCCAATGCCGCCGGTCAGGTAATCCGACGAAGAAAAATGCGGCACCAACACATGCCCAAGCCCAGCATGTGCTGCCGTAACCCTCGGTCTGATCCGATCTTAGACTGGGAATGAACTCTGTATGCTTAGACTGGGAATGAACTCTGTATGCTTAGACTGGGAATGAACTCCGTATGCCTAAGTCAACCCACGAAACGAGCGTGCGGGCGCTCAGCCGGCCAGAGGGGTGGGATGCGCAAGACGAGGATCGATCGGGGTCAATATAAGGGCCAAGTACCAGCACCCATCACACATCATGTGCGCACACCCCACCGGCCCCCCCGATCGTCGAAACCCCAATGCCGCCGGTCAGGTTCTCCGGTGATGCTCCGACGATGGTGCCCCGACGAAGAAAAATTCGTCACCAGCACATGCTCGAGCCCAGCATGTGCTGTTGCATCCCTCGGTCTGGTCCGATCTTAGACTGGGAATGAACTCCATATGCTTAGACTGGGACTGATCTCCGTATGCCTAAGTCAACCCACGAAACGAGCGTACGGGCGCTCAGTCGGCCAGAGGGGCAGGATGCGTAAGTCAAGGATTGATCGGGTCCCCCTCAGTGTGCTGTCGATCCTGCTACCACAACCCTCAGTTTGGTCTGATCTTACACTGGGAATGAACTTCGTACATCGAAGCCAACCGACGAAAAGAACGGGCGAACGGGCGAACGGGCACTACGTCGGCCTGAGAGGCGGGATGTGCAAGCCGTGGATCGATAGGGTGGTACGTGGGTTTAGGCACATCTTCATATTTCTGCATGCCAATTCCATTTTTATGGCTTGTAAATTCATACAACGGTCCCTTAAGCCTTCACGTCAAGTTTCATGGCAAGACGACTCGTTTTCTATTTTTCATGATTTTCTAAACTTTTTACGGTTCGGGATGTTTTAAAATTTTTTCGAAAGGTGTTTTGGCCCCAAACTTGGTAGACGTGATCCTTGTATTTTTCTTGGCGTGCACCAAAAAAATTCAGCTAAAAACTCGAAGTGTACAAGATTTTGTGACCATTTGAAAAAAGTGTCCCTATTTCAGACACTTTAATGGCTACTGGCAGCAAACCTGTAAAATTTCTAATGCTCTTTAAGGGGGTATGAGTTCTCAAGGTTTGATGATGGATAGGGGACCAATATAAGGGTCAAGTACCATCACCCACCGCACATCATGTGCGCACACCCCCCCGGCCCCCCCGATCGCCGGAACCCCAATGCCGCCGGTCAGGTTCTCCGGCGATGCTCTGGCGATGGTGCCCCAGCGAAGAAAAATGCGACACCAGCACAAGCTCAAGCCCAGCATGTGTTGCTGCAACCTCGGTCCAGTCTGATCTTAGACTGGGAATGAACACCGTATGAATAAGTCAACCCATGAAACGAGCGTCCAAGGGCTCAGCCGGCCAGAGGGGCGGGATGTAAAGCCAGGGATCGACCGGGTCCCCCTCTACGTGCTATCGATCTTGCTGCCACAACCCTCGGTCCGGTCTTGTCTTAGTTGAGGAATGAACTCCGTATGCTTAGACTGGGAATGAAAACCGTATGAATAAGTCAACCCACGAAACGAGCGTGTGGGGGCTCGGCCAGCCAGAGGGGCAGGATGCGTAAGCTGGTGAACGGTCGGGTCCCCCTCTACGTGCTTTCAATCCTGCTGCCGCAACCCTCGGTCTGGTTGACCTTAGGACTGGAATGAACTCCGTATGCCTAAGCCAACCGACGGAAACGAGCGAGCGGTCGCGGGCGAGCGGGCACTACGCCGGCCAGAGAGATGGGTGCGTAAGGCCGTGGATCGATAAGGGGAGGTGGGTTAGGCACATTTTCATATTTCTGCATGTGAATGCCCATTTTTATGGCTTGTAAATTCATACAATGGTCCCTTAAGCCTTCACGTCAAGTTTCATGGCAAGACAACTCGTTTTCTATTTTTCACGATTTTTGAAACTTTTTATGGTTCGGGATTTTTTAAAATTTTTTTGGAAATATTTTTGGCCCCAAACTTGGTAGACGTGATCCTTGTATTTTAATTGGCATGCACAAAAAAATTTAGCTAAAAACTCGAAGTGTACAAGATTTTGTGACCATTTGAAAAAAGTGTCCCCATTTCAGACACTTTAATGGCTACTGGCAGCAAACCTGTAAAATCTCAAATGCTCTTTAAGGGGGTGTGAGTTCTTGAGGTTTGATGAAGGATAGGGGGCCAATATAAGGGCCAAGTACCAGCACCCATCGCACATCATGTGCGCACACCCCTCCCGACCCCCCCGATCTCCTGAATCCCAATGTCGCCAGTCAGGTTCTCCGGTGATGCTCCGACGATGGTGCCCCAGAGAAGAAAAATGCGGCTCCAGCACATGCCTGAGCCCAGCATGTGTGGCTGCAACCCTCGGTCTGGTCCGATCTTAGACTAGGAGTGAACTCTGTATGCTTAGACTGGGAATGAACTCCGTATGTCTAAGTCAACCCATGAAACGAGCATGCAGGCGCTCAGCCAAGCAGAGAGGCGGTATGCGCAAGCTGGGGGTTGGCCAGGTCCCCCTCTGCATGCTACCGATCCTGCTGCCACAACCCTTGGTTCGATCCGATCTTAGACTGGGAATGAACTCCGTATGCCTAAGCCAACCGATGAAACGAGCGGGCAGGTGGACGGGTGGGCACTACGTCGGCCAGAGAGACGGGATGCGCAAGCCGTGGATAGATAGGGTGGTAGGTGGGTTTAGGGACATCTTCATATTTCTGCGTGCCAATGCCATTTTTATGGCTTATAAATTCATAGAATGGTCCCTTAAGCCTTCACGTGAAGTTTCATGGCAAGACGACTAGTTTTCTATTTTTCATGATTTTTGAGACTTTTTACTGTTTGGGATTTTTTAAAATTTTTTCGGAAGGAGTTTTGGCCCCAACTTCGTAGACATGATCCTTGTATTCTTTTTGGCATGCAGAAAAAAATTCAGCTAAAAACTCGAAGTGTACAAGATTTTGTGACCATTTGAAAAAAATGTCCCCATTTCAGACATTTTAATGGCTACTGGCAGTAAACCTGTAAAATCTCAAATGCTCTTTAAGGGGGTGTGAGTTCTCGAGGTTTGATGTGGGATAGGGGGCCAATATAAGGGCCAGGTACCAGCATCCGTCACACATCATGTGCGCACACCCCCCCGGCCCCCCGATCGCCGAAACTCCAATGCCGCAGGTCAGGTTCTCCGACGATGCTCCGACGATGGTGCCCCGACGAAGAAAAATATGGCACCAGCAAATGCCCGAGCCCAGCAAGTGCTGCCTCAACGCTCGGGCTGATCCGATCTTAGACTGGGAATGAACTCTGTATGCTTAGATTGGGAATGAACTCCGTATGCCTAAGTAAACCCACGAAACGAACGTGTAGGCGCTCAGCCGGCCAGAGGGGTGGGATACGTAAGCCGAGGATCGGCCGGGTCCCCTTCTGCGTGCTGCCGATCCTACTGCCACAACCCTTGGTTCGATCCGGTCTTAGACTGGGAATGAATTCCATATCCCTAAGCCAACCGACGAAACGAGCGGGCGGACGAGCGGGGGGGCACAACGTCGGCCAAAGAGACGGGATGTGCAAGCTGTGGATCGATGGGGTGGTAGTTGGGTTTAGGCATATCTTCATATTTCTACGTGCCAATGCCATTTTTATGGCTTGTAAAGTCATACAATTGTCTCTTAAGCCTTCACGTGAAGTTTCAAGGCAAGACGACTCGTTTTCTATTTTTCTCGATTTTTGAAACTTTTTGCGGTTTGGGATTTTTTAAAATTTTTTCGGAATGGAATTTTGTTCCCAAACTTGGTGGACGTGATCCTTGTATTTTTGTTGGCATGCACAAAAAAATTCACCTAAAAACTCGAAGTGTACACGATTTTGTGACCATTTGAAAAAAGTGTCCCCATTTCAGACACTTTAATGGCTACTGGCAGAAACCTGTAAAATCTCAAATGCTCTTTAAGGGGTGTGAGTTCTAGAGGTTTGATGAGGGGTAGGGGGCCAATATAAGGGCAAGTACCAGCACCCATCATGCATCATTTGCGCACACCCCCTGGCCCCCCGATCGTTGGAACCCCAATGCCGTCAGTCAGGTTCTCCGACGATGGTGCCCCGACGAAGAAAAATGTGGCACCAGCACATGCCCGAGCCCAGCATGTGCTACCGTAACCCTCGGTCCGATCCGATCTTAGACTGGGAATGAACTCCGTATGCCTAAGTCAACCCACGAAATGAGCGTGCGGGCGCTCAGTCGGGCAGAGGGGCGGCATGCGCAAGTCGGGAATCGGTCGGGTCCCCCTCTGCGTGCTGCCAATCCTGCTACCACAACCCTCGGTTCAGTCCGATCTTAGACTGGGAATAAACTTCGTATGCCGAAGCCAACCGACAAAATGAGCGGGCGGGTGGGTGGGCGGTCGCTGCGCCGACCAGAGAGACGGGATGCGTAAATCGTGGATCGATAGGGTGGTAGGTGGGTTTAGGCACGTCTTCGTATTTCTGCATGCCAATGCCATTTTTATGGCTTGTGAATTCCTACAATGGTCCCTTAAGCCTTCACGTGAAGTTTCATGGCAAGACGACTCGTTTTCTATTTTTCACAATTTTTGAAACTTTTTACGATTCGAGATTTTTTAAAATTTTTTTGAAAAGAGTTTTTGAACCAAACGTGGTAGATGTGATCCTTGTATTTTTGTTGGCATGCACAAAAAAATTCAGGAAAAAACTCGAAGTGTACAAGATTTTGTGACCATTTGAAAAAAGTGTCCCCAATTTAGACACTTTAATGGCTACTGGCAGCAAACCTGTAAAATCTCAAATGCTCTTTAAGGGGGTGTGAGTTCTCGAGGTTTGATGAGGGATACGGGGCCAATATAAGGGCCAAGTACCAGCACCCACCGCACATCATGTGCGCACACCCCCCGGCCCCCCCGATCGTCGGAATCCCAATACCGCCGGTCAGGTTCTTCGGCGATGCCCTGGCGATGGTGCCCCAGCGAAGAAAAATACGGCACCAGCACAAGCTCGAGCCCAGCATGTGTTGCTGCAACCTCGGTCTGATCTGATCTTAGACTGGGAATGAACACCGTATGAATAAGTCAACCCATGAAACAAGCGTGCAAGGGCTCAGCCGACCAGAGGGTGGGTGCGCAAGCCAGGGATCGGTCGGGTCCCCCTCTACGTGCTGTCGATCCTGCTGCCACAACCCTCGGTCCGATCTGATCTTAGATTGGGAATGAACTCCGTATGCTTAGACTGGGAATGAAAACCGTATGAATAAGTCAACCCACGAAACGAACGTGTTGGGGATCGGCCAGCCAGAGAGGCAGGATGCGCAAGCCGGTGAACGGCCGGGTCCCCCACTACGTGCTGTCGATCCTGCTGCTGCAACCCTCGGTTTGGTCTGACCTTAGACTGTGAATGAACTCCGTATGCCTAAGCCAACTAACGAAAGGAGCGAGCGGGCGGGCGGGGGCACTACGCCGACCAGAGAGATGGGATGCGCAAGCCGTGGATCGATAAGGTGGTAGGTGGGTTTAGGCACATCTTCATATTTCTGCATGTGAATGCCATTTTTATGGCTTGTAAATTTATACAATGGTCCCTTAAGCCTTCACGTGAAGTTTCATTGCAAGACAACTCGTTTTCTATTTTTCATGATTTTTGAAACTTTTTATGGTTCGGGATTTTTTAAAATTTTTTTGGAAGGATTTTTGGCCCCAAACTTGGTAGACGTGATCCTTGTATTTTTATTGGCATGCACAAAAAAATTTAGCTAAAAACTCGAAGTGTACAAGATTTTGTGACCATTTGAAAAAAGTGTCCCCATTTCAGACACTTTAATGGCTACTGGCAGCAAACCTGTAAAATCTCAAATGGTCTTTAAGGGGGTGTGAGTTCTCGAGGTTTGATGAGGGATAGGGGGCCAATATAAGGGCCAGGTACCAGCACCCATCGCACATCATGTGGGCACACCCCCCTGGCCCCCTATCACCTGAACACCAATGTCGCCAGTCAGGTTCTCCGGCGATGCTCCAACGATGGTGCCCCAGAGAAGAAAAATGCGGCTCCAGCACATGCCTGAGCCTAGCATGTGCTGCTGCAACCCTCGGTCTGGTCTGATCTTAGACTGGGAGTGAACTCCGTATGCTTAGACTGGGAATGAACTCTGTATGTCTAAGTCAACCCTTGAAACGAGCATGCGGGCGCTCAGCCAACCAAAGAGGCGGGATGCACAAGCTGGGGATTGGTCGGGTCCCCCTCTGCATGCTACCGATCCTACTACCACAACCCTTGGTCTGATCAGATCTTAGACTGGGAATGAACTATGTATGCCTAAGCCAATCGATGAAACGAGCGGGCAAGTGGACAGGTGGAACTACGCCGGCCAGAGAGACGTGATGCGCAAGACGACTCATTTTCTATTTTTCACGATTTTCAAAAATTTTTACGGTTTGGGATTTTTAAAAAATTTTTCGGAAGGAGTTTTGGCCCCAAACTTAGTAGACGTGATCCTTGTATTTTTTTTGGCATGCATAAAAACATTCAGCTAAAAACTCGAAGTGTACAAGACTTTGTGCCCATTTGAAATAAGTGTCCCCATTTCAAACACTTTAATGGCTACTGGCAGCAAACCTGTAAAATCTCAAATGCTCTTTAAAAGGGCGCAAGTTCTCGTGGTTTGATGAGGGATAGGGGGCCAATATAAGGGCCAAGTACCAGCACCCATCGCACATCATGTGCGCACACCCCTCGACCCCCCGATCGTCGCAACCCCAATGTCGTCGGTCAGGTTCTCCGACGATGCTCCGGTGATGGTGCTTTGACGAAGAAAAATGCGGCACCAGCACATGCTCGAGCCCAGCATGTGCTGTCGCAACCCTCGATCTGGTCTGATCTTAGACTGGGAATGAACTCCATATGCTTAGACTGGGAATGAACTCCGTATGCTTAGGTTGACCCACGAAATGAGCAGACAGGAGCTCAGCCGGCCAGAGGGGTGCGATGCGCAAGCCGGGGATTGGCCGGGTCCTCCTCTACGTGCTATCGATCTTGTTACCGTAACCCTCGGTCCAGTCTGATCTTAGACTTGGAATGAACTCCGTATGCCTAAGCCAACCGACGAAATGAGCGGGCACTACGTCGAACTTTTGGCCCCAAACTTTTTGGCATGCATAAAAAAATTCAGCTAAAAAATCGAAGTGTACAAGATTTTGTGACCATTTGAAAAAAGTGTCCCCATTTCAAACACTTTCATGGCTACTGGCAGCAAACTTGTAAAATCTCAAATGCTCTTTAAGGAGGTGTTTGTTCTCGAGGTTTGATGAGGGATAGGGGGCCAATATAAGGGCCAAGTACCAGCACCCATCACACATCACGTGCGCACACCCCCCCGGGGCCCTCGATCGCCGGAAACCCCAATTCCATCGGTCAGGTTCTTCGGTGATGCTCCGACGATGGTGCCCCGGTGAAGTAAAATGCGGCACCAGAACATGCTCGAGACCAGCATGTGCTGCCGTAACCCTTGGTCTGGTCTAATCTTAGACTGGGAATGAACTCCGTAAGCTTAGACTGGGAATGAACTTCGTATGCCTAAGTCAACCCACGAAACAAGCGTACGAGCGCTTAGCCGGCCTGAGGGACGGGATGCGAAAGCCGAGGATCGGTCGGGTCCCCCTCTGCATGCTGTCGATCCTACTACCGTAACCCTCAGCTCGGTCCGATCTTAGACTGGGAATGAACTTCGTAAGCCTAAGCCAACCGACGAAACGAGTGGACGGGCGGGCACTACGCCGGCCAGAGAGACAGGATGCGCAAGCCATGGATCGATAGGGTGGTAGGTGGGTTTAGGCACATCTTCATATTTCTACATGCCAATACCATTTTTATGGCTTGTAAATTCATACAATGGTCCCTTAAGCCTTCACGTGAAGTTTCCTGGCAAGATGACTCATTTTCTATTTTTCACGATTTTTAAAACTTTTTGCAGTTCGGGATTTTTTAAAATTTTTTCGGAAAGAGTTTTGGCCCCAAACCTGGTAGACATGATCCTTTTATTTTTGTTCACATGCACAAAAAAATTCAGCTAAAAACTCGAAGTGTACAAGATTTTGTGACTATTTGAAAAAAGTGTCCCCATTTCAGACACTTTAATGGCTACTGCAGCAAACCTGTAAAATCTCAAATGCTCTTTAAGGGGGTGTGAGTTCTTGAGGTTTGATGATGGATAGGGGGCCAATATAAGGGCCAAGTACCAGCACCCATCGCACATCATGTGCACACACCCCCCCGACCCCCCCGATCGTCGGAACCCTAATGCCGTCGGTTAGGTTCTCCAGCGATCCTCCGGTGATGGTGCCCCGACGAAGAAAAATGCGGCACCAGCACATGTCCGAGCCCAGTATGTGCTATCGTAATCCTCGGTTCGGTCCGATCTTAGATTGGGAATGAACTTCGTATGCTTACACTGGGAATGAACTCCGTATGCCTAAGTCAACCCACGAAACGAGCGTGCGGGCGCTCAGTAGGCTAAAGGGGTGAGATGTGCAAGCTGGGGATCGGTTGGGTCACCCTCTACATGCTGCCAATCTTGCTACCGCAACCCTCTGTCTGGTCTGATCTTAGATTGGGAATGAACTCCGTATGCCTAAGCCAACCGACGAAACGAGCGGACGGGTGGACGGGCGGGCACTAAGCTGGCCAGAAAGACGAGATGCACAAGCCGTGGATCGATAGGGTGGTAGGTGGGTTTAGGCACATCTTCATATTTCTGCATGCCAATGCCATTTTTTATGGCTTGAAAATTCATACAATGGTCCCTTAAGCCTTCACGTGAAGTTTCATGGCAAGACGACTCATTTTCTATTTTTCACGATTTTCAAAACTTTTTGCGGTTCGGGATTTTTTAAAATTTTTTCGAAGGAGTTTTGCCCCCAAACTTGGTAGACGTGATCCTTCTATTTTTTTTGGCATGCATAAAAAAATTCAGCTAAAAACTCGATGTGTACAAGATTTTGTGACCATTTGAAAAAAGTGTCCTCATTTCAGACACCTTAATGGCTACTAGCAGCAAACCTGTAAAATCTCAAATGCTCTTTAAGGGGGTGTGAGTTCTCGAGGTTTGATGAGGGATAGTGGGCCAATATAAGGGCCAAGTACCAGCACCCATCGCACATCATGTGTGCACACCCCCCGGCCCCCCCGATCGTTGGAACCCCAATGCCGCCGGTGAAGTTCTCCGGTGATGCTCCGACGATGGTGCCCCGGCAAAGAAAAATGTGACACCAGCACATGCTCGAGCCTAGCATATGCTACCGCAACCCTCGGTCTGGTCCAATCTTAGATGGCAATGAACTCCGTATGCTTGCACTAGGAATGAACTCCGTATGCCTAAGTCAACCCACGAAACGAGCGTGCGGGCGCTCAGCCGACCAGAGGGATGGGATGCGCAAGCTTGGGATTGCTCGGGTCCCCCTTTATGTGCAGCCGTAACCCTCGGTCCGGTCTGACCTTAGACTGGGAATGAACTCCGTATGCCTAATCCAATCGATGAAACAAGGGGGCGGGTGGGCGGGCGGGCACTACACCGGCTAGAGAGACAGGATGCGCAAGCCATGGATCGATAGGGTGGTAGGTGGGTTTAGGCACATCTTCATAGTTCTACGTGTCAATGACATTTTTATGGCTTGTAAATTCATACAATGGTCCCTTAAGCCTTCACGTGAAGTTTCATGGCAAGACGACTCGTTTTTTATTTTTCACGATATTTGAAACTTTTTGCGGTTCGAGATTTTTTCAAATTTTTTCGAAAGAAGTTTTGGCCCCAAACTTGGTAGACGTGATCCTTGTATTTTTTTTGGAATGCAAAAAAGAAGTCAGCTAAAAACTTGAAGTGTACAAGATTTTGTGACCATTTGAAAAAAATGTCCCCATTTCAGACACTTTAATGCTACTGGCAACAAACTTGTAAAATCTCAAATGCTCTTTAAGGGGGTGTGAGTTCTCGAAGTTTGATGAGGGATAGGAGGCTAATATAAGGGCCAAGTACCAGCACCCAACGCACATCATATGCGCACACCCCCCGGGCCCCCCGATCGTCGAAACCCCAATGTCGCTGGTCAGGTTCTTTGGCGATGCTCCGGCGATGGTGCCCCGACGAAGAAAAATGCGGTACCAGCACATGCCCGAGCCCACCATGTGCTAGCAACCCTCGATCCGGCCCGATCATAGACTGGGAATGAACTCCATATGCTTAGACTAGGAATGAACTCCGTATGCTTAGAATGGGAATGAACTCCGTATGCCTAAGTCAACACACGAAACGAGCGTGCGGGCGCTCAGCCAGCCAGAGGGGCAGGGTGCATAAGCCAAGGATCGGTCGGGACCCCCTCTACGTGCTGCCGTTCTTGCTGCCACAACCCTCGATCCGGTCCGATCTTAGATTGGGAATGAACTCCCTATCCCTAAGCCAACCGACGAAACGAGCGGGTGGGCAGGCGGGCGGGCACTACGCCGGCAAGAGAGACGGGATGTGCAAGCCGTGGATCGATAGGGTGGTAGGTGGGTTTAGGTACATCTTCATATTTCTGCGTGCAATGCCATTTTTATGGCTTGTAAATTCATACAATGGTCCCTTAAGCCTTCACGTGAAGTTTCATGGTAAGATGACTTGTTTTCTATTTTTCATGATTTTCGAAAGGCATTTCGGCCCCAAAGTTGGTAGACGTGATCCTTGAATTTTTGTTGGCATGCAAAAAAATTCAGCTAAAAACTCGAAGTGTACAAGATTTTGTGACCATTTGAAAAAAGTGTCCCCATTTCATACACTTAAATGGCTACTGGCAGCAAACCTGTAAAATCCCAAATGCTCTTTAAGGGGGTGTGAGTTCTCGAGGTTTGATGAGGGATAGGGGGCCAATATAAGGGCCAAGTACCAGCACCCATGGCACATCATGTGCACACACCCCGCCAGCCCCCCCGATCATCGAAACCCCAATGTCGTCGGTCAGGTTCTCCGGCGATGGTGAACTGACGAAGAAAAATACGACACCAGCACATGCCCAAGCCTAGCATGTGCTGCCGTATCCCTTAGTCCGGTCCGATCTTAGACTGGGAATGAACTCCGTATGCCTAAGCCAACTGACGAAAGGAGTGGGCGGGCAGGCACTACGCCGACCAAAGAGACAGGATGCATAAGCCGTGAATCGATAGGGTGGTAGGTGGGTTTAGGCACATCTTCATATTTCTGGGTGCCAATGCCATTTTTATGGCTTGTAAATTCATACAATGATCCCTTAAGCCTTTACGTGAAGTTTTAAGGCAAGATGACTCGTTTTCTATTTTTCACGATTTTTGAAAATTTTTGCAGTTCGGGACTTTTTAAAATTTTTTCGAAAGGCATTTTGGCCCCAAAGTTGTTAGACGTGATCCTTGTATTTTTTTTGGCATGCACAAAAAAATTCAGCTAAAAATTCAAAGTGTACAAGATTTTGTGACCATTTGAAAAAAGTGTCCACATTTCAAACACTTAAATGGCTACTGGCAGCAAACCTGTAAAATCTCAAATGCTCTTCAAGGGGTGTGAGTTCTTGAGGTTTGATGAGGGATAGGGGGCCAATATAAGGGCCAACTACCAGCACCCATCACACATCATGTCCACACACCCCCCGGCCCCCTCGATCGTCAGAACCCCAATGCTGTCGGTCAGGTTGTCCAGCGATAGTGCCCCGACGAAGAAAAATAACGCACCAGCACATGCCCGAGCCTAGCATGTGCTACCGTAACCCTCGGTCCGGTCCGATCTTAGACTGGGAATGAACTCTGTATGGCTAAGTCAACCCACGAAACGAGCCTACGGGCGCTCAGTCGGCCAGAGGGGCGGGATGCGCAAGCCAGGGATCGGTCGGGTTCCCCTTTGCGTGCTGCTGATCCTGCTACTGCAACCCTCGATCTGGTCTGATCTTAGACTGGGAATGCACTCCGTATGCCTAAGCCAACTGAGGAAACAAGTGGGAGCGCAGGCGGGCAATACGTCGGCCAGAGAGACGGGATGCGCAAGCCGTGGATCGATAGGATGGTAGGTGGGTTTAGGCACATCTTCTTATTTCTGCATGCCAATGCCATTTTTATGGCTTGTAAAATCAAAGAATGGTCCCTTAAGCCTTCACGTGAAGTTTCATGGCAAGACGACTCATTTTCTATTTTTCACCATTTTTGAAACTTGTTGCGGTTTGGGATTTTTTAAAATTTTTTCGGAAGGCATTTTGGCCCCAAAGTTTTAGACGTGATCCTTGTATTTTTGTTGGCATGCACAAAAAATGTCAACTAAAAATTCGAAGTTGACAAGATTTTGTGACCATTTGAAAAAAGGGTCCCCATTTCAGACATTTAAATGCCTACTAGCAGCAAACCTGTAAAATCTCAAATGCTCTTTAAGGGGGTGTGAGTTCTTGAGGTTTGATGAGGGATAGGGGGCCAATATAAGGGCCAAGTACCAGCACCCATCGTACATCATGTATGCACAACCCCCTCGGCCCCCCCGATCGCCGGAACCCTAATGTCGTCGGTCAGGTTCTCCGACGATGCTCTGACGATGGTACCCCGGCGAAGAAAAAAGGGCACCAGCACATGCCCGAGCCCAGCATGTGCTGCCGCAACCCTCGGTCCGATCCGATCTGATCTTAGACTGGGAATGAACTCTGTATGCTTAGACTGGCAATGAACTTCGTATGCCTATGTCAACCCACGGAATGAGCGTGTGGGCGCTTAGCAGGCCAGAGGGGCAGGATGCGCAAGCCAGGGATCGGCTGGGTCCCCCTCTCCGTGCTGTCGATCCTGCTACCACAACCCTCGGTCTGGTCTGATCTTAGATTGGGAATGAACTCCGTATGCCTAAGCCAATTGACGAAACGAGCGGGCAGGCGGGCGGGCGGGTACTACGTCGGCCAGAGAGACGGGTTACGCAAGCCGTGGATCGATAGGGTGGTAGGTGGGTTTAGGCACATCTTCATATTTCTGCGTGCCAATGCCATTTTTATGGCTTGTAAATTCATACAATGGTCCCTTAAGCCTTCACGTGAAGTTTCATGGCAAGACGACTCGTTTTCTATTTTTCACAATTTTTGAAACTTTTTGCAGTTTGGGGTTTTTTAAAATTTTTTCAAAAGGAGTTTTGGAACCAAACTTGGTAGACGTGATCCTTGTATTTTTGTTGGCATGCACAAAAACATTTAGCTAAAAACTCGAAGTGTACAAGATTTTGTGACCATTTGAAAAAAGTGTCCCCACTTCAGACACTTTAATGGCTACTGGCAGCAAACCTGTAAAATCTCAAATGCTCTTTAAGGGGGTATGAGTTCTCGATGTTTGATGAGGGATAGGGGGCCAGTATAAGGACCAAGTACCAGCACCCAACGCACATCATGTGCGGACACCCCTCTCGGCCCCCCCGATCGTCGGAACCCCAATGCCACTGGTCAGGCTCTCCGGTGATGCTCCGGCCATGGTGCCTCGGCAAAGAAAAATGTGGCACCAGCACATGCCCGAGCCCAGCATGTGCTGCCACAACCATTGGTCCGATTCGATCTTAGACTGGGAATGAACTTTGTATGCTTAGACTGGGAATGAACTCTGTATGCCTAAGTCAACCCACGAAACGAGCGTGCGGGCGCTCAGCCGGCCAGAGGGGCGGTATGCGCAAGCCAAGGATCGACCGGGTCCCCCTCTACGTGCTGTCGATCCTGCTACCATAACCCTCAGTCCGGTCTGATCTTAAACTGGTAGACGTGATCCCTGTACTTTTGTTGGCATGCATAATAAAATTCAGCTAAAAACTCGACGTGTACCAGATTTTGTGACCATTTGAAAAAAGTGCCCCCATTTCAGACATTTTAATGGTTACTGGCAGCAAACCTGTAAAATCTCAAATGCTCTTTAAAGGGGTGTGAGTTCTCGAGGTTTGATGAAGGATATAGGGCCAATATAAGGGCCAAGTACTAGCACCGATCACACATCATGTGTGCATGCCCCCCCCGGCCCACCCGATCGCCAGAACCCCAATGCAGCCGGTCAGGTTCTCCAGCGATGCTCCGACGATGGTGCCCCGACGAAGAAAAATACGGCACCAGCACATGACCGAGCCCAGCATGTGCTGCCACAACCCTCGATCCGATCCGATCTTAGACTGGAAACGAACTCCGTATGCTTAGACTGGGAATGAACTCCGTATTCCTAAGTCAACCCATGAAACGAGCTTACGAGCGCTCAGTCGGCCAGAGGGGTGGGATGCGTAAGCCGGGTAACGGCCGAGTCCCCCTCTGCGTGCTGCTGATCCTACTGCCGTAACCCTCGATCCGGTCCGATCTTAATCTAGGGAATGAACTCTGTATGCCTAAGCCAACCGACGAAACGAGCGGGCGGGCAGGCGGGCGGGCACTACGCTGGCCAGAGAGACGGGATGCGCAAGCCGTGGATCGATAGGGTGGTAGGTGGTTTTAGGCACATCTTCATATTTCTGCTTACCAATGCCATTTTTCTGGCTTGTAAATTCATACAATAGTCCCTTAAGCCTTCACGTGAAGTTTCATAGCAAGATGACTCGTTTTCTATTTTTCAAGAACAATAGTCCCATAAGCCCCAAACTTGGTAGACGTGATCTTTGTGTTTTTGTTGGCATGCACAAAAAAATTGTGCCAAAAACTTGAAGTGTACAAGATTTTGTGACCATTTGAAAAAAGTGTCCCTATTTCAGACACTTTAATGACTACTGGCAGCAAACCTGTAAAATCTCAAATGCTCTTTAAGGAGGTGTGAGTTTTTGAGGTTTGATGAGGGATAGGGGGCCAATATAAGGGCCAAGTACCAGCACCCATCGCACATCATGTGCACACACCCCCCTGGCCCCCCCGATCGTTGGAACCCCAATGCCGTTGGTCAGGTTCTCCGACGATGCTCTGGCGATGGTGCCCCGACGAAGAAAAATGCGGCACCAGCACATGCCCGAGCCCAGCATGCGCTGCAGCGACCCTCAATCCGGTCCAATCTTAGACTGGGAATGAACTCCGTATGCTTAGACTGGGAATGAACTCTGTATGTCTAAGCCAACCAACGAAACGAGCGTGCGGGTGCCAAGCTGGCCAGAGGGGCAGGATGCACAAGCCGGGGATCGGTCGGGTCCCCCTCTGCATGCTGCCAATCCTGCTACCGCAACCCTAGGTCCGATCTGATCTTAGACTACGAATGAACTCCGTATACCTAAGCCAACCGACGAAACGAGCGGGCCGAAAGGTGGGTAGGCACTACTCCGGCCAGAGAGACAGGATGCGCAAGCCGTGGATCGATAGGGTGGTAGGTTGGTTTAGGCACATCTTCATATTTCTGCATGCCCATGGTATTTTTATGGCTTGTAAATTCATACAATGGTCCCTTAAGCCTTCACGTGAAGTTTCATGGCAAGACGACTCGTTTTCTATTTTTCATAATTTTTAAAACCTTTTAGAGTTCGGGATTTTTCAAAATTTTTTCGGAAGGATTTTTGGCCCCAAACTTGGTAGACGTGATCCTTGTATTTTTTTTGGCATGCAAAAAAAAATTCAGCTAAAAAATCGAAGTGTACAAGATTTTGTGACCATTTGAAAAAAGTGTCCCCATTTCAGACACTTTAATGGCTACTGGCAGCAAACCTGTAAAATCTCAAATGCTCTTTAAGGGGGTGTGAGTTCTCGAGGTTTGATGAGGGATAGGGGGCCAATATAAACGCCAAGTACCAGCACCCATCGCACATCGTATGTGCACACCTCCATCGGCCCCCCCGATCGTCGGAACCCCAATGCCGCCGGTCAAGTTCTCCGACGATGCTCCGACGATGGTGCCTTGACGAAGAAAAATGAGGCACCTGCACATGCCGAGCCCAGCATGTGCTGCTGCAACCTTTGGTTCGGTCTGATCTTAGACTGGGAATGAACTCCGTATGCTTAGACTGGGAATGAACTCCGTATGCCTAAGTCAACCCACAAAACGAGCGTGCGGGCGCTCAACCAGCCAGAGGGGCGAGATGCGCAAGCCGGGGATCGATCAGGTCCCCCTCTACGTGCTGCCAATCCTGCTGCCACGACCCTCGATCCGGTCCGATCTTAGACTAGGAATGAACTCCGTATGCCTAAGCCAACGGACGAAACGAGCGGGCGTGCGGGCGGGCGGGCACTACACCGCCCAGAGAGACGGGATGTGCAAGCCGTGGATCGATAGGGTGGTAGGTGGGTTTAGGCACATCTTCATATTTCTGCGTTCCAATGCCATTTTTATGGCTTGTAAATTCATACAATGGTCCCTTAAGCCTTCACGTGAAGTTTCATGGCAAGACGACTTGTTTTCTATTTTTCATGATTTTCAAAACTTTTTTACGGTTCGGGATTTTTTAAAATTTCTTTGGAAGGAGTTTTGGCCCCAAACTTGGTAGACGTGATCCTTGTATTTTTTTGGCATGCACAAAAAAATTTAGGTAAAAACCCGAAGTGTAGAAGATTTTGCGACCATTTGAAAAAAGTGTCCCCATTTCAGACACTTTAATGGCTACTGGCAGCAAACCTGTAAAATCTCAAATGCTCTTTAAGGGGGTGTGAGTTCTTGAGGTTTGATGAGGGATAGGGGGCTAATATAAAGGCCAAGTACCACATCATGTGCGCACACCCCCCGGCCCGCCCCCGATCTCCGGAACCCCTATGCCGTCGGTCAGGTTCTCCGACGATGGTGCCCCGACGAAGAAAAATGCGACACCAGCACATGCTCGAGCCCAGCATGTGCTGCCGCAACCCTCGGTCCAGCCCGATCTTAGGCTTGGAATGAACTCCATATGCTTAGACTGGGAATGAACTCTGTATGCCTAAGTCAACCCACGAAATGAGCTTGTGGGCGCTCAGCTGGCCAAAGGGGCGGCGTGCACAAGCCGGGGATCGGTCGGGTCCCCTGCTGCGTGCTGTCGATCCTGCTACCGTAACCCTTGGTCTGGTCCAATCTTAGACTAGGAATGAATTCCGTATGCCTAAGCCAACCGACGAAATGATCGGGCTGGCACTACGCCGGTCAGAGAGACGGGATGCGCAAGCCCGTGGATCGATAGGGTAGTTGGTGGGTTTAGGCACAACTTCATATTTCTATGTGCCAATGCCATTTTTATGGCTTGTAAATTCATACAATGGTCCCTTAAGCCTTCACGTGAAGTTTCATGGCAAGACGACTCGTTTTCTATTTTTCATAATTTTTAAAACCTTTTAGAGTTCGGGATTTTTCAAAATTTTTTCGGAAGGATTTTTGGCCCCAAACTTGGTAGACGTGATCCTTGTATTTTTTTTGGCATGCAAAAAAAAATTCAGCTAAAAAATCGAAGTGTACAAGATTTTGTGACCATTTGAAAAAAGTGTCCCCATTTCAGACACTTTAATGGCTACTGGCAGCAAACCTATAAAATCTCAAATCCTCTTTAAGGGGGTGCGAGTTCTTGAGGTTTGATGAGGGATAGGGGGCCAATATAAGGGCCAAGTACCAGCCCTCATCGCACATCTTGTGCGCATACCGCCCCCGGCCCCCCCGATCACCGAAACCCCAATGATGCTGGTCAGGTTCTCCGACGATGCTCCGACGATGGTGCCCCGGTGAAGAAAAATGCGGCACCAGCACATGCCTGAGCCCAGTATGTGCTGCTGCAACCCTCGGTCTGGTCCGATCTTAGACTGGGAGTGAACTCTGTATGCTTAGATTGGGAGTGAACTCCATATGCCTAAGTGAACCCACGAAACGAGCGTGCAGGCGCTCAGCAGGCCAGAGGGGCGGGATGCGCAAGCCGGGGATCGATCGGGTCCCCTGTTGCGTGCTGTCGATCCTGCTACCGTAACCCTCAGTCCGGTCTAATCTTAGACTAGGAATGAATTTCGTATGCCTAAGCGAACCCACGAAACGAGCGGGCTGGCACTACGCTGGCCAGAGAGATGGGATGCGCAAGCCATGGATCGATAGGGTGGTAGGTGGGTTTAGGGACATCTTCATATTTCTGCATGCCCAGGCCATTTTTATGGCTTGTAAATTCATACAATGGTCCCTTAAGCCTTCACGTTAAGTTTCATGGCAAGACGACTCGTTTTCTATTTTTCATGATTTTTGAAACTTTTTACGGTTCGAGATTTTTTAAAATTTTTTCGGAAGGAGTTTTGGCCCCAAACTTGGTAGACGTGACTTGGTAGACGTGATCCTTGTATTTTTGTTGGCATGCACAAAAACATTCAGCTAAAAACTTGAACTGTACAAGATTTTGTGACCATTTGAAAAAAGTGTCCCCATTTCGGACACTTTAATGGCTACGGGCAGCAAACCTATAAAATCTCAAATGCTCTTTAAGGGGGTGTGAGTTCTCGAGGTTTGATGAGGGATAGGGGGCCAATATAAGAGCCAAGTACCAGCAGCCATCGCACATTATGTGTGCACACCCCCCCGGCCCCCTCGATCGTCGGAACCCCAATGCGACTGGTCAGGTTCTCGGATGATGCTCCGGCGATGGTGCCTCGACGAAGAAAAATGTGGCACTAGCACATGCCCAAGCCCATCATGTGCTACCGTAACCCTCGGTCCGGTCCAATCTTAGACTGGGAGTGAACTCCATATGCCTAAATCGACCCACAAAACGAGCGTGTAGGCGCTCAGCTAGCCAAAGGGGGGGATGCGCAAGCCGAGGATCGACCAGGTCTCCCTCTGCGTGCTGTCAATCCTGCTGCCGCAACCCTCAATTCGGTTTGATCTTAGACTACGAATGAACTCCGTATGCCTAACCCAACCGACGAAATGAGCGGCTGGGCGGGCACTACGTCGGCCAAAGAGACGGGATGCTCAAGCCGTGGAACGATAGGGTGGTAGGTGGGTTTACGCACATCTTCATATTTCTGTGAGCCAATGCCATTTTTATGGCTTGTAAATTCATACAATGGTCCCTTAAGCCTTCACGTGAAGTTTCTTGGCAAGACGACTCGTTTTCTATTTTTCATGATTTTTGAAACTTTTTACGGTTCGAGATTTTTTAAAATTTTTTCGGAAGGATTTTTGGCCCTAGATATTGTAGACATGATCCTTGTATTTTTGTTGGCATGCACAAAAAAATTCAGCTAAAAAATCGAAGTGTACAAGATTTTGGGACCATTTGAAAATAGTGTCCCCATTTCAGACACTTTAATGGCTACTGGCAGCAAACCTGTAAAATCTCAAATGCTCTTTAAGGGGGTGTGAGTTCTCGAGGTTTGATGAGGGAGAGGGGGCCAATATAAGGGCCAAGTACCAGCACCCGTCGCACATCATTTGCGCACACACCCCGGCCCCCCCGATCGTCGGAACCCCAATGCCGTCAGTAAAGTTCTCCGGTGATGCTCCGAAGATGTTGCCCCGATGAAGAAAAATACGGTACCAGCACTTGCCCCAGCCCAGCATGTGCTGCCGCAACCCGCGGTCCAGTCCGATCTTAGACTGGGAATGAACTCCGTATGCTTAGACTTGGAATTAATTCCGTATGCCTAAGTGAACCCACGAAATGAACGTGCGGGTGCTCAGCCGGCCAGAGGGGCGGGATGCGTAAACTGAGGATCGGTCGGGTACCCCTCTGCGTACTGTCGATCCTGCTACCATACCCCTCGGTTTGGTCCAATCTTAGACTGGGAGTGAACTCTGTATGCCTAAATCGACCCACAAAACGAGCGTGTAGGCGCTCAACTGGCCAAAGGGGCGGGATGCGCAAGTCGGGGATCGACTAGGCCTCCCTCTGCGTGCTGTCAATCCTGCTGCCACAACCCTCGATTCGGTCCGATCTTAGACTGGGAATGAACTCCGTATGCCTAAGCCAACCGACGAAACGAGCGGGCGGGCGGGCACTACGTCGGCCAGAGAGTCGGGATGCACAAGCCGTGGATCGATAGGGTGGTAGGTGGGTTTAGGCACATCTTCATATTTCTCCATGCCAATGCCATTTTTATGGCTTGTAAATTCATACAATGGTCCCTTAAGCCTTCACATGAAGTTTCATGGCAAGACAACCCATTTTCTATTTTTCACGATTTTCGAAACTCTTTGCGGTTCGGGATTTTTTGAAATTTTTTTGAAAGGATTTTTGGCCCCAAACTTGTTAGACGTGATCCTTGTATTGTTGTTGGCATGCAAAAAAAAATTCAGCTAAAAACTCGAAGTGTACAAGATTTTGTGACCATTTGAAAAATGTGTCCCCATTTCAGACACTTTAATTGCTACTGGCAACAAACTTGTAAAATCTCAAATGCTCTTTAAGAAGGTGTGAGTTCTTGAGGTTTGATGAGGGATAGGGGGCCAATATAAGGGCCAAGTACCAGCACCCATCGCACACCATGTGCGCACACCCCCTCGACCCACCTAATCTCCGGAACCCCAATGCCGCCGGTCAGGTTCTCCGGTGATGCTCCGACGATGGTGCCCCGACGAAGAAAAATGCTGCAGCAACACATGCCTGAGCCCAACATGTGCTGCCGTAACTCTCGGTCCGGTCCGATCTTAGACTAGGAACGAACTCTGTATGCTTAGACAGGGAATGAACTCCGTATGCCTAAGTCAACCCACGAAACGAGCGTATGGGCGCTTAGCCGGCCAGAGGGGCGGGATGCGCAAGGTGGTGATCGACCGGGTCCCCCTCTGCGTGTTATCGATCCTACTGCTGCAACCCTCGCTTCGGTCCGATCTTAGACTAGGAATGAACTCCGTATGCCTAAGCCAACCGACGAAACGAGCGGACAGGCGGGCGGGCGAGCACTACGTCGGCCAGAGAGACGGGATGCGCAAGCCGTGGATCGATAGGGTGGTAGGTGGGTTAGGCACATCTTCATATTTCTGGATGCCAATGCCATTTTTATGGCTTGTAAATTCATACAATGGTCCCTTAAGCCTTCACGTGAAGTTTAATGGCAAGACAACTCGTTTTCTATTTTTCACGATTTTTGAAACTTTTTATGGTTCAGGATTTTTTAAAATTTTTTCAGAAGGGGTTTTGGCCCAAAACTTGGTAGACGTGATCCTTGTATTTTTGTTGGCATGCACAAAAAAATTCAGCTAAAAACTCGAATTGTACAAGATTTTGTGACCATTTGAAGAAAGTGTCCCCATTTCAGACACTTTAATGGCTACTGGCTGCAAACCTGTAAAATCTCAAATGCTCTTTAAGGGGATGTGAGTTCTCAAGGTTTGATAAGGGATAGGGGGCTAAGATAAGGGCCAAGTAGTAGCACCCATCACACATCATGTGCACACACCCCCCGGCCCCCCCAATCGTCGGAACCCCAATGCCGCCGGTCAGGTTCTCCGACGACGCTCCGGCGATGGTGCCCCGGTGAAGAAAAATACGGCACCAGCACATGCCTGAGCCCAGCAGTGCTACCGTAACCCTCGATCTGGTCCGATCTTAGATCAGGAATGAACTTCGTATGCTTAGATTGGGAATGAAAAATGCTGCAGCAACACATGCCTGAGCCCAACATGTGCTGCCGTAACTCTCGGTCCGGTCCGATCTTAGACTAGGAACGAACTCTGTATGCTTAGACAGGGAATGAACTCCGTATGCCTAAGTCAACCCATGAAACGAGCATGCGGGCGCTCAGTCGGCCAGAGGGGCGAGATGCGCAAGCCGGGGATCGACCAGGACCCCCTCTGCGTGCTACTGATCCTGCTGCCGCAACCCTCGGTCTGGTTTGATCTGAGACTGGAATGAACTCCGTATGCCTAAGCCAACCGATGAAACGAGCGGGCGGGTGAGCGGCAGGCACTACGTCGGCCAGAGAGACGGGACGCGCAAGCCGTGGATCAATAGGGTGGTAGGTGGGTTTAGGCACATCTTCATATTTCTGCATGCCAATGCCATTTTTATGGCTTGTAAATTCATACAATGGTCACTTAAGCCTTCACGTGAACTTCCATGGCAAGATGACTCATTTTCTATTTTTCACGATTTTCAAAACTTTTTACGGTTTGAGATTTTTTAAAATTTTTTCGGAAGGAGTTTTAGCCCCAAACTTGGTAGACGTGATCCTTGTATTTTTGTTGGCATGCACAAAAAAATTCAACCAAAAACTCGAAGTGTACAAGATTTTGTGACCACTTGAAAAAAGTGTCCCCATTTTAGATACTTCAAGGGCTATTGGCAGCAAACCTGTAAAATCTCAAATGCTCTTTTAGGGGGTGTGAGTTCTCACAGTTTGATGAGGGATAGGGGGCTAATATAAGGGCCTAGTACCAGCACGCATCGCACATCATGTGCGCACACCCCCCGGCCCCCCGCCGGTCAGGTTCTCCGGCGTTGCTCCGACGATGGTGCCCCGACGAAGAAAAATGTGGCACCAGCACATGCCTGAGCCCAGCATGAGCTGGCGCAACCCTCGGTCCAGTCCGATCTTAGACTGGGAATGAACTCTGTATGCCTGAGTCAACCCACGAAACGAGCGTGCAGGCACTCAGCCGGCCAGAGGGGCGGGCTATGCAAGCCGGGGATCGGTCGGGTCCCCCTCTGCGTGCTACATATCCTACTGCCGTAACCCTCGGTCCAGTCCGATCTTAGCTGGGAATGAACTCCGTATGGTTAAGCCAACCGACGAAACGAGTGGGTGGGCGGGCGGGCATTACGCCGACCAGAGAGACGGGATGCGCAAGCCGTGGATCGATAGGGTGGTAGGTGGGTTTAGGCACATCTTCATATTTCTGCATGCCAATGCAGAAATTATGGCTTGTAAATTCATACTATGGTCCCTTAAGCCTTCACGTGAAGTTTGATGGCAAGACGACTCGTTTTCTATTTTTCATGATTTTTGAAACTTTTTATGGTTCGGGATTTTTTAAAATTTTTTTGGAAGGGGTTTTGGCTCCAAAATTGGTAGACCTGATCCATGTATTTTTTTTGGCATGCACAAAAAAATTCAGCTAAAAACACGAAGTGTACAAGATTTTGTGACCATTTGAAGAAAGTGTCCCCATTTCAAACACTTTAATGGCTACTGGCAGCAAACCTATAAAATCTCAAATGCTCTTTAAGGAATGTGAGTTCTTGAGGTTTGATTGGGGATAGGGGGCCAATGCCACCGGTCAGGTTCTCCGGTGATGGTGCCCCGACGAAGAAAAATGTGACACCAGCACATGCCCGAGCCCAGCATGTGCTGTCGTAACCCTTGATCCGGTCTGATCTTAGACTGGGAATGAACTCTGTATACTTAGATTGGGAATGAACTCCGTATGCCTAAGTCAACCCATGAAACGAGCGTGCGGGCGCTCAGCCGGATAGAAAGGTAGGATGCGTAAGTCAGGGTCGGTCGGGTCCCCTTCTGCCTGCTACCGCAACCCTCGATCTAGTCCGATCTTAGACTGGGAATGAACTTTGTATGCCTAAGCCAACCGACGAAACAAGCGGGTGGGCAGGCGGGCGGGCACTACGTCGGCCAGAGAGACGGGATGCGTAAGCCGTGGATCGATAGGGTGGTAGTGGGTTTAGGCACATCTTCATATTTCTACGTGCCAATGCCATTTTTATGGCTTGTAAATTCAATACA
This sequence comes from Durio zibethinus, assembly GCF_002303985.1. Next base: position 16,913,749 of record NW_019167915.1, on the reverse strand, counting down.
ATGGTCCCTTAAGCCTCCACGTGAAGTTTCATGGCAAGATGACTCGTTTTCTATTTTTCACGATTTTTGAAACTTTTTACGGTACGAGATTTTTTAAAATTTTTTCAGAAGGAGTTTTGGCCCCAAACTTGGTAGACATGATCCTTGTATATTTTGTTTGCATGCACAAAAAAATTCAGCTAAAAACTCAAAGTGTACAAGATTTTGCGACCATTTGAAAGAAGTGTCCCCATTTCAGATACTTTAATGGCTACTGGCAGCAAACCTGTAAAATCTCAAATGCTCTTTACGGGGGTGTGAGTTCTCGAGGTTTGATGATCGATAGGGGGCCAATATAAGGGCCAAGTACCAGCACCCATTGCACATCATATGCGCACACCCCCCCCCCGACCCCCCCGATCGTCGGATCCCCAATGCCTCTTGTTAGGTTCTCCGACGTTGCTCCGGTGATGGTGCCCCGGCGAAGAAAAATGCGACAATAGCACATCCCAAGCCTAGCATGGGGTGCCGCAACCCTTGGTCCGGTCCGATCTTAGACTGGGAATGAACTCAATATGCTTCGATAGGGAATGAACTCTGTATGCCTAAGTCAACCCATGAAACGGGCGTGCGGGCGCTCAACCTGCAAGAGGGGCGGGATGCGCAAGCCGGGGATCGACCGGGTCCCTCTCTGCGTGCTTTCGATCCTGTTACCGCAACCCTCTGTCCGATCCAATCTTAGACTGGGAATGAACTCCATATGTCTAAGCCAACCGACGAAACGAGCGGGCGAGCGGGCAGGCTCTACGTCAGCCAGAGAGACGGGATGCACAAGCCATGGATCGATAGGGTGGTAGGTGGGTTTAGGCACATCTTCATATTTCTGCTTGCCAATGCCATTTTTATGCCTTGGAAATTCATACAATGGTCCCTTAAGCCTTCACGTGAAGTTTCATGGCAAGATGACTCGTTTTCTATTTTTCATAATTGTTGAAACTTTTTACGGTTCGGGATTTTTTAAAAATTTTTCAAAATGAGGTTTGGCCCCAAACTTGGTAGACGTGATCCTTGTATTTTTGTTGGCATGCACAAAACAATTCAGCTAAAAATTCATAGTGTACAAGATTTTGTGACCATTTGAAAAAAGTGTCCCCATTTCAGACACTTTAATGGCTACTGGTAGCAAACCTGTAAAATCTCAACTGCTTTTTAAGGGGGTGTGAGTTCTCAAGGTTTGATGAGGGATAGGGGGCCAATATAAGGGCCAAGTACCAGCACCCATCGCACATCAAGTGCGCACACCCCCCCGGTCCCCCCAATCGTCGAAACCCCAATGCCGCCGATCAGGTTCTCCGGTGATGCTCCGACGATGGTGCCCCGGGGAAGGAAAATACGGCACAAGCACATGCCCGAGCCTAGCATGTGCTGCTGCCACCCTTGGTCCGGTCCGATCATAGATCGGGATGAACTCCGTATGCTTAGACTGGGAATGAACTCCTATGCCTAAGTCAACCCATGTAACGAGAGTGCAGACGCTCAGCTAGCCAGAAGGGCGGGATGCGCAAGCCGGGGATCGGCCGGGTCACCCTCTACGTGCTGCCAATCTTGCTGCCGTAACCCTCGATCCACTCCAATCTTAGACTGGGAATGAACTTCGTATGCCTAAGCCAACTGACGAAACAAACGGGCGGGCGGGCGAGCACTGCAACGGTAATAGAGATGGGATGCGCAAGCCGTGGATCGATAGGGTGGTAGGTGGGTTTAGGCACATCTTCATATTTCTGCGTGGCAATGCCATTTTTGTGGCTTGTAAATTCATACAATGGTCCCTTAAGCCTTCACGTGAAGTTAGCCAACCGACGAAACAAATGGGCGGGCGGGCGGGTGAGAACTGCGCCGGCTATAGAGACCGGATGTGCAAGCCGTGGATCGATAGGGTGGTAGGTGGGTTTAGGCACATCTTCATATTTCTGTGTGCCAATGCCATTTTTGTGGCTTGTAAATTCATACAATGGTCCCTTAAGCCTTCACGTAAAGTTTCATAGCAAGACGACTCGTTTTCTATTTTTCACGATTTTCAAAACTTTTAACGGTTCAAGATTTTTTTAAATTTTTTTGGAAGGAGTTTTGGCCCCAAACTAGGTAGACGTGATCCCTGTATTTTTGTTGGCTTGCACAAAAAAATTCAGCTAAAAACTCGAAGTGTACAAGATTTTGTAACCATTAGAAAAAAGTGTCCCCATTTCAGACAATTTATTAGCTACTGGCAGTATACCTGTAAAATCTCAAATGCTCTTAAGGGGGTGTGAGTTCTCGAGGTTTGATGACGGATAGGGGGCCAATATAAGGGCCAAGTACTAGCACCCATCGCACATCATGTGCACACACCCCCTGGCCCCCCCGATCGCCAGAACCCCAATGCCGACGGTCAGGTTCTCCGGCGATGCTCCGACGATGGTGCCTCGGTGAAGAAAAATGCCACACCAGCACAAGCCCGAGCCCAGTATGTGCTACCGTAACCCTCGATCCGATCTTATCTTAGACTGGGAATGAACTCCATATACTTAGACTGGGAATGAACTCCCTCTGCCTAAGTCAACCCACGAAACGAGCGTGCGGGCGCTCAGTCGGCCAGACGGGCAGGATGCGTAAGCCGGGGATCGATCGGGTCCCCCTCTGCGTGCTACTGATCCTGCTGCCGCAACCCTCAGTCTGGTCTGATCTTAGACTGGGAATGAGCTCCGTATGCCTAAGCCAACCTACGTAACGAGCGGGCGGGCGTGCAGGCGGCCATTACGCCGGCTAGAGAGACGGGATGCGCAAGCCATGATCGATAGGGTGGTAGGTGGGTTTAGGCACATCTTCATATTTCTGCATCCCAATGCCATTTTTATGGCTTGTAAATTCATACAATGGTCCCTTAAGCCTTCACGTGAAGTTTCATGGCAAGACGACTCGTTTTCTATTTTTCACGATTTTTGAAACTTTTTGCTGTTCGGGATTTTTTACAATTTTTTCGAAAGAAGTTTTGGAACCAAAGTTGGTAGACATGATCCTTGTATTTTTCTTTGCATGCACAAAAAAATTCAGCTAAAAACTCAAAGTGTACAAGATTTTGTGACCATTTGAAAGAAGTGTCCCCATTTCAGACACTTTAATGGCTACTGGCAGCAAACCTGTAAAATCTCAAATGCTCTTTACAGGGGTGTGAGTTCTCGAGGTTTGATGATCGATAGGGGGCCAATATAAGGGCCAAGTACCAAGTACCAGCACCCATTGCACATCATATGCGCACACCCCCCCGACCCCCCTGATCGTCGGATCCCCAATGCCTCTTGTTAGGTTCTCCGGCGTTGCTCCTGTGATGGTGCCCCGGAGAAGAAAAATGCGACACCAGCACATCCCAAGCCTAGCATGGGGTGCCGCAACCCTCGGTCCAGTCTGATCTTAGACTGGGAATGAACTTCGTATGCTTACACTGGGAATGAACTCCATATGCCTAAGTCAACCCACGAAACGAGCGTGTGGGTGCTCAACCGGCCAGAGGGGCAAGATGCGCAAGCCGGGGATTGGTCGGGTCCCCCTCTGCATGCTGCCAATCCTGCTACCACAAGCCTCGGTTCGGACCGATCTTAGATTGGGAATGAACGCCGTATGCCTAAGCCAACCGATGAAACGAGCGGACGGGTGGGCGGGCACTAGGCCGGCCAAAGAGACGGGATGCGCAAGCCGTGGATGATAGGGTGGTTGGTGGGTTTAGGTACATATTCATATTTCTGCGTACCAATGCCAATTTTATGGCTTGTAAATTCATACAATGGTCCCTTAAGCCTTCACGTGAAGTTTCATGGCAAGACGACTCGTTTTCTATTTTTCATAATTTTTAAAACCTTTTAGAGTTCGGGATTTTTCAAAATTTTTTCGGAAGGATTTTTGGCCCCAAACTTGGTAGACGTGATCCTTGTATTTTTTTTGGCATGCACAAAAACGTTCAGCTAAAAACTCGAAATGTACAAGATTTTGTGACCAATTGAAAAAAGTGTCCCCATTTCGGACACTTTAATGGCTACTGGCAGCAAACCCGTAAAATCTCAAATGCTCTTTAAGGGGGTGTGAGTTCTTGAGGTTTGATGAGGGATAAGGGGCCAATATAAGGGCCAAATACCAGCACCCATCGCACATCATGTGCGCACACCCCCCGGCCCCCCCGATCGTCGGAACCCCAATGTCGTTAGTCAGGTTCTCCGACGATGCTCCGACGATGGTGCCCGGGCGAAGAAAAATGTGCCACCAGCACATGCTCGAAACCAGCATGTGCTGTCATAACCTTCGGTCCGGTCCGATCTTAGACTGGGAATGAACTCCATATGCTTAGACTGGGAATGAACTCCGTATGCCTAAGTCAGCCCATGAAACGAGCGTGCGGGCGCTTAGCCGGCCAGAGGGGAGGGATGCGCAAGTCGGGGATTGGCCGGGTCCCCTTTTATGAGCTGTCGATCCTACTGCCACAACCGTCGGTCCGATCTGATCTTAGACTGGGAATGAACTCCGTACGCCTAAGCCAACTGACAAAATGAGCGTGCGGGCGGGCGGGCACTACGCCGGCCAGAAAGATGTGATCCTTGTATTTTTGTTGTCATGCACAAAACAATTCAGCTAAAAACTCGAAGTGTACAAGATTTTGCGACCATTTGAAAAAAGTGTCCCCATTTTAGACACTTTAATTGCTACTGGCAGCAGACCTGTAAAATCTCAAATGCTCTTTAAGGGGGTGTGAGTTCTCGAGGTTTGATGAGCGATAGGGGGCCAATATAAGGGCCAAGTACCAGCACCTATCGCACATCATGTGCGCACACCCCCCCGGCCCCCTCGATCACCGGAACCCCAATGCTGCCGGCTAGGTTCTTCGACGATGCTCCGACGATGGTGCCCCGATGCAAAAAAATGTGGCACCAGCACTTGCCCGAGCCCAACATGTGCTATCACAACCTTCGGTCCGGTCCGATCTTAGACTGAGAATGAACTCCGTATGCTTAGACCGGGAATGAACTCCGTATGCCTAAGTCAACCCACGAGGCCAGAGGGGCGGGATGTGCAAGCCGGGGATCGGTCGGGTCACCCTCTGCGTGCTGTTAATCCTACTGGCGTAACCCTTGATCCGGTCTGATCTTAGACTGGGAATGAATTTCGTATGCCTAAGCCAACCGACGAAATGAGCGAGCGGGCGATCAGGCACTACACCGGCCAGAAAAACGGGATGCGCAAGCCGTGGATCGATAGGTTGGTAGGTGGGTTTATGCACATCTTCAAATTTCTACGTGCCAATGCCATTTTTATGGCTTGTAAATTCATACAATGGTCCCTTAAGCCTTCACGTGAAGTTTCATGGCAAGACGACTCGTTTTCTATTTTTCACAATTTTCAAAACTTTTTGTGGCTCGAGATTTTTTAAAATTTTTGGAAAAGAGTTTTGGCCGCAAACTTGGTAGACGTGATCCTTGTATTTTTGTTGGCATGCACAAAAAAAATTCAGCTAAAAACTTGAAGTGTACAAGATTTTGTGACCATTTGAAAAAAGTGTCCCCATTTTAGACACTTTAATGGCTACTGGCAGCAAACCTGTAAAATCTCAAATGCTCTTTAAGGGGGTGTGAGGTCTCAAGGTTTGATGAGGGATAGGGGGCCAATATAAGGGCCAAGTACCGGCACCCATCGCACATCATGTACGCACACCCCACCCCTGATCCCTCGATCGTCGGAACCCCAATGCCGTCGGTCAGGTTCTCCGACGATGCTCCGACGATGGTGCCTCGGTGAAGAAAAATGCAGCACCGACACATGCCCGAGCCCAGCATGTGCTGCCACAACCCTCAGTCCGGTCTGATCTTAGACTGGGAATGAACTCTATATGCCTAAGTCAAACCACGAAACGAGTGTTCAGGCGCTCAGCCAGCCAGAGGGGCGGGATCGAAAGCTGGGGATTGGTTGGGTCCCCCTCCGCGTGCTGTCGATCCTGCTGCCGCAACCCTTGGTTCGGTCCAATCTTAGACTGGGAATGAACTCCGTATTCCTAAGCCAACCGATGAAACGAGCGGGCGGGTGGGCGGGTGGGCACTATGTCGGCCAGAGAGACGGGATGCGCAAGCCGTGGATCGATAGGGTGGTAGGTGGGTTTAGGCACATCTTCATATTTCTGCATGCCAATGCCATTTTTATGGCTTTCAAATTCATACAATGGTCCTTTAAGCCTTCACGTGAAGTTTCATGGCAAGATGACTCGTTTTCTATTTTTCACGATTTTTGAAACTTTTTACGGTTTGAGATTTTTTAAAATTTTTTCGGAAGGAGTTTTGACCCCAAACTTGGTAGACGTGATCCCTATTTTTTTTTGGCACGCACAAAAAAATTCAGCTAAAAACTCAAAGTGTACAAGATTTTTTTGACCATTTGAAAAAAGTGTCCCCATTTTAGACACTTTAATGGCTACTGGCAGCAAACCTGTAAAATCTCAAATGCTCTTTAAGGGGGTGTGAGTTCTTGAGGTTTGATGAGGGATAGGGGTCCAATATAAGGGCCAAGTACCAGCACCCATTGCACATCATGTGCGCACACCCCCTGGCCCCCCCGATCGCCGGAAGCCCAATGCCGTCGGTCAAGTTCTCTGGCGATGCTTCGGCGATGGTGCCCCGACGAAGAAAAATGCGGCACCAGCACATGCCCTAGCCCACCATGTGCTGCCGCAACCATCAGTCCGATCCGATCTTAGTCTGGGAATGAACTCCGTATGCTTACACTAGGAATGAACTTCGTATGCCTAAGTCAACCCACGAAACGAGCATGCGGGCACTCAGCCGGCCAGAACGGCGGGATGCGCAAGCCGGGGATCGACCGGGTCCCCCTCTGCGTGCTGCCAATCCTTCTACCGCAACCCTCAGTCTAGTTCGATGTTAGACTGGGGATGAACTCCGTATGCCTAAGCCAACTGAAGAAAGGAGCGGGCGGGCATGCAGGCGGGCACTACGCCGGCTAGAGAGACGGGATGCGCAAGCCGTGGATCAATAGGGTGGTAGGTGGGTTTAGGTACATCTTCATATTTCTGCGTGCCAATGCCATTTTTATGGCTTGTAAATTCATCCAATGGTCTCTTAAGCCATCACGTGAAGTTTCATGGCAAGACGACTCGTTTTCTATTTTTCATGATTTTCGAAACTTTTTGCGGTTTGAGATTTTTTTAAATTTTTTCGGAAGGATTTTTGGTCCCAAATCAGGTAGACGTGATCCTTGTATTTTTTGTTGGCATGCACAAAACAATTCAGCTAAAAACTCGAAGTGTACAAGATTTTGTGACCATTTAAAAAAGTGTCCCCATTTAAGATACTTTAATGGCTACTGGTAGCAAACCTGTAAAATCTCAAATGTTCTTTAAGGGGGTGTGAGTTCTCGAGGTTTGATGACGGATAGGGGGCCAATATAAGGGCCAAGTACCAGCACCCATCGCACATCATGTGCGCATACCCCCCGGCCCCCTCGATCGTCGGAACCCCAATGCCGTCGGTCAGGTTCTCCGGCGATGCTCCGACGATGGTGCCCCGACGAAGAGAAATGCGGCACCAACACATGCCCGAAACCAGCATGTGCTGCCGCAACCATCGGTCCAGTCCGATCTTAGACTGGGAATGAACTCCGTATGCTTACACTAGGAATGAACTTCGTATGCCTAAGTCAACCCACGAAACGAGCATGCGGGCACTCAGCCGGCCAGAACGGCGGGATGCGCAAGCCGGGGATCGACCGGGTCCCCCTCTGCGTGCTGCCAATCCTTCTACCGCAACCCTCAGTCCAGTTCGATGTTAGACTGGGGATGAACTCCGTATGCCTAAGCCAACCAAAGAAACGAACGGGCGGGCGTGCGGGCGGGCACTACGCCTGCCAAAGAGACGGGATGCGCAAGCCGTGGATCGATAGGGTGGTAGGTGGGTTTAGGCACATCTTCATATTTCTGCATGCCAATGCCACTTTTATGGCTTGTAAATTCATACAATGGTCCCTTAAGCCTTCACGTGAAGTTTCCTGGCAAGACGACTCGTTTTCTATTTTTCATGATTTTTGAAACTTTCTGTGGTTCGGGATTTTTTAAAATTTTTTCGGAAGGAGTTTTGGCCCCAAACTTGGTTGACATGATCCCTGTAATTTTGTTGGCGTGCACAAACAAATTCAGCTAAAAACTCAAAGTGTACAAGATTTTGTGACCATTTGAAAAAAGTGTCCCCATTTCAGACACTTTAATGGGTACTTGCAGCAAACCTGTAAAATCTCAAATGCCCTTTAAGGGGGTGTGAGTTCTCGAGGTTTGATGAGGGATAGGGGCCCAATATAAGGGCCAAGTACCAGCACCCACCTCACAACATGTGCGCACACCCCCCGGCCCCCCCGATCGTCGAAACCCTAATGCGACCGGTCAGGTTCTCCGGTGATGCTCCGGCGATGGTGACCCTGCGAAGAAAAATGCAGCACCAGCACATGCCCGAGCCCAACATGTGCTGCCGTAACCCTCGGTCCAATCTGATCTTAGACTGGGAGTGAACTTCGTATGCTTAGACTGAGAATGAACTTCGTATGCCTAAGTTAACCCACGAAACGAGCGTGCGGGCGGTCTGCCGGCCAGAGGGGCGGGATGCGTAAGTCGGGGATCGATCGGGTCCCCCTCTGCGTGCTGCCAATCCTACTACTGCAACCCTCGGTCTAGTCTGATCTTAGACTGGTAATGAACTCCGTATGCCTAAGCCAACTGACGAAACGAGCGGGCGGGCGGGCGGCAACTATGCCGGGCAGAGAGACGGGATGCACAAGTCGTGCATCGATAGGGTGGTAGGTGGGTTTAGGCACATCTTCATATTTCTGCATGCCAATGCCATTTTTAAGGCTTGTAAATTCATACAATGGTCCCTTAAGCCTTCACGTGAAGTTTCCTGGCAAGACGACTCGTTTTCTATTTTTCATGATTTTTGAAACTTTCTGTGGTTCGGGATTTTTTAAAATTTTTTCGGAAGGAGTTTTGGCCCCAAACTTGGTTGACATGATCCCTGTAATTTTGTTGGCGTGCACAAATAAATTCAGCTAAAAACTCAAAGTGTACAAGATTTTGTGACCATTTGAAAAAAGTGTCCCCATTTCAGACACTTTAATGGCTACTGGCAGCAAACCTATAAAATCTCAAATGCTCCTTAAGTGGGTGTGAGTTCTCAAGGATTGATGAGGGATAGGAGGCCAATATAAGGGCCAAGTACCAGCACCCATAACACATCATGTGCGCACACCCCCCCGGTCCCCCCGATCATCGGAACCCCAATGCCGCCAGTCAGGTTCTCCGACGATGCTCCGGTGAGGGTGCCCCGGCAAAGAAAAATGTGGCACCAGCACATGCCTGAGCCCAACATGTGCTATCGCAACCCTCCGTCCGGTCCAATCTTAGACTGGGAATGAACTTCGTATGCTTAGACTGGGAATGAACTCTGTATGCCTAAGTCAACCCACGAAATGAGCGTGCGGGCGCTCAGCCGGCCAGAGGGGCGGGATGCGCAAGTCGGGGATCGATCGGGTCCCCTTCTATGTGCTGCCAATCCTGCTATCGTAGCCCTCAGTCTAGTCTGATCTTAGACTGGTAATGAACTCCGTATGCCTAAGCCAACTGACGAAACGAGCGGGCGGGCGGGCGGCAACTATGCCGGGCAGAGAGACGGGATGCACAAGTCGTGCATCGGTAGGGTGGTAGGTGGGTTTAGGCACATCTTCATATTTCTGCATGCCAATGCCATTTTTAAGGCTTGTAAATTCATACAATGGTCCCTTAAGCCTTCACGTGAAGTTTCATGGCAAGACGACTCGTTTTCTATTTTTCACAATTTTCAAAACTTTTTGCGGTTTGGGATTTTTTAAAATTTTTTCGCAAGGATTTTTGGCCCCAAACTTGGTAGACGTGATCCTTGTATTTTTGTTGGCATGCACAAAAAAATTCAGCTAAAAACTCAAAGTGTACAAGATTTTGTGACAATTTCAAAAAAGTGTCCCCATTTCAGACACTTTAATGGCTACTAGCAGCAAACCTGTAAAATCTCAAATGCTCTTTAAGGGGGTGTGAGTTCTCGAGGTTTGATGAGGGATAGGGGGCCAATATAAGGGCCAAGTATCAGCACCCATCGTGCATCATGTGCACACACCCCCCCGGCCCCCCCGATCGTCGAAACCCCAATGCCGTCGGTCAGGTTCTCCGACGATGCTTCGACGATGGTGCCCCGACGAAGAAAAATGCGGCACCAGCACATGCCTGAGCCAAGCATGTGCTGCCGCAACCCTCGGTCTAGTACAATCTTAGACTGGCAATGAATTTCGTATGCTTAGACTGGGAATGAACTCTGTATGCCTTTACTTGAAGTTTCATGGCAAGACAACTCGTTTTCTATTTTTCACGATTTTTGAAACTTTTTGCGGTTCGGGATTTTTTAAAATTTTTTCGAAAGGATTTTTGGGAACAAACTTGGTAGACATGATCCTTGTATTTTTGTTGGCATGCACAAAAAAATTCAGCTAAAAACTCTAAGTGTACAAGATTTTGTGACCATTTGAAAAAAGTGTCCTCATTTCAGACACTTTGTGGCTACTAGCAGCAAACCTATAAAATCTCAAATGCTCTTTAAGGGGGTGTGAGTTCTTGAGGTTTGATGAGGGATATGGGGCCAATATAAGGGCCAAGTACTAGTGCCCATCGCACATCATGCGTGCACACCCCCTCGGCCCCCCGATCGCCGGAATCCCATCGCCGCCGGTCAGGTTCTTCGGTGATGCTCCGACGATGGTGCCCCGACGGATAAAAATGCGGCACCAGCATATGCCCGACCCCAGCATGTGTTGCCACAACCCTCGTTCCTATCCGATCTTAGACTGGGAATGAACTCCGTATGCTTAGACAGGGAATGAACTCCATATGCCTAAGTCAACCCACGAAACGAGATGTGCGGGCGCTCAGCCGGCCAGAGGGGCGGGATCGCAAGCCGGGGATCGATCGGGTCCCCCTCTACGTGCTGTCGATCCTGCGGCCGTAACCCTCGGTCTGGTCTGATCTTAGATAGGGAATGAACTCCGTATGCCTAAGCCAACTGACGGAACGAGCGGGCGGGCGGGCGGGCTGGCGGGCACTACGCCGGCCAGAGAGACGGGATGCGCAAGCCGTGGATCGATATGGTGGTAGGTGGGTTTAGGCACATCTTCATATTTCTATGTACCAATGCCATTTTTATGGCTTGTAAATTCATACAATGGTCCCTTAAGCCTTCACATGAAGTTTCATGGCAAGATGACTCATTTTCTATTTTTCACGATTTTCAAAACTTTTTGCGGTTCGGGATTTTTTAAAATTTTTTCGGAAGGTATTTTGTCCCCAAACTTGGTAGACATGTTCCTTGTATTTTTTTTGGCATGGACAAAATAATTCAGCTAAAAACTCGAAGTGTACAAGATTTTGTGACCATTTGAAAAAAGTGTCCCCATTTTAGACACTTTAATGGCTACTGGCGGTAAACCTATAAAATCTCAAATGCTCTTTAAGGGGGTCTGAGTTCTTGAGATTCGGTGAGGGATAGGGGGCCAATATAAAGGCCAAGTACCAGCACCCATCGCACATCATGTGCACACACCCCCCGGGCCCCCGATTGTCGGAACCCCAATGTCGCCGGTCAGGTTCTTCGATAATGGTCCGACAATGGTGCCCCGGCGAAGAAAAATGTGGCACCAGCAAATGCTCGAGCCCAGCATGTGCTGCCGCAACCCTCGGTCCGGTCCGCTCTTAGACTGGGAATGAACTCCAAATGCTTAGACTGGGAATGAACTCCGTATGCCTAAGTCAACCCACGAAATGAGCGTGCTGGCGCTCAGCCAGCCAGAAGGGCGGGATGCGCAAGCCAGGGTTCGGTCAGGTCCCCCTCTGCGTGCTGTCAATCCTGCGGCCACAACCCTCGGTTGGGTCTAATCTTAGACTGGCAATGAACTCCGTATGCCTAAGCCAACCGACGGAACGAGCGGGCGGGCGGGCTAGCAAGCACTACGCCGGCCAGAGAGACGGGATGCGCAAGCTGTGGATCATTAGGGTGGTAAGTGGGTTTAGGCACATCTTCATATTTCTACGTGCCAGTGCCATTTTTATGGCTTCTAAATTCATACAATAGTCCCTTAAGCCTTCACATGAATTTTCATGGCAAGACGACTCGTTTTCTATTTTTCACAATTTTTAAAACTTTTTATGGCTCGGGATTTTTTAAAATTTTTCAGAAAGAGTTTTGGCCCCAAACTTGGTAGACGTGATCCTTGTATTTTTGTTGGCATGCATAAAAAAAAAGTCAGCTAAAAACTCGAAGTGTACAAGATTTTGTGACCATTTGAAAAAAGTGTCCCCATTTCAGACACTTTAATGGCTACTGGCAGCAAACCTGTAAAATCTCAAATGCCCTTTAAGGGGGTGTGAGGTCTCAAGGTTTGATGAGGGATAGGGGGCCAATATAAGGGCCAAGTACCAGCAGCCATCGCACATCATGTGCGCACACCACCGCCCTGACCCCCCCGATCGTCGGAACCCCAATGCCGTCGGTCAGGTTCTCCGACGATGCTCCGACGATGGTGCCCCGGTGAAGAAAAATACGGCACCAGCACATGCCTGAGCCCAGCTTGTGCTGTCGCAACCCTTGATCCGATCCGATCTTAGACTCGAAAGTCAACCCACGAAACGAGCGTGCAGGCGCTCAGTCGGGTAAAGGGGTGTGATGCGCAACCGAAGATCAGTCGGGTCCCCCTTTGCATGCTGTTGATCCTATTGTCACAACCCTCTATCCGGTCTGATCTTACACTGGGAATGAACTCTGTAAGCCTAAGCCAACCGACGAAACGAGCGGGCGGGCGGGCACTACGTCGGCCAGAGGGACGGGATGCGCAAGCCGTGGATCGATAGGGTGGTAGGTGGGTTTAGGCACATCTTCATATTTCTACTTGCCAATGCCATTTTTATGGCTTGTAAATTCATACAATGGTCCCTTAAGCCTTCACGTGAAGTTTCATGGCAAGACGACTCGTTTTCTTTTTTTCATGATTTTTGAAACTTTTTGTGGTTCGGGATTTTTTTAAATTTTTTCGGAAGAAGTTTTGGCCCAAAACTGGGTAGACATGATCCTTGTATTTTTGTTGGCATGCACAAAACAATTCAGCTAAAAACTCAAAATGTACAAGATTTTGTGACCATTTGAAAAAAGTGTCCCCATTTAAGACACTTTAATGGCTACTGGCAGCAAACCTATAACATCTCAAATGCTCTTTAAGGGGGTGTCAGTTCTCGAGGTTTGATGAGGGATAGGGTGCCAATATAAGGGACAAGTACTAGAACCCATCGCACATCATGTGCGCACACCCCCCAGCCCTCCCATTGCCGGAACCCCAATGCCGTCGGTTAGGTTCTCTGGCGATGCTTCGGTGATGGTGCCCCGATGAAGAAAAATGCGGCACCAGCAACTTGCCCGAGCCCAGAATGTGCTGCTGCAACCCTCGGTCCAGTCCGATCTTAGACTGGCAATGAACTCCATATGCTTAGACTGGGAATAAACTCCGTATGCCTAAGTCAACCCACGAAACGAGCGTACGGGCGCTCAGCCGGCCAGAGGGGAGAGATGCGTAAGTGGGGGATCGATCGGGTATCCCTCTGCGTGCTGTCGATCCTGCTGCCGTAACCCTCAGTTCGGTCTAATCCAAGACTGGGAATGAACTCCGTATGCCTAAGCCAACCGACGAAACGAGCGGACGGGTGGACGGGCGGGCACTAAGCTGGCCAGAAAGACGGGATGCACAAGCCGTGGATCGATAGGGTGGTAGGTGGGTTTAGCCACATCTTCATATTTCTGCGTGCCAATGCCATTTTTATGGCTTGCAAATTCATACAATGGTCCCTTAAGCCTTCACGTGAAGTTTCATGGCAAGACGACTCGTTTTCTTTTTTTCATGATTTTTGAAACTTTTTGTGGTTCGGGATTTTTTTAAATTTTTTCGGAAGAAGTTTTGGCCCAAAACTGGGTAGACATGATCCTTGTATTTTTGTTGGCATGCACAAAACAATTCAGCTAAAAACTCGTAGTGTACAAGATTTTGTGACCATTTGAAAAAAGTGTCCCCATTTCAGACACTTTAATGGCTACTGGCAGAAAACCTGTAAAATCTCAAACGCTCTTTAAGAGGGTGTAACTTCTCGAGATTTGATGAGGGATAGGGGGCCAATGTAAGGGCCAACTACTAGCACCCATCTCACATCATGTGCGTGCACCCCCCGGCCCCCCCGATCGTCGGAACCCCAATGACGACGGTCAAGTTCTCCGACGATGCTCCGGTGATGGTGCCCCAGTGAAGAAAAATACGGCACCAGCACATGCCCGAGCCCAGCACATGCTACCGTAACCCTTGGTCTGGTCTGATCTTAAACTGGGAATGAACTCCATATGCTTAGACTGGGAATGAACTCCGTACGGCTAAGTCAACCCACGAAACGAGCGTGCAGGCGCTCAGTCGGCCTGAGGGGCAGGATGCGCATGCCGGGGATTGGTCGGGTCCCCTCTGCGTTTTGCCGATCCTGCTGCCCCAACCCTCAGTTTGATCCTATCTTAGACTGGGAATCAACTTCGTATGCCTAAGCCAACCGATGCAACAAGCGGGCGGGTGGGCGGGCTGGCACTATGCCGGCCAGAGAGACGGGATTCGCAAGCCCTGGATCGATAGGGTGGTAGGTGGGTTTAGGCACATATTCATATTTCTGCATACCAATGCCATTTTTATGGCTTGTAAATTCAAACAATGGTCCCTTAAGCCTTCACGTGAAGTTTCATGGCAAGACGACTCGTTCTCTATTTTTCATGATTTTTAAAACTTTTTGCGGTTCAAGATTTTTTAAAATTTTTTCGGAAGAATTTTTAGCCCCAAAGTTGGTAGACGTGATCCTTGAATTGTTTTTGGCATGTGCAAAAAAATTCAGCTAAAAAATCAAAGTGTACAAGATTTTGTGACCATTTGAAAAATGTGTCCCCATTTCAGACACTATAATTGCTACTGGCGACAAACCTGTAAAATCTCAAATGCTCTGTAAGGAGGCGCGAGTTCTCGAGGTTTGATGAGGGATAGGGGGCCAATATAAGGGCCAAGTACCAGCACCCATTGCACATCATGTGTGCACACCCCCCCGGCCCCCCCAATCTCCGGAACCTCAATGCCGCTGGTCAGGTTCTCCGGTGACGCTTCGGTGATGGTGCCCCGATGAAAAAAAATGCGACACCAGCACATGCCCGAGCCCAGCATGTGCTGTCGCAACCTTCGGTCTGGTCCGATCTTAGACTGGGAATGAACTCCGTATGCTTAGATTGGGAATGAACTCCGTATGCCTAAGCCAACCGACGAAACAAGCAGGCGAGCGGGCACCACGCCGGCCAGAGAGACGGGATGCGCAAGCCGTGGATCGATAGGGTGGTAGGTGGGTTTAGGCACATCTTCATATTTCTACGTGCCAATGCCATTTTTATGGCTTGTAAGTTCATGCAATGGTCCCTTAAGCCTTCACGTGAAGTTTCATGGCAAGACGACCCATTCTATATTTTTCACGATTTTCAAAACATTTTACGATTCGAGATTTTTTGAAATTTTTTCGGAAGGAGTTTTGGCCCCAAACTTGGTAGACGTGATCCTTGTATTTTTGTTGGCATGCACAAAAAAATCAGCTAAAAACTCGAACTGTACAAGATTTTGTGACCATTTGAAAAAAGTGTCCCCATTTCAGACACTTTAATGGCTACTGGCAGCAAACCTGTAAAATCTCAAATGCTGTTAAAGGGGGTGTTAGTTCTCGAGGTTTGTTGAGGGATAGGGGGCCAATATAAGGGCCAAGTACCAGAACCCATCACACATAATGAGCGTACACCCCCCCGACCCCCTCGGTCGCCGGAACCCCAATGCCGCCGGTCAAGTTCTCTGGCGATGCTCCGAGGATGGTGCCCCGACGAAGAAAAATACGGCACCAGCACATGCCCGAGCCCAGCATGTGCTGGCGCAAGCCTCGGTCCGGTCCGATCTTAGACTGGGAATGAACTCTCTATGCTTAGACTGGGAATGAACTCCGTATGCCTAAGTCAACCCATGAAACGAGCGTACGGGCGCTCAGTCAACCAAAGGGGTGAGATGCGCAACCCGGGGATCGATCGGGTCCACTCTGTGTGCTGTCAATCCTGCTACCGCAACTCTCGGTCTGGTTTGATCTTAGACTGGGAATGAACTCCGTATGTCTAAGTCAATCGATGAAATGAACGGGCGGGCAGGCATCGCGCCGGCCAGAGAAACGGGATGCGCAAGCTGTGGATCAATAGGGTGGTAGGTGGGTTTAGGCACATCTTCATATTTCTACATGCCAATGCCATTTTTATGGCTTGTAAATTCATACGATGGTCCCTTAAGCCTTCATGTGAAGTTTCATGGCATGACGACTCATTTTCTATTTTTCACGATTTTCGAAACTTTTTACGGCTCGGGATTTTTTGAAATTCTTTCGGAAGGAGTTTTGGCCCAGAACTCCGTATGCCTAAGTCAGCCCACGAAACGAGCGTGCGGGGGCTCAGCTGGCCAGAGGAGCTGGATGCGCAAGCCGAGGATTGGTTGGGTCCCCTTCTGCGTGCTGCCAATCTTGCCACCGCAACCCTCGGTCCGGTTTGATCTTAGACTGGGAATAAACTCCGTATGCCTAAGCCAACCAATGAAACAAGCGGGCGGGCGGGCAGGCACTACGCCGGCCAGAGAGACGGGATGCGCAAGCCATGGATCGATAGGGTGGTAGGTGGGTTTAGGCACATCTTCATATTTCTACATGCCAATGCCATTTTTATGGCTAGTAAATTCATACAATGGTCCCTTAGGCCTTCACGTGAAGTTTCATGGTAAGACGACTCGTTTTCTATTTTTCACGATTTTTAAAACATTTTGCGGTTTGGGATTTTTTAAAAATTTTTTGGTAGGATTTTTAGGCCCAAACTTGGTAGACGTGATCCCTGTATTTTTGTTGGCATGCACAAAAAAATTCAGCTAAAAACTCGAAGTGTACAGGATTTTGTGACCATTTGAAAAAAGTGTCCCCATTTCAAACACTTTAATGGCTACTGGCAGCAAACCTGTAAAATCTCAAATGCTCTTTAAGGGGGTGTGAGTTCTCGAGGTTTGATGAGAGATAGGCAGCCAATATAAGGGCCAAGTACCAGCACCCATCGCACATCATGTGCGCACACCCCCCCGGCCCCTCGATCGCCAGAACCTCAATGCCACCGGTCAAGTTCTCCGGCGATGCTTCGACGATGGTGCCCCGGTGAAGAAAAATGCGGCACCACCACATGCCCAAGCCTAGCAAGTGCTGTCACAACCCTTGGTCCGATCAGATCTTAGACTGGGAATGAACTCCGTATGCTTAGACTGGGAATGAACTCCGTATGCCTAAGTCAACCCACGAAAAGACCGTGCGAGCGTTCAGCTGGCCAGAGGGGCGAGATGTGCAAGCCGGGGATCGGTTGGGTGCCCCTCTGCGTGCTGCCGATCCTGTTGCTGGAACCCTCTGTCCGGTGCAATCTTAGACTGGGAATGAACTCCGTATGCCTAAGCCAACTGACGAAACGAGCGGGTGGGCGGGCGGGTGGGCACTACGCCGGCCAGAGAGACGGGATGCGCAAGTCGTGGATCGATAGGGTGGTAGTTAGGTTTAGGCACATCTTCATATTTCTGCATGCCAATGCCATTTTTATGGCTTGTAAAATCATACAATGGTCCCTTAAGCCTTCACGTGAAGTTTCATGGCCAGACGACTCGTTTTCTATTTTTCATGATTTTCAAAACTTTTTACGATTCGGGATTTTTTAAAATTTTTTTACAAGGATTTTTGGTCCCAAACTTGGTAGACGTGATCCTTGTATTTTTTTTGGCATGCGCAAAAAAATTCAGCCAAAAACTCCAAGTGTACAAGATTTTGTGACCATTTGAAAAAAGTGTCCCCATTTCAGACACTTTAATTGCTACTGGCAGCAAACTTGTAAAATCTCAAATGCTCTTTAAGGGGGTGTGAGTTCTCGAGGTTTGATTAGGGATAGGGGACCAATATAAGGGCCAAGTACCAGCACCCATCGGACATCATGTGTGCACACCCCCCCGGCCTCCCCGATCGTCGAAACCCCAATGCCGCCGATCAGGTTCTCTGGCGATGCTCCGATGATGCTCCGGCGATGGTGCCCCGGTGAAGAAAAATGCAGCACCAGCATATGCCCAAGCCCAGCATGTGCTGCTCTAACCCTCGGTCTGATCCGATCCTAGACTGGGAATGAACTCCGTATGCTTAGACTGGGAATGAACTCCGTATGCCTATGTCAACCCATGAAACGAGCGTGCTGGGCGCTCAGCTGGCCAGAGGGGCGGGATTTGCAAGCCGAGGATCGATCGGGTCCCCCTCTGCATGCTGCCGATCCTGCTACCACAACCCTCGGTCCGGTCCGATCTTAGACTGGCAATGAACTCCGTATGCCTAAACCAACCGATGAAACAAGCGGGCGGGCGGGCGGGCACTACATCGGCCAGAGAGACGGGATGCGCAAGCTGTGGATCGATAGGGTGGCAGGTGGGTTTAGGCACATTTTCATATTTCTGCATGCCAATGCCATTTTTATGGCTTGTAAATTCATACAATGGTCCCTTAAGCATTCACGTGAAGTTTCATGGCAAGACGACTCGTTTTTTATTTTTCATGATTTTCGAAACTTTTTCGGTTCGGGATTTCTTAAAATTTTTTCGGATGGAGTTTTGGCCCTGAACTTGGTAGACGATCCTTGTATTTTTGTTGGCATGCACAAAAAAATTCAGTTAAAAACTCGAAGTGTACAAGATTTTGTGACCATTTGAAAAAAGTGTCCCCATTTCAGACACTTTAATGGCTACTGGCAGCAAACCTGTAGCATCTCAAATGCTCTTCAAGGGGGTGTGAGTTCTCGAGTTTGATGAGGGATAGGGGGCCAATATAAGGGCCAAGTACCAGCACCCATCCCACATCTCGTGAGCACACCCCCCGACCCCCCCGATCGTCGGAACCCCAATGCCGTCGGTCAGGTTCTCCGGTGATACTCCGACGATGGTGCCCCGGTGAACAAAAATGCAGCACCAGCACAGTCCCGAGCCCAGCACGTGCCACCGCAACCCCCAATCCAGTCTGATCTTAGACTGGGAATGAACTCCGTATGCCTAAGTCAACCCACGAAACGAGCATGCAAGCGTTCAGCCAGCCAGAGGGGCGGGATGTGCAAGCCGGGGATCGACTGAGCCCCCTCTGCATGCTGCCAATCCTGCTGCCACAACCCTCAGTCCTGTCCGATCTTAGACTGGGAATGAATTTCGTATGCCTAAGCCAACCGACGAAACTAGCAGGCGGGCGGGCGGGCGGGCACTACGCCGGCCAGAGAGACAGGGTGCGCAAGCCGTGGATCGATAGGGTGGTCGGTGGGTTTAGGCACATCTTCATATTTCTATGTGCCAATGCCATTTTTATTGCTTGGAAATTCATACAATGGTCCCTTAAGCCTTCACGTGAAGTTTCATGGCAAGACGACTCATTTTCTATTTTTCATGATTTTTGCGGTTCGGGATTTTTTGAAATTTTTTCGAAAGGAGTTTTGGCCCAAAAATTGGTAGACGTGATCCTTGTATTTTTGTTGGCATACACAAAAACATTCTACTAAAAACTCGAAGTGTACAAGATTTTGTGACCATTTGAAAAAAGTGTCCCCATTTCAGACACTTTAATGGCTACTGGTAGCAAACCTATAAAACCTCAAATGCTCTTTAAGGGGGTGTGAGTTCTCAAGGTTTGATGAGGGATAGGTGGCCAATATAAGGGCAAGTACCAGCACCCATCGCACATCATGTGCGCACACCCCCCCGGCCCCTTCGATCACCGGAACCCCAATGCTGCCGGTCCGATTCTGCGGTGATGCTCCGACGATGGTGCCTCGACGGAGAAAAAAGTGACACCAGCACATGCCTGAGTCAGTATGTGTTGCCGCAACCATCGGTCCGGTCAAATCTTAGACTGGGAATGAACTCCGTATGCTTAGACTGGAAATGAACTTCGTATGCCTAAGTCAACCCTCGAAACGAGCGTGCGGGAGCTCAGCCGACCAGAGGGGCGGGATGCGCAAGCTGGGGATCGGTCGGGTCCCCCTTTGTGTGCTGTCGATCCTGCTGCCGCAAGCCTCGATCCGGTCTGATCTTAGACTGGGAGTGAACTCTGTATGCCTAAGCCAACCGACGAAACGAGCGGGCGAGCGGGCGGGCACTACACCGGCCAGAGAGACGGGATGCGCAAGCCGTGTATCGATAGGGTGGTAGGTGGGTTTAGGCACATCTTCATATCTCTGCATGCCAATGCAATTTTTATGCCTTGTAAATTCATACAATGGTCCCTTAAGCCTTCACGTGAAGTTTCATGGCAAGACAACGCGTTCTCTATTTTTCACGATTTTTGAAACGTTTTGCGGTTCGAGATTTTTTAAAATTTTTTCGGAAGGATTTTTGGCCCAAACTTGGTTGACGTGATCCTTGTATTTCTGTTGGCATGCACAAAAAAATTCAGCTAAAAACTCGAAGTGTACAAGATTTTGTGACCATTTGAAAAAAGTGTCCCCATTTCAGACACTTTAGTTGCTACTGGCAGCAAACCTGTAAAATCTCAAATTCTCTTTAAGGGGGTGTGAGTTCTCGAGGTTTGATGAAGGTTAGGGGGCCAATATAAGGGCTAAGTACCAGCACCCATCGCACATCATGTGCGCACAGCCCCTCCGGCCCCCCCGATCGTCGAAACACCAATGCCACCGATCAGGTTCTCTGACGATGCTCCGGCGATGGTGCCTCGACGAAGAAAAATGCGACACCAGCACATGCCCGAGCCCAGCATGTGCTACCGCAACCCTTGGTCTGGTTAGATCTTATACTGGGAATGAACTCCGCATGCTTAGACTGGAAATGAACTTCATATGCCTAAGTCAACCCATGAAACGAGCATGCGGGCGCTCAGCCGACCAGAAGGGCGAGATACGCAAGCCGGGGATCGATCGGGTCCCCCTCTACGTGCTGTCGATGCTGCTGCCGCAACCCTTAGTCCAGTCCAATCTTGGACTGGGAATGAACTCCGTATGCCTAAGCCAACCAACGAAACGAGCGGGCGGGCGGGAGGGCTGGCGGGCAATACGTCGGCCAGAGAGACGGGATGCGCAAGCCGTGGATCGATAGGTTGGTAGGTGGGTTTAGGCACATCTTCATATTTCTGCATGCCAATGCCTTTTTTATGGCTTGTAAACTCATAGAATGGTCCCTTAAGCCTTCACATTAAGTTTCACGGCAAGACGACTTGTTTTCTATTTTTCATGATTTTTGAAACTTTTTGCGGTTCGGGATTTTTGAAAATTTTTTCGGAAGGAGTTTTGGCCCCAAACTTGGTAGACGTGATCCTTGTATTTTGGTTGGTATGCATAAAAAAATTCAGCTAAAAACTCTAACTGTACAAGATTTTGTGACCATTTGAAAAAAATGTCCCCATTTCAGACACTTTAATGGCTACTGGCAGCAAACCTGTAAAATCTCAAATGCTCTTTAAGGGGGTGTGAGTTCTTGAGGTTTGATGAGGGATAGGAGGCCAATATAAGGGCCAAGTACCAGCACCCATCGCACATCATGTGCGCACACCCCCTGGCCCCCCCGATCGTCGGAACCCCAATGCCGTCGGTCAGGTTCTCCAGCGATGGTGCCCCAGCAAAGAAAAATGCAGCACCAGCACATGCCCGAGCCCAGCATGTGCTGTTGCAACCCTCGGTCTGGTCCAATCTTAGACTGGGAATGAACTTCATATGCTTAGACTGGGAATGAACTCCGTATGCCTAAGTCAACCCACGCAACGAGCGTGCGGTCGCACAGCCAGCCAGAGGGGCAGGATGTGCAACCTGGGGATCGATCGGGTCCCCCTCTGCGTGATACCGATCCTGCTGCCGTAACCCTTGATCCAGTCTGATCTTAGACTGGGAATGAACTCACTATGAGTAAGCCAACCGATGAAACGAGCGGTCAGGTGGGCGGGCGGGCACTACGTCATCCAGAGAGACGGGTTACGCAAGTCGTGGATCAATAGGGTGGTAGGTGGGCTTAGGCACATCTTCATACTTCTATGTGCCAATGCCATTTTATGGCTTGTAAGTTCATGCAATGGTCCCTTAAGCCTTCACATGAAGTTTCATGGCAAGACAACTCGTTTTCTATTTTTCATGATTTTCAAAACTTTTTACGATTTGGGATTTTTTAAAATTTTTTCGGAAGGATTTTTGGCCCCAAACTTGGTAGACATGATCCTTGTATTTTTGTTGGCATGCACAAAGAAATTCAGCTAAAAACTTGAAGTGTACAAGATTTTGTTACCATTTGAAAAAAGTGTCCCCATTTCAAACACTTTAATGGCTACTGGCAGCAAACCTATAAAATCTCAATTGCTCTTTAAGGGGGTGTGAGTTCTCAAGGTTTGATGAGGGATAGAGGGCCAATATAAGGGCCAAGTACTAGCACCAATCGCATATCATGTGCGCACACCCACCCGATCCCCCCGATCAGCGTAACCCCAATGCCACCGGTCAGGTTCTACGGGGATGGTGCCCCGGTGAAGAAAAATGTGGCACCAGCACATGCCCGAGCCCAGCGTGTGCTACCGCGACCCTTAGTTTGGTCTGATCTTAGACTGGGAATGAGCTCCATATGCTTAGACTAGGAATGAACTCTGTATGCCTAAGTCAACCCACGAAACTAGCGTATGGGCGCTCATCCAGCCAAAGGGGCGGGATGCGTAAGCCAGGGATCGACCAAGTCCCCCTCTGCGTGCTGCCGATCCTGCTGCCATAACCCTCAGTCCGATCCGATCTTAGACTGGGAATGAACTCCGTATGCCTAAGCCAACCGACGAAACGAGCGGGCGGGCGGACAGGCACTAAGCTGGCCAGAGAAACGGGATGCGCAAGCCGTGGATCGATAGGGTGGTACGTGGGTTTTGGCACATCTTCATATTTCTACATGCCAATGCCATTTTTATGGCTTGTAAATTCATACAATGGTCCTTTAAGCCTTCACATGAAGTTTCATGGCAAGACGACTCATTTTCTATTTTTCATGATTTTCGAAACATTTTACGGTTCGGGATTCTTTAAAATTTTTTCAGAAGGACTTTTGGCCCCAAACTTGGTAGATGTGATCCTTGTATTTTTTTTGGCATGCACAAAAAAATTCAGGTAAAAACTCGAAGTGTACAAGATTTTGAGACCATTTGAAAAAAGTGTCCCCATTTCAGACACTTTAATGGGGATAGGGGGCCAATATAAGATCCAAGTACCAGCACCCATCGTCGGAACCCCAATGCAGCCAGTCAGGTTCTTCAGTGATGCTCCGGTGATGGTGCCCTGATGAAGAAAAATACGGCACCAGCACATGCTCGAGCCCAGTATGTGCTGCCGTAACCCTCAGTTCGGTCCAATCTTAGACTGGGAATGAACTCCATATGCCTAAGTCAACCCACGAAATGAGCGTGCGGGTCATCAGCCGACCAGAGGGGTGGGATGCGCAAGCCGAGGATCGGTCGGGTCCCCCTCTGCGTGTTGCTGATCTTGCTACCACAACCCACGGTCCGATCCGATCTTAGACTGGGAATGAACTCCGTATAACTAAGCCAACCGACAAAACAAACGGGCGGGCGGGCCGGCCAGAGAGACGGGATGCGCAAGCCGTGGATTGATAGGGTGGTAGCTGAGTTTAGGCACATCTTCATATTTCTACATGCCAATGCCATTTTTATGGCTTCTAAATTCATGCAATGGTCCCTTAAGCCTTCACGTGAAGTTTGATGGCAAGACGACTCTTTTCTATTTTTCATGATTTTTGAAACTTTTTGTGGTTTGGGATTTTTTAAAATTTTTTCGGAAAGAGTTTTGGCCCCAAACTTGGTAGACGTGATCCTTGTATATTTGTTGGCATGCACAAAAAAAGTCAGCTAAAAACTCGATGTGTACAAGATTTTAGGACCATTTGAAAAAGTGTCCCCATTTAAGACACTTTAATGGCTACTGACAGCAAACTTGTAAAATCTCAAATGCTCTTTAAGGGGGTAAGGGTTCTCGAGGTTTGATGAGGGATAGGAGGCCAGTATAAGGGCCAAGTACCAGCACCCATCGCACATCATGTGCGCACACCCTCCTGACCCCTCGATCGTCGGAACCCCAATGTCGCCGATCAGGTTCTCCGGTGATGCTCCGACGATGGTGCTCTGGTGAAGAAAAATGCGGCACCAGCACATGCCTGAGCCAAGCATGTGCTATCGCAACCCTCGGTCCGGTCCGATCTTAGACTGGGAATGAACTCCGTACTTAGACTGGGAATGAACTCCGTATGCCTAAGTCAACCCACGAAACGAGCGTACGGGGCTCAGCCGGCCAGAGGGGCGGGATGCGCAAGCCGGGGATCGGTCGAGTCCCCCTCTGCGTGCTACCGATCCTGCTGCCGTAACCCTCAGTCTGATCCGATCTTAGACTGGGAATGAACTCCGTATGCCTAAGCCAACCGATGAAACGAGTGGGCAGGCGGGCGGGTGGGCATTACGCCGGCCAGACAGACGGGATTCGCAAGCCGTGGATCGATAGGGTGGTAGGTGGGTTTAGGCACATCTTCATATTTCTGCATGCCAATGCCATTTTTATGGCTTGTAAACTCATAGAATGGTCCCTTAAGCCTTCACGTTAAGTTTCATGGCAAGACGACTCGTTTTCTATTTTTCATGATTTTGAAACTTTTTACGGTTCGGGATTTTTGAAAACTTTTTCGGAAGGAGTTTTTGCCCCAAACTTGGTAGACGTGATCCTTGTATTTTGGTTGGTATGCATAAAAAAATTCAGCTAAAAACTCTAACTGTACAAGATTTTGTGACCATTTGAAAAAGGTGTCCCCATTTCAGACACTTTAATGGCTACTGGTAGCAAATCTGTAAAATCTCAAATGCTCTTTAAGGCGGTGTGAGTTATCGAGGTATGATGAGGGATAGGGGGCCAATATAAGGGCCGAGTACCAGCACCCATCACACATCATGTGCGCATACCCCCTCGGCCTCCCTGATCGCCGAAACCCCAATGCCGTCGGTCAGGTTCTCCGGCGATGCTTCGGCGATGGTGCCCTGACGAAGAGAATTGTAACACCAGCACATGCCCGAGCCTAGCATGTTCTACTGCAACCCTCAGTCCGGCCCGATCTTAGACTGGGAATGAACTCTGCATGCTTAGACTGGGAATGAACTCCGTATGCCTAAGTCAACCCACGAAACGAGCGTGCGGGCGCTCAGCCAGCCAGAGGGGTGGGATGCGCAAGCCGGGGATTGGTTAGGTCCCCTTCTATGTGCTACCAATCTTTCTGCCGTAACCCTCGGTCCGGTCTGATCTTAGACTGGGAATCAACTCTGTATGCCTAAGCCAACCGACAAAACGAGCGGGCGGGCGGGTGAGTGGGCACTACGTCGGCGATAGGGTGGTAGGTGGGTTTAGGCACATCTTCATATTTCTACATGCCAATGCCATTTTTATGGCTTGTAAATTCATACAATGGTTCCTTAAGCCTACACGTGAAGTTTTATGGCAAGACGACTTGTTTTCTTTTTTTCATAAATTTTGAAACTTTTTGTGGCTCTGGATTTTTCAAAATTTTTTTGGAAGGAGTTTTGGCCCCAAACTTGGTAGACGTGATCGCTGTACTTTTGTTGGCATGCATAAAAAAATTCAGCTAAAAACTCGAAGTGTACAAGATTTTGTGACCATTTAAAAAAACCGTCCCCATTTCAGACACTTTAATGGCTACTGGAAGCAAACCTGTAAAATCTCAAATGCTCTTTAAGGGGGAGTGAGTTCTCGAGGTTTGATGAGGGATAGGGGGCCAATATAAGGGCCAAGTACCAGGACCCATCGCACATCATGTGCGCACACCCCCCGGCCACCTTGATCGTCGGAACCCCAATACCGCCGGTCAGGTTCTCCGGTGATATTTCGACGATGGTGCCCCGGCGAAGAAAAATGCGGCACCAACACATGCCCGAGCCTAGCATGTGCTGCCGTAACCCTCGATCCGGTCCGATCTTAGACTGGGAATGAACTCCGTATGCCTAAGTCAACCCACGAAACGAGCGTACGGGGCTCAGCCGGCCAGAGGGGCGGGATGCGCAAGCCGGGGATCGGTCGAGTCCCCCTCTGCGTGCTACCAATCCTGCTGCCGTAACCCTCAGTCTGATCCGATCTTAGACTGGGAATGAACTCCGTATGCCTAAGCCAACCGATGAAACGAGTGGGCAGGCGGGCGGGTGGGCATTACGCCGGCCAGACAGACGGGATTCGCAAGCCGTGGATCGATAGGGTGGTAGGTGGGTTTAGGCACATCTTCATATTTCTATGTGCCAATGCCATTTTTATGGCTTATAAATTCATACAATGGTCCCTTAAGCCTTCACATGAAGTTTTATGGCAGGATGACTCGTTTTCTATTTTTCACAAATTTTGAAACTTTTTGTGGTTCGAGATTTTTTAAAATTTTTTTGGAAAAAGTTTTAGCCCCAACCTTGGTAGACGTGATCGCTGTATTTTTGTTGGCATGCAAAAAAAATTCAGCTAAAAACTCGAAGTGTACAAGATTTTGTGACCATTTGAAAAAAGTGTCCCCATTTCAGACACTTTAATGGCTACTGCAAGCAAACCTGTAAAATCTCAAATGCTCTTTAAGGGGTGTGAGTTCTCAAGGTTTGATGAGGGATAGAGGGCCAATATAAGGGCCAAGTACCAGCACCCATCGCACATCATGTGCGCACACCCCCGTGGCCACCCCGATCGTCGGAACCCCAATACCGCCGGTCAGGTTCTCTGGCGATGCTCCGACGATGGTGCCCCGGTGAAGAAAAAGGTGGCACCAACACATGCACGAGCCCAGCATGTGCTGCCGCAACCCTCAATCCGGTCCGATCTTAGACTGGGAATGAACTCCGTATCCCTAACTCAACCTAGGAAACGAGCGTGCGGGCGCTTAGCCGGCCAGAGGGGTGGGATGCGTAAGTCGAGGATCGGTCGAGTCCCCCTCTGTGTGCTACTGATCCTGCTGTCGTAACCCTCAGTCAATCCAATCTTAGACTGGGAATTAACTCCGTATGCCTAAGCCAATCGAGGAAACGAGCAGGCGGACGGGCGGGTGGGCATTACGTCGGCCAGACAAACAGCATGCGCAAGCCGTGGATCGATAGGGTGGCAGGTGGGTTTGGGCACATCTTCATATTTCTGCATGCCAATGCCATTTTTATGGCTTGTAAATTCATACAATGGTCCCTTAA
Organism: Durio zibethinus; assembly: GCF_002303985.1. Next base: position 16,886,256 of record NW_019167915.1, on the reverse strand, counting down.
GCCTTCATGTGAAGTTTCGTGGCAAGACGACTCGTTCTCTATTTTTCATAATTTTTGAAACTTTTTACGGTTCGGGATTTTTTAAAATTTTTTCTTATGGAGTTTTGGCCCAAAACTTGGTAGACGTGATCCTTCTATTTTTGTTGCCATGCAAAACAAAATTCAGCTAAAAACTCGAAGTGTACAAGATTTTGTGACTATTTGAAAAAAGTGTCCCCATTTCAGACACTTTAATGGCTACTGGCAGCAAACCTGTAAAATCTCAAATACTCTTTAAAGGGGGGGGTGAGTTCTCGAGGTTTGATGAGGGACAGGGGGTCAATATAAGGGCCAAGTACCAGCACCCATCGTACATCAAGTGCGCACTTCCGCCCCGGCCCCCCGATCGTCAGAACCCCAATGCCGCCAGTCAGGTTCTCCGATGATGCTCCGACGATGGTGCCTCGACGAAGAAAAATGTGGCCATAGCACATGCCCGAGCCCAGCAAGTGCTACCGCAACCCTCGGTCTGGTCGGATCTTAGACTGGGAATGAACTCCGTATGCTTAGACTGGGAGTGAACTCCGTATGCCTAAGTTAACCCACAAAACGAGCGTACAGGCGCTCAACCGGCCAGAGGGGCGGGATACGCAAGCCGGGGATCGGCCGCGTCCACCTCTGCGTGCTGCCGATCCTGCTACCGCAACCCTTGGTCTTATCTGATCTTAGACTAGGAATGAACTCCGTATGCCTAAGCCAACCGACAAAACGAGCAGGCGGGCAGACGGGCGGGCACTACGCCGGCCAAAGAGACGGGATGCGCAAGCCGTGGATCGATAGGGTAGTAGGTGAGTTTAGGCACATCTTCATATTTTTACATGCCACTGCCTTTTTTATGGCTTGTAAATTCATACAATGGTCCCTTAAGCCTTGACGTTAAGTTTCATGGAAAGACGACTCGTTTTCTATTTTTCACGATTTTCGAAACTTTTTGGGGTTCAGGATTTTTTAAAATTTTTTGGAAGGAGTTTTGGCCAGAAACTTTTTTAGACGTGATCCTTGTATTTTTGTTGGCATGCACAAAAAAATTCAGCTAAAAGCTCGAAGTGTACAAGATTTTGTGACCATTTGAAAAAAGTGTCCCCATTTCAGACACTTTAATGGCTACTTGCAGCAAACCTGTAAAATCTCAAATGCACTTTAAGGGGGTGAGAGTTCTCAAGGTTTGATGAGGGATAGGGGGCCAATATAAGGGCCAAGTACCAGCACCCATCGCACATCATATGCGCACACCCCCCAGCCCCCTATCGCTCGAACCCTAATGTCGTCGGTCAGGTTCTCCGGTGATGCTCTGACGATGGTGCCCCGGTGAAGAAAAATGCGGCACCAGCACATGCCCGAGTCTAGCATGTGCTGCCACAACCCTCGGTCCGGTTCGATCTTAGACTGGGAATGAACTCTGTATGCTTAGACTAGGAATGAGCTCCATATGCCTAAGTCAACCCACGAAACGAATGTGCGGGCGCTTAGCCGACCAGAGGGGCGGGATGCACAAGTCGGTGATCGACCGGGCCCCCCTCTACGTGCTGTTGATCCTATTATCGCAACCCTCAATTTGGTCTGATCTTAGACTAGGAATGAACTAGGTATGCCTAAGCCAACCGACGAAACGAGCGGGCGGACGGGCGGGCGGGCACTACGCCGGCCAGAGGGACGGGATGCGCAAGCCGCGGATCGATATGGTGGTAGGTGGGTTTAGGCACATCCTCATATTTCTACGTGCCAATGCCATTTTGATGGCTTGTAAATTCATACAATGGTCCCTTAAGCCTTCACGTGAAGTTTCATGGCAAGATGACTCGTTTTCTATTTTTCACCATTTTTGAAACTTTTTATGGTTCAGGATTTTTTAAAATTTTCTCGGAAGGAGTTTTGGCCCCAAAACAATTCAGCTAAAAACTTGAAGTGTACAAGATTTTGTGACCATTTGAAAAAAGTGTCCCCATTTGAGACACTTTAATGGCTACTGGCAGCAAACCTGTAAAATCTCAAATGCTCTTTAAGGGGCTATGAGTTCTTGAGGTTTGATGAGGGATAAGGGGCCAATATAAGAGCCAAGTACCAGCACCCATCGCACATAATGTGCGCACAACCCCCCCGATCGTCAGAACCCCAATACCGCCGGTTAGGTTCTCCGACGATGCTCCGACGATGGTGCCCCGACGAAGAAAAATGTGGCACCAGAAAATGCCCAAGCCCAGCATGTGCTGCCACAACCCTCAGTCCGGTCCGATCTTAGACTGGGAATGAACTCCGTATGCTTATACTGGGAATGAACTCTGTATGCCTAAGTCAACCCATGAAACGAGCGTACGGGCGCTCAGCCGGCCAGAGGGGCGGGATGCACAAGCCGGGGATTGATCGGGTCCCACTCTGCATGCTACCGATCTTGCTACCGCAACCCTCAGTTCGGTCCGATCTTAGACTGGGAATGAACTCTGTATGCCTAAGCCAACCGATGAAACGAGCGGGCTAACGGGCGGGCGGGCACTAAGCCGTGGATCGATAGGGTGATAGCTGGTTTTAGGCACACCGTCATATTTCTACATGCCAATGCCATTTTTATGGCTTGTAAATTCATACAATGGTCCCTTAAGCCTTCACGCAAAGTTTCATGGCAAGACGACTCATTTTTTATTTTTCACGATTTTCACAACTTTTTACGGTTCGGGGTTTTTTAAAATTTTTTCGAAAGGAGTTTTGGCCCCAAACTTGGTAGACGTGATCCTTGTATTTTTTTTGTCATGCACAAAAGAATTCAACTAAAAACTCGAAGTGTACAAGATTTTGTGACCATTTGAAAAAAGTGTCCCCATTTCAGACATTTTAATGGCTACCGGCAGCAAACCTGTAAAATCTCAAATGCTCTTTAAGGGGGTGTGAGTTCTCGAGGTTGGATGAGGGATAGGGGGCCAATATAAGGGCCAAGTACCAGCACCGATCGCACATCATGTGCACACACCCACCCGGCCCCCCCGATTGTCAGAACCCTAAACCGTCAGTCAGGTTCTACGACGATGCTCCGACGATGGTGCCCCGACAAGGAAAAATGCGGCACCAGCACATGCCCGAGCCCAGCATGTGCTACCACAACCCTCGGTCTGATCCGATCTTAGACTGGGAATGAACTTCGTATGCCTAAGTCAACCCATGAAATGAGTGTGCGAGCGCTCAGCCAGCTAGAGGGGCGAGTTGCGTAAGCCGAGGATCGGTCGGGTACCCCTCTGCGTGCTGCCGATCCTACTGTCGCAACCCTCAGTCCGATATGATCTTAGACTGGGAATGAACTCCGTATGCCTAAGCCAACCGACGAAACAAGCGGACGGACGAGCGGGCACTACGCCGGCCAGAGAGATGGGATGCGCAAGTCGTGGATCGATAGGGTGGTAGGTGGGTTTAGGCACATCATCATCTTTCTGCATGCCAATGCCATTTTTATGGCTTGTAAATTCATACAATGGTCCCTTAAGCCTTCACGTGAAGTTTCATCGCAAAATGACTCGTTTGTTATTTTTCACGATTTTCGAAACCTTTTACGGTTTCGGATTTTTTAAACTTTTTTTGGAAGGGATTTTGGCCCAAAACTTGGTAAACTTGATCCTTGTATTTTTTTTGGCATGCACAAAAAAATTCAGCTAAAAACTCGAAGTGTGCAAGATTTTGTGACCATTTGAAAAAAGTGTCCGCATTTTAGACAATTTAATGGCTACTGGAAGCAAACCTGTAAAATCTCAAATGCTCTTTAAGGGGGTGTGAGTTCTCAAGGTTTGATGAGGGGTAGAAGGCCAAATAAGGGCCAAGTACCAGCACCCATCGCACATCATGTGCGCACGCCCCCCCAGGCCCCCCGATCGTCGGAACCCCAATGCCGTCGGTCAGCTTCTCCGGTGATGCTTCGACGATGGTGCCCCGGTGAAGAAAAATATGACACCAGCACATGCCCGAGCCCAGCATGTGGTGGTGCAACCCTCGGTCTGATCCAATCTTAGACTAGGAATGAACTCCGTATGCTTAGACTGGGAATGAACTCCGTATGCCTAAGTCAACCCATGAAACGAACGTGCGGGTGCTCAGCCGGCCAGAGGGGTAGGATGCGCAAGCCGGGGATCGGCCGGGTCCCCTTCTATGTGCTGCCGATCCTGCTACCGCAACCCTCGGTCAGGTCTGATCTTAGACTGGGAATGAACTCCGTATGCCTAAGCCAACCGACGAAACAAGCGGACGGACGAGCGGGCACTACGCCGGCCAGAGAGATGGGATGCGCAAGTCGTGGATCGATAGGGTGGTAGGTGGGTTTAGGCACATCATCATCTTTCTGCATGCCAATGCCATTTTTATGGCTTGTAAATTCATACAATGGTCCCTTAAGCCTTCACGCAAAGTTTCATGGCAAGACGACTCATTTTTTATTTTTCACGATTTTCACAACTTTTTACGGTTCGGGGTTTTTTAAAATTTTTTCGAAAGGAGTTTTGGCCCCAAACTTGGTAGACGTGATCCTTGTATTTTTTTTGTCATGCACAAAAGAATTCAACTAAAAACTCGAAGTGTACAAGATTTTGTGACCATTTGAAAAAAGTGTCCCCATTTCAGACATTTTAATGGCTACCGGCAGCAAACCTGTAAAATCTCAAATGCTCTTTAAGGGGGTGTGAGTTCTCAAGGTTTGATGAGGGGTAGAAGGCCAAATAAGGGCCAAGTACCAGCACCCATCGCACATCATGTGCGCACGCCCCCCCAGGCCCCCCGATCGTCGGAACCCCAATGCCGTCGGTCAGCTTCTCCGGTGATGCTTCGACGATGGTGCCCCGGTGAAGAAAAATATGACACCAGCACATGCCCGAGCCCAGCATGTGGTGGTCCAACCCTCGGTCTGATCCAATCTTAGACTGGGAATGAACTCCGTATGCTTAGACTGGGAATGAACTCCGTATGCCTAAGTCAACCCATGAAACGAACGTGCGGGTGCTCAGCCGGCCAGAGGGGTAGGATGCGCAAGCCGGGGATCGGCCGGGTCCCCTTCTATGTGCTGCCGATCCTGCTACCGCAACCCTCGGTCAGGTCTGATCTTAGACTGGGAATGAACTCCGTATGCCTAAGCCAACCGACGAAATGAGCGGGCGGGCGGGCGGGCACCACGTCGGCCAGAGAGACGGGATGTGCAAGCCGTGGATCGATAGGGTGGTAGGTGGGTTTAGACACATATTCATATTTCTGCATTCCAATGCCATTTTTATGGCTTGTAAATTCATACAATTGTCCCTTAAGCCTTCACGTGAAGTTTCATGGCAAGATGACTCGTTTTCTATTTTTCACCATTTTTGAAACTTTTTGCGGTTCGAGATTTTTTAAAATTTTTTGGAAGGATTTTTGGCCCCAAACTTGGTAGACGTGATCCTTGTATCTTTGTTGGCATGCACAAAAAAAGTCAACGAAAAACTCGAAGTGTACAAGATTTTGTGACCATTTGAAGAAAGTGTCCCCATTTCAGACACTTTAATGGCTACTGGCAGCAAACCTGTAAAATCTCAAATGCTCTTTAAGGGGGTTTGAGTTCTCAAGGATTGATGAGGGATAGGGGGCCAATATAAGGGCCAAGTACCAGCACCCATCGCACATCATGTGCGTACACCCCCCGGCCCCCTCAATCGCCGGAACCCCAATGCCGCCGGACAGGTTCTCCGGCGACGCTCTGACGATGGTGCCCCGATGAAGAAAAATGCAGCACCAGCACATGCCCGAGCCTAGCATTTGCTGCCACAACCCTCGGTCCGATCCGAACTTAGACTGGTAATGAACTCCGCATGCTTAGATTGGGAATGAACTCTGTATGCCTAAGTCAACCCATGAAACGAGCGTACGGGCGCTCAGCCGGCCAGAGGGGCGGGATGCACAAGCCGGGGATCGGCCGGGTCCCCCTCTGCATGCTGCCGATTTTGCTCCCGTAACCCTCGATCCGATCTGATCTTAGACTAGGAATGAACTCTGTATGCCTAAACCAACCAACGAAACGAGCGGGCGGGCACTACATCGGCCAGAGAGACGGGATGCGCAAGCCGTGGATCGATAAGGTGGTAGGTGGGTTTAGGCACATCTTCATATTTCCGCATGCCAATGCCATTTTTATGGCTTGTAAATTCATACAATGGTCCCTTAAGCCTTCACGTGAAGTTTCATGGCAAGACGACTCATTTTCTATTTTTCATGATTTTCTAAACTTTTTACGGTTCGAGATTTTTTAAAATTTTTTTGGAAGGCGTTTTCACCCCAAACTTGGTAGATGTGATCCTTGTATTTTAGTTGGCATGCACAAAAAAATTCAGCTAAAAAATCAAAGTGTACATGATTTTGTGACCATTTGGAAAAAGTGTCCCCATTTTAGCACTTTAATGGCTACTGGCAGCAAACCTGTAAAATCTCAAATGCTCTTTAAAGGGGTGTGAGTTCTTGAGGTTTGATGAGGCATAGGAGGCCAATATAAGGGCCAAGTCCAGCACCCACCAAACATCATGTGCGCACACCCCCCGGCCCCCCCGATTGTCGAAACCCCAATGCTGCCGGTCAGGTTCTCCGACGATACTCCGACGATGGTGATCCGGCGAAGAAAAACACAGCACCAGCACATGCCCGAGCCCAGTATGTGCTGCCGCAACCCTTGATCTGGCCCGATCTTAGACTGGGAATGAACTTTGTATGCTTAGACTGGGAATGAACTCCGTATGCCTAAGTCAACCCACGAAACGATCGTGCGGGCGTTCAGCCGGCCAGAAGGGCGGGATGCGTAAGCCGGGGATCGGTCGAGTCCCCTTCTGCGTGCTGCCGATCCTGCTACCGGAACCCTTGGTCCGGTCTGATATTAGACTGGGAATGAACTTTGTATGCCTAAGCCAACCGACAAAACGAGCGGGCGGGCGGGTGAGCACTACGTCAGCCAGAGAGACGGGATGCGCAAGATGTGGATCGATAGGGTGGTAGGTGGGTTTAGGCACATCTTCATATTTCTACATGCCAATGCCATTTTTATGGCTTGTAAATTCATACAATGGTCCCTTAAGCCTTCACGTGAAGTTTCATGGTGAGACGACTCGTTTTCTATTTTTCATAACTTTTGAAACTTTTTACGGTTTGGGATTTTTTACAATTTTTGTCGGAAGGTGTTTTGGCCCCAAACTTGGTAGACGTGATCCTTTTATTTTTTTTGGCTAGCATAAAAATATTTTGCTAAAAAACTTAAGCGTAACAAGATTTTTGACCATTGAAAAAAGTGTCCCCATTTCAGAGACTTTAATGGCTATTGGCAGCAAACCTGTAAAATCTTAAATGCTATTTAAGGGTGTGAGTTTTCGAGGCTTGATGAGGGATAGGGGGCCAATATAGGGGCCAAGTACCAGCACCCACTGCACACATGTGCGCACACCCCCCTCGCCTCCCCGATCATCGGAACCCCATTGGTCGTCATCAGGTTCTCCGACGATGCGTCCCGACGTGGTGGCCTCGATGAAGAAAAAGCATCACTAGCAACATGCCCGAGCCCAGCATGTGCTGCTGCAACCATCAATCCGATCTGATCTTAGACTGGGAATGAACTCCGTATGCTTAGACTGGGAATGAACTCCGTATGCCTAAGTCAACCCACGAAACGAGCATGCGGGTGCTCAGTCGGCCAGAGGGGTGGGATGCGCAAGTCGGGGATCGATCGGGACCCCCTCTGCGTCTGTCGATCCTACTGCCATAACCCTCGGTCTGGTCTGATCTTAGACTGGGAATGAACTCCATATGCCTAAGTCAACCGATGAAACGAACAGGCGGGCTGGCGGGCACTACGTCGGCCAGAGAGACGGGATGCGCAAGCCGTGGATCGATAGGTTGGTAGGTGGGTTTAGGCACATCTTCATATTTTTGCATGCCAATGCCATTTTTATGGCCTGTAAATTCATATAATGGTCCTTTAAGCCTTCACGTGAAGTTTCATGGCAAGACGACTTGTTTTCTATTTTTTACGATTTTTGAAACTTTTTACGGTTCGGGATTTTTTAAAATTTTTTCGAAAGGAGTTCTGGCCCCAAACTTGGTAGACATGATCCTCATATTTTTGTTGGCATGCAAAAACAATTCAGCTAAAAACTCAAAGTGTACAAGATTTTGTGACCATTTGAAAAAAGTGTCCCCATTTCAACAATTTAATGGCTACTGGCAGCAAACCTGTAAAATCTCAAATTCTCTTTAAGGGGGTGTGAGTTCTCGAGGTTTGATGAGGGATAGGAGGCCAATATAAGGGCCAAGTACCAGCACCCACTGAACATCCTGTGCGTACACCCCCCGGCCCCCCCCTCCGATCATCGGAAACCCAATCCCGCCGGTCAGGTTCTCCGGTGACACTCCGACGATGGTGACCCGACGAAGAAAAACGCAGCACCAGCACATGCCGAAGCCCAGTATGTGCTACCGCAACCCTTGGTCCGGTCCGATCCGAGGCTGGGAATGAACTCCGTATGCTCTGGCGATGGTGTCCCAGCAAAGAAAAATGCGGCACCAACACATGCCCGAGCCCAGCATATGCTGCTGCCACCCTCGGTCTGGTCCAATCTTAGACTGGGAATGAACTCCGTATGCTTAAACTGGGAATGAACTCCGTATGCCTAAGTCAAAACACGAAACGAGCTTGCGGGCGCTCAGTCGGCTAGAGGGTCAGGCGCTCAGTCCCACTCTGTGTGCTGCCGATCCTGTTGCCGCAACCATCGATCCAATCCAATCTTAGACTGCGAATGAACTCCGTATCCCTAAGCCAACCGATGAAACGAGCGGGCGAGTGGGCGGGTGGGCGGTCGGGCACTACGCCGGTCAGAGAGACGGGATGCGCAAGCCGTGGATCGATTGGGTGGTAGGTGGGTTTAGGCACATCTTCATATTTCTGCATGCCAATGCCATTTTTATGGCTTGTAAATTCATACAATGGTCCCTTAAGCCTTTACTTGAAGTTTCATGGCAAGACGACTCATTTTATATTTTTCATGATTTTTTAAACTTTTTACGGTTCGAGATTTTTTAAAATTTTTTCGGAAGGAGTCTTCACCCCAAACTTGGTAGACGTGATCCTTGTATTTTTGTTGGCATGCACAAAACAATTCAGCTAAAAACTCAAAGTGTACAAGATTTTGTGACCATTTGAAAAAAGTGTCCCCATTTCAACACTTTAATGGCTACTGGCAGCAAACCTATAAAATCTCAAATTCTCTTTAAGGGGGTGTGAGTTCTCGAGGTTTGATGAGGGATAGGAGGCCAATATAAGGGCCAAGTACCAGCACCCACCGAACATCATGTGCGCACACCTCCCGGCCCCCCCGATCATCGAAAACCCAATGCCGTCGGTTAGGTTCTCCGGTGACACTCCGATGATGGTGACCCGACGAAGAAAAATGCAGCACCAGCACATGCCGAAGCCCAGTATGTGCTACCGCAACCCTCGGTCTGGTCCGATCCTAGGCTGGGAATGAACTCCGTATGCTCCGGTGATGGTGCCCCGGCGAAGAAAAATGCGACACCAGCACATGCCCGAACCCAGCATGTGCTGCCACAACCCTTGGTCCGATTCGATCTTAGATTGGAATGAACTCTGTATGCTTAGACTAGGAATGAACTCCGTATGACTAAGTCAACGTATGAAACGAGCGTGCGGGCACTCAGCCGACCAGAGGGGCGGGATGCGCAAGCCGGGGATTGACCGGGTCCCCCTCTGCGTGCTATCGATCCTGCTGCCGTAACCCTCGGTCTGGTTCAATCTTAGACTAGGAATGAACTCCGTATGCCTAAGCCAACCGACGAAACGAGCGGGCGGGCGGGTGAGCACTACGTCGGCCAGAGAGACGGGATGCGCAAGACATGGATCGATAGGGTGGTAGGTGGGTTTAGGCACATCTTCATATTTTTGCCTGCCAATGCCATTTTTATGGCTTGTAAATTCATACAATGGTCCCTTAAGCCTTCATGTGAAGTTTCACGGCAAGACGACTCGTTTTCTATTTTTCACAATTTTTGAAACTTTTGCGGTTTGGGATCTTTTAGAATTTTTTCGAAAGGAATTTTGGACCCAAACTTGGTAGATGTGATCCTTGTATTTTTTTTGGCATGCACAAAAAAATTCAGCTAAAAACTCAAAGTTTACAAGATTTTTTGACCATTCGAAAAAAGTGTCCCCATTTCAGACACTTTAAAGGCTACTGGCAGCAAACTTGTAAAATCTCAAATGCTCTCTAAGGGGGTGTGAGTTGTTGAGGTTTGATGAGGGATAGGGGGCCAACATAAGGGCCAAGTACCAGCACCCATTGCACATCATGTGCGCACACCCCCCCGGAACCCCCGATCGTCGAAACCCCAATGTCGTCGATCAGGTTCTCCGGCGATGCTCCGGTGATGGTACCCCGGTGAAGAAAAATACGGCACCAGCACATGCCCGTGCCCATCATGTGCTGCCGCAACCCTCAGTGCGTTCTGATCTTAGACTGGGAATGAACTCCATATGCTTAGACTGGGAATGAACTCCGTATGCCTAAGTCAACCCACGAAACGAGCGTGCGGGTGCTCAACCGGCCAGAGGGGCGCGATGCGCAAGCCAGGGATCGGCCGGGTCCCCCTCTGGGTGTTGCTGATCCTGCTACAGCAATCGTCAGTTCGGTCTGACCTTAGACTGGGAATGAACTCTGTATGCCTAAGCCAACCGATGAAACGAGCGAGTGGGCGGGCGAGCGGGCACTACGTCGGCCAGAGACACGAGATGCATAAGTCATGGACCGATAGGGTGGTAGGTGGGTTTAGGTACATCTTCATATTTCTACGTGCCAATGCCATTTTTATATCTTGTAAATTCATACAATGGTCCCTTAAGCCTTCACGTGAAGTTTCATGGCAAGATGACTCGTTTTCTATTTTTCTTGATTTTTGAAACATTTTACGGTTCGGGAGTTTTTAACATTTTTTCGGAAGGAGTTTTGGTTCCAAACTTAGTAGAAGTGATCCTTGTATTTTTGTTGGCATGCACAAAAAAATTCAGCTAAAGCTCGAAGTGTACAAGATTTTGTGACCATTTGAAAGAAGTATCCCCATTTTAGACACTTTAATGGCTACTGGCAGCAAACCTGTAAAATCTCAAATGCTCTTTAAGGGGGCTTGAGTTCTCAAGGTTTGCTGAGGGATAGGGGGCCAATATAAGGGCCAAGTACCAGCACCCATCACACATCATGTGCGCACACCCACCCCCCCGGCCCGCCCGATCGTCGGAACCCCAATGCCGTCGGTCAGGTTCTCCGACGATGGTGCCCCGACAGAGAAAAATGCGGCACCAGCACATGCCCGAGCCTCGCATGTGCTGCCACAACCCTCGGTCCGGTCCGATCTTGGACTGGGAATGAACTCCGTATGCTTGGACTGGCAATGAACTCCATATGCCTAAGTCAACCCACGAAACGAGCACGCGGGCACTCAACCGGCCAAAGGGGCATGATGCGCAAGCTGGGGATCGAGTGGGTCCCCCTTTGCGTGCTACTGATCCTGCTGTCGTAACCCTCGGTCTGGTTCGATCTTAGACTGGGACTGAACTCTGTATGCCTAAGCCAACCGATGAAACGAGCGGGCGGGCGGGCGGGCACTACATCGTCCAAAGAGACCAGATGAGCAAGCCGTGAGTCGATAGGGTGGCAGGTGGGTTTAGGCACATCTTCATATTTCTGCGTGCCAATGCCATTTTTATGGCTTGTAAATTCATACAATGGTCCCTTAAGGCTTCACGTGAAGTTTCATGGCAAGATGACTCGTTTTCTATTTTTCATGATTTTCAAAACTTTTTACGGTTTGGGAGTTTTTAAAATTTTTTCAGAAAGAGTTTTGGCCCCAAACTTGGTAGACGTGATCCTTCTATTTTTTGTGGCATGCACAAAAAAATTCAGCTAAAAACTTGAAGTGTACAAGATTTTGTGACCATTTGAAAAAAGTGTCCCCATTTCAGACACTTTAATGGCTACTGGCAGCAAACGTGTAAAATTTCAAATGCTCTTTAAGGGGGTGTGAGTTCTCGAGGTTTGATGAGGGATAGGGGGCCAATATAAGGGCCAAGTACCAGCACCCATCGCACATCATGTGAACACACCCCCCGGCCCCCCCGATCGCCGAAACCCCAATGCCGTCGGTCAGGTTCTCCGGCGATACTCCGACGATGGTGCCCGGGCGAAGAAAAAAGTGGCACCAGCACATGCCCGAGCCTAGCATGTGTTGTCACAGCCCTCGGTCTGGTCCAATCTTAGATTGGGAATGAACTCCTTATGCTTAGACTAGGAATGAACTCCACATGCCTAAGTCAACCCACGAAACGAGTGTGCGGGCGCTCAGCCAGCCAGAGGGGCAGGATGCACAATCCGGGGATTTGTCGGGTCCCCCTCTGCGTGCTACTGATCCTGCTGCTGCAATCCTCAGTCCAGTCTAATCTTAGACAGGGAATAAACTCCGTATGCCTAAGCCAACTGACAAAACGAGCGGACGGGCGGTCAGGCACTATGCCGGCCAAGGAGACGAGATGCGCAAGCCGTGGATCGATAGGGTGGTAGGTGGGCTTAGGCAGATGTTCATATTTCTGCATGCCAATGGCATTTTTATGGCTTGTAAATTCATACAATGGTCCTTTAAGCCTTCACGTGAAGTTTCATGGCAAGATGACTCGTTTTTTATTTTTCAGGATTTTCGAAACTTTTTGCGGTTTGAGATTTTTTAAAATTTTTTCGGAAGGAGTTTTGGCCCCAAACTTGGTATACGTGATCCTTGTATTTTTTTTGGCATGCAAAAAAAAAATTCAGCTAAAAACGCAAAGTGTACAAGATTTTGTGACCATTTGAAAAAAGTGTCCCCATTTCAGACACTTTAATTGCTACTGGCAGCAAACCTGTAAAATCCCAAATGCTTTTTAAGGGGGTGTGAGTTCTAGAGTTTTGATGAGGGATAGGGGGCCAATATAAGGGCCAAGTACCAGCACCCATCGTATATCATGTGCGCATACCCATCCCCCCGGCCCCCTCGATCACCGGAACCCCAATGCCGTCAGTCAGGTTCTCCAACGACGCTCTGGCGATGGTGTCCCAACAAAGAAAAATGCGGCACCAACACATGCCCGGGCCCAGCATATGCTGCTGCCACCCTCGGTCTGGTCGAATCTTAGACTGGGAATGAACTCCGTATGCTTAGACTGGGAATGAACTTCGTATGCCTAAGTCAACCCATGGAACGAGCATGCGGGCGCTCAACTGGCCATAGGGGCGGGATGTGCAAGCTGGGGACAGTCGAGTCCCCCTCTACGTGCTGCCAATCCTGCTGCCGTAACCCTCGGTATGGTCCAATCTTAGACTAGGAATGAACTCCATATGCCTAAGCCAACCGACGAAACGAGAGGATGGACGGCCGGCCGCTACACAGGCCAGAGAGACGGGATGTGCAAGCCCAATGCCGTCGGTCAGGTTCTCCGGTGATGCCTCGGTGATGGTGCCCCGGTGAAGAAAAATGCGGCACCAGCACATGCCCGAGCCATCATGTGCTGCCGTAACCCTCGGTCTGTTTCGATCTTAGACTAGGAATGAACTCCGTATGCCTAAGTCAACCCCCGAAACGAGCGTGCGGGCGCTCAGCCAGCCAGAGGGGCGGGATGCGCAAGCCGGGGATCGGTCGGGTCCCCCTCTGCATGCTGCCAATCCTATTGCCGTAACCCTTGGTCTGGTCTAATCTTAGACTGGGAATGAACTCCGTATGCCTAAGCCAACCGATGAAATGAGCAGGTAGGCGGGCGGGCACTACGCCGACCAGAGAGACGGGATGCGCAAGTCGTGGATCGATAGGGTGGTAGGTGGGTTTAGACACATCTTCATATTTCTACATGCCAACGCCATTTTTATGGCTTGTAAATTCATACAATGGTTCCTTAAGCCTTCACGGGAAGTTTCATGGCAAGACGATTCGTTTTCTATTTTTCATAATTTTTGAAACATTTTACGGTTCGGGATTTTTTAAAATTTTTTTGGAAAGAGGTTTTGCCCCAAACTTGATAAACATGATCCTTGTATTTTTGTCGGCATGCACAAAAAAATTTAGCTAAAAACTCGAAGTGTACAAGATTTTTGTGACCATTTGAAAAAAGTGTCCCCATTTCAGAAACTTTAATGGCTACTGGCAGCAAAGCTGTAAAATCTGAAATGCTCTGTAAGGGGGTGTGAGTTCTTGAGGTTTGATGAGGGATAGGGGGCCAATATAAGGGCCAAGGACCAGCACCCAACGCACATCATGTGCGCACACCCCCCCGGCCACCCCGATCGCCAAAACCCCAATGCCGCCGGTTAGGTTCTCCGGTGATGCTCCGACGATGGTGCCCCGATGAAGAAAAATGTGGCACCAGCACATGTCTGAGCCCAGTATGTGCTGCCGTAACCCTCGGTCTGGTCCGATCTTAGACTAGAATGAACTCCGTATGCTTAGACTGGGAATGAACTCCGTATGCCTAAGTCAACCCATGAAAAGAGCGTGTGGGCACTCAGCTGGCCAGATAGGCGGGATGCCTAAGTCGGGGATCGATCGGGTCCCTCTCTACATCCTGTCGATCCTACTACCGCAACCCTCGGTCTGGTCTGATCTTATACTGGGAATGAACTTCGTAAGATTAGACCGGGAATGAACTCCATATGCCTAAGTCAACCCACGAAACGAGCTTGCGGGAGCTCAGCCGGCCAGAGGGGCGGGATGCGTAAGCCGGGGATTGGTCGGGTCCCCCTCTATGTGCTGTCGATCCTGCTGCCACAACCCACGGTCCGGGCTGATCTTAGACTGGGAATGAACTCCGTATGCCTAAGCCAACCAACAAAACTAACGGGTGGGCGGGCAGGCGGGCACTACGTCGGCCAGAGAGACGGGATGCGCAAGCCATGGATCGATAGGGTGGTAGGTGGGTTTAGGCACATCTTCATATTTTTATGTGCCAATGCCATTTTTATGGCTTGTAAATTCATACAATGGTCCCTTAAGCCTTCACGTGAAGTTTCATGGCAACACGACTCATTTTCTATATTTCATGATTTTTGAAACTTTTTGCGGTTCGGGATTTTTTAAAATTTTTTTGGAAGGATTTTTTGCCCCAAACTTGGTAAACGTGATCCTTGTATTTTTTTTGGCATGCACAAAAAAATTCAACTAAAAACTCGAAGCGTACAAGATTTTGTGACCATTTGAAAAAAATGTCCCCATTTCAGACACTTTAATGGGCTACTGGCAGCAAACCTGTAAAATCTCAAATGCACTTTAAGGGGGTGTGACTTCTTGAGGTTTTCATTGAGGGATAGGGGGCCAATATAAGGGCAAGCCCCAGCACCCATCGTGCATCCATGTGCGCCACACCCCCCCCGACCCCCCCGATTGCTGAAACCCAATCCGCCGTAGTTCTCTGACGATGCTCCGGTGATGTAGCCCCGACGAAAAAAAATGCGGCACCAGCACATGCCCGAGCCCAGCATGTGCTGCCGCAACCCTCGGTCCAGTCCGATCTTAGACTAGAATGAACTCCGTATGCTTAGACTGGGAATGAACTCCGTATGCCTAAGTCAACCCACGAAAAGAGCGTGCAGGCGCTCAGTCGGCCAGATGGGTGGGATGCGTAAGTCGGGGATCGATCGGGTCTCCCTCTACGTGCTATCAATCGTACTGCTGCAATCCTCAGTCCGGTCCGATCTTGGACTAGGAATGAACTCCATATGCCTAAGCCATCCGACGAAACGAGCGGGCGGGCGGGCACTACGCCGGCCAGAGAGACGGGATGCGCAAGCCGAGGATCGATAGGGTGGTTGGCGGGTTTAGTCACATCTTCATATTTCTGCATGCCAATGCCATTTTTATGGCTTGTAAATTCATACAATGGTCCCTTAAGCCTTCACGTGAAGTTTCATGGCAAGACGACTCGTTTTCTATTTTTCACGATTTTTGAAACTTTTTTTTGAAAGGATTTTTGGCCCCAAACCTGGTAGACGTGATCCTTGTATTTTTGTTGGCATGCATAAAAAAATTCAGCTAAAAACCCAAAGTGTACAAGATTTTGTGACCATTTGAAAAAAGTGTCCCCATTGCAGAAACTTTAAAGCCTACTGGCAGCAAACTTGTAAAATCTCAAATGCTCTTTAAGGGGGTGTGAGTTCTCGAGGGTTGATGAGGGATAGGGGGCCAATGTAAGGGCCAAGTACCAGCACCCATCGCACATCATGTGCGCACACCCCCCGGCCCACCCGATCGTCGGAACCTCAATGCCGTCGGTCAGGTTCTCCGACAATGCTCCGACGAAAGAAAAATGCGGCACCAGCACATGCCCAAGCCCAGCATGTGCTGCCGCAAACCTCAATCTGGTCCAATCTTAGACTAGGAAAGAACTCCATATGGTTAGACTAGGAATGAACTCTGTGTGCCTAAGTCAACCCACGAAACGAGCGTGCGGGTGCTCAGCTGGCCAGAGGGGCGGGATGCACAAGCCGGGGAGCGGTCGGGTACCCTTCTACGTGCTGCCATTCCTGCTACCACAACCCTCGATCCGGTTTGATCTTAGACTGGGAATGAACTCCGTATCCGTAAGCCAATCGACGAAACGAACGGGCGGGTGGGCGGGCACTACGCCGACCAGAGAGACGGGATGCTCAAGCGGTGGATCGATAGGGTGGTAGGTGGGTTTAGGTACATCTTCATAATTCTACATGGCAATGCCATTTTTATGGCTTGTAAATTCATACAATGGTCCCTTAAGCCTTCGCGTGAAGTTTCATGGCAAGACGACTCGTTTTCTATTTTTCATGATTTTTGAAACTTTTTACGGTTTGGGATTTTTTAAAATTTTTTCGAAAGGAGTTTTGGCCCCAACTTGGTAGATGTGATCCTTGTATTTTTGTTGGCATGCACAAAAAAATTCAGCTAAAAACTCGAAGTGTACAAGATTTTGAGACCATTTGAAAAACGTGTCCCCATTTCACACACTTTACTGGCTACTGGCAGCAAACCTGTAAAATCTCAAATGCTCTTTAAGGGGGTGTGAGTTCTCAAGGTTTGATGAGGGATAGGGGGCCAATATAAGGGCCAAGTACCAGCACCCATCGCACATCATGTGCGCACACCCCCCCCTGGCCCCCCGGTCGTCGGAACCCCAATGTCGCTAGTCAGGTTCTCCGACGATGCTTCGACGATGGTGCCCCGGTGAAGAAAAATACGGCAGCAGCACATGCTCGAGCCCAGCATGTGCTACCGAAACCCTCGATCTGGTCTGATCTTAGACTGGGAATGACTCCCTATGTTTAGACTGGGAATGAACTCCGTATGCGTAAGTCAACCTATGAAACGAGCGTGCGGGCGCTCAGCCGGCCAGAGGGGCGGGATGTGCAAGCCAGCGATCGATCGGGTCCCCCTCTGCGTGCTGTCGATCCTGCTGCCACAACCCTTGATCCGGTCTGATCTTAGACTTCGAATGAACTCCGTATGCCTAAGCCAACCAACGAAACGAGTGGGCAAGCGGGCGGGCTCTACGCCAGACAGAGAGACGGGATGCACAAGCTGTGGATCGATAGGGTGGTAGGTGGGTTTAGGCACATCTTCATATTTCTATTTTCCAATGCCATTTTTATGGCTTGTAAATTCATACAATGGTCCCTTAAGCCTTCACGTGAAGTTTCATGCCAAGACGACTTGTTTTCTTTTTTTTACGATTTTTAAATATTTTTGCAGTTCGATATTTTTTAAAATTTTTTTGGAAGGAGTTTTGGCCCCAAACTTGGTAAACGTGATCCTTGTTTTTTTTTTGGTGTGCAAAAAAAAACTCAGCTAAAAACTCGAACTGTACAAGATTTTGTGACCATTTGAAAAAAGTGTCTTTATTTCAGACACTTTAATGGCTACTGGCAGCAAACCTGTAAAATCTCAAATGCTCTTTAAGGGTGTGTGAGTTCTCGAGGTTTCATGAGGGATAGGGGGCCAATATAAGGGCCAAGTACCAGCACCCATCGGACATCATGTGCGCACACCCCCCGGCCCCCTCGATAGCTGGAACTCTAATGCCGTCAATCAGGTTCTTCGACGATGCTCCGGGGATGGTCCCCCGACGAAGAAAAATGTGGCACCAGCACATGCCTGAGCCCAGCATGTGCTGCCGCAACCCTCGATCCGATCCGATCTTAGACTGGGAATGAACTCCGTATGCTTAGACTGGGAATGAACTTCGTATGCCTAAGTCAACCCACGAAACGAGCGTGCGGGCACTCAGCCGCCCAGAGGGGCAGGATGCGTAAGTCGGGGATCGGTCGGGTCCCCCTCTGTGTGCTACCAATCTTGCTGCCACAACCCTCAGTCCGGTCTGATCTTAGACTGGGAACGAACTCCGTATGCCTAAGCCAACCGACGAAACGAGTGAGCGGGCGGGCACTACGCCGGCCGTAGGGGCAGGCACTATGCCGACTGGAGAGACGGGATGCGCAAGCCGTGGATCGATAGGTGGGTTTTGGCACATCTTCATATTTCTGTATGCCAATGCCATTTTTATGGCTTGTAAATTCATACAATTGTCCCTTAAGCCTTCACCTGAAGTTTCATAGCAAGACGACTCGTTTTCTATTTTTCACGATTTTCCAAAGTTTTTACGGTTCGGGATTTTTTAAAATTTTTTTGGAAGGAGTTTTATCCGTAAAATTGGTATACATGATCCTTGTATTTTTTTTGGTATGCACAAAAAAATTCAGCTAAAAACTCAAAGTGTACAAGATTTTGTGACCATTCGAAAAAAGTGTCCCTATTTTAGACACTTTAATGGCTACTAGCAGCAAACCTGTAAAATCTCAAATGCTTTTTAAGGGGGTGTGAGTTCTCAAGGTTTGATGTGGGATAGGGGGCCAATATACGGGCCAAGTACCACCAGCCATCGCACATCATGTGCGCACACCCCCCGGCCCCCCCGATTTTCGGAACCCCAATGTCGTGGGTCAGGTTCTCCGACGATGCTCCGGTGATGGTACCCCGGACCTGCCCGAGCCCAGCATGTGCTGCCGCAACCCTCGGTCCGGTCTGATCTTAGACTGGGAATGAATTCCGTATGCTTAGACTAGAAATGAACTCTGTATGCCAAAGTCAACCCACGAAACGAGCGTTCGGGCGCTCAGTCGGCCAGAGGGGCGGGATGCACAAGCTGGGGATCGGTCGGGTCCCCCTCTGCGTGCTGTCGTAACCCTCGATCCAGTTTGATCTTAGACTGGGAATGAACTCCGTATGCCTAAGAAAATCGATGAAATGAACGGGTGGGCGGGCACTATGTCGGCCAGAGAGACGGGATGCGCAAGCCGTGGATCGATAGGGTGGTAGTTAGGTTTAGGCGCAACTTAATATTTCTGCATGGCAATGTCATTTTTATGGCTTTTAAATTCATACAATGGTCCCTTAAGCCTTCACGTGAAGTTTCATGGCAAGATGACTCGTTTTCTATTTTTCATGATTTTGAAAACTTTTTACGGTTCGAGATTTTTTAAAATTTTTTTGGAAGATTTTTTGGCCCCAAACTTGGTACACGTGATCCTTGTATTTTTGTTGGCATGCAAAAAAAAATTTAGCTAAAAACTCGAAGTGTACAAGATTTTGTGACAATTTGAAAAAGGTGTCCCCATTCCAGACACTTTAATGGCCACTGGCAGCAAACCTGTAAAATCTCAAATGCTCTTTAAGGGGGTGTGAGTTCTCGAGGTTTTATGAGGGATAAGGGGCAAATATAAGGGCCAAGAACCAGCACCCATGGCACATCATGTGCGCACACCCCCCACGGCCCCTCGATCACCGGAACCACAATGCCGTCGGTCAGGTTCTCCGACGATGCTCCGACGATGCTGCCCTGACGAAGAAAAATGCAGCATCGGCACATGCCTGAGCCTAGCATGTGTTACCGCAACCCTCGGTCCGGTCCGATCTTAGACTGGGAATGAACTCCGTATGCCTAAGTCAACTCACGAAATGAGCGTGCGGGCACTCAATCGGCCAGAGGGGCGGGATGCACAAGCCGGGATCGACCGGGTCCCCCTCTGCGTGCTGTCGATCCTGCTGTCGCAACCCTCGATCCGATCCAATCTTAGACTAGGAATGATCTCTGCATGCCTAAGCCAACTGACGAAACAAGCGGGCAGGCGGGCGGGCAGGCACTACGCCGGCCAAAGAGACGGGATACGCAAGCCGTGGATCGATAGGGTGGTAGGTGGGTTTAGGCACATCTTCATATTTCTACATGCCATTGCCATTTTTATGGCTTGTAAATTCATACAATGGTCTCTTAAGCCTTCACGTGAAGTTTCATGGCAAGCCGACTCGTTTCCTATTTTTCATGATTTTTGAAACTTTTTACGGTTTGGGATTTTTTAAAATTTTTTTGAAAAGATTTTTGGCCCCTTGGTAGACGTCATCCTTGTATTTTTGTTGGCATGCACAAAAAAATTCAGCTAAAATCTCACAGTGTACAAGATTTTGTGACCATTTGAAAAAAGTGTCCCCATTTCAGACACTTTAATGGCTACTGGCAGCAAACCTGTAAAATCTCAAATGCTCTTTAAGCGGGTGTGAGTTCTCCAGGTTTGATGAGGGATAGGGGGCCAATATAAGGGCCAAGTACCAGCACCCATCGCACATCATTTGCGCATACCCCCCCGGCCCCCCGATCACCGGAACCCCAATGCCACCGGTCAGGTTCTCCTGCGATGCTCCGACGATGGTGCCCCGACGAAGAAAAATGCGGCACCAGCACATGCCCAAGCCCAGCATGTGCTATCGTAACTTGCGGTCCAGTCCGATCTTAGACTGGGAATGAACTCCGTATGCCTAAGTCAACCTACGAAACGAGCGTGCGGGAGCTCAACCGGCCAGAGGGGCGGGATGCACAAGTCAGGGATCGGTCGGGTCCACCTCTGCGTGCTACCGATCCTGCTACCGGAACCCTCGGTCTGATCCAATCTTAGACTGGTAAAGAACTCGTATGCCTAAACCAACTGACGAAACGAGCGGGCGGGCAGACGGGCAGGCACTACGTCGGCTAGAGAGACAGGATGCGCAAGCCATGGATCGATAGGGTGGTAGGTGGGTTGAGGCACATCTTCATATTTCTGCATGCCAATGCCATTTTTATGGCTTGTAAATTCATACAATGGTCCCTTAAGCCTTCACGTGAAGTTTCATGGCATGACGACTCATTTTCTATTTTTCATGATTTTTAAAACTTTTTCCAGTTTGAGATTTTTTAAAATTTTTTCGGAAGGAGTTTGGCCCCAAACATGGTAGACGTGATCCTTGTATTTTTGTTGGCATGCACAAAAAAATTTAGCCAAAAACTCGAAGTGTAAAAGATTTTGTGACCATTTGAAAAAAGTGTCCCCATTTCAGACACTTTAATGGCTACTGGCAGCAAACCTGTAAAATCTCAAATGCTCTTTAAGGGGGTGTGAGTTCTCAAGGTTTGATGAGGGATAGGCGGCCAATATAAGGGCCAAGTCCCAGCACCCATCGCACATCATGTGCGCACACCCCCCGGCCCCGTCGATCGTCGGAACCCCAATGCCGCCGGTCAGGTTCTCCGGTGATGCTCCGACGATGGTGCCTCGGTGAAGAAAAATGCGACAGTATTACATGCTCGAGCCCAGCATGTGCTGCCACAACCCTCAGTCCGGTCCGATCTTAGACTGGGAATGAACTCCGTATGTCTAAGTCAACCCACGAAATGAGCGTGCGGGCGCTCAGCCGGCCAGAGGGGCGGGATGAGTAAGCCGGGGATCGGTTGGCTCCCCCTCTGCGTGCTACCAATCTTTCTACCCTAACCCTTGGTTTGGTCTGATCTTAGACTGGGAATGAACTCCGTATGCCTAAGCCAACCGACACAACGAGCGGGCGGGCGGGCACTACTTCGACCAGAGAGACGGGATGCGCAAGCCGTGGATCGATAGGGTGGTAGGCGGGTTTAGGCGCATCTTCATATTTCTGTGTGCCAACACCATTTTTATGGCTTGCAAATTCATACAATGGTCCCTTAAGCCTTCACCTGAAGTTTCATGGCAAGACGACTCGTTTTCTATTTTTCATGATTTTTGAAACTTTTTTCGATTCGGGATTTTTTAAAATTTTTTCGGGAGGAGTTTTGGCCCCAAACTTGGTAGACATGATCCTTGTAGTTTTGTTGGCATGCACAAAATTTTCAGCTAAAAACTCAAAGTGTACAAGATTTTGTGACCATTTGAAAAAAGTGTCCCCATTTCAGACACTTTAATGGCTACTGGCAGCAAACCTGTAAAATCTCAAATGCTCTTTAAGGGGGTGTGAGTTCTCGAGGTTTGATGAGGGATAGGGGGCCAATATAAGGGCCAAGTACCAGCACCCATCACACATCATGTGCGCACACCCCCCGGCCCCCCCGATCGTCGAAACCCCAATGCCGTCGGTCAGGTTCTCCGACGATGCTCCGATGATGGTGCCCCGACGAAGAAAAATGAGGCACCAGCACATGCTCGAGCCCAGCATGTGCTGCCGCAACCCTCGGGTCGGTCCGATCTTAGACTGGGAATGAACTCCGTATGCTTAGACTGGGAATGAACTCCGTATGCCTAAGTCAACCCATGAAACAAACATGCGGGCGTTCAGCCAGCCAGAGGGGCGGGATGCGCAAGCTAGGGATTGACCAGGTCCCCCCTCTACGTGCTGTCGATCTTGCTCCCGCAACCCTCGGTCCGATCTGATCTTAGACTGGGAATGAACTCCGTATGCCTAAGCCAACTGATGAAATGAGCAGGCGGGCAGACGGGCGGGCACTACGTCGGCCAGAGAGACGGGATGTGCAAGCCGTGGATCGCTAAGGTGGTAGGTGGGTTTAGACGCATCTTTATATTTCTACATGCCAATGCCATTTTTATGGCTTGTAAATTCATACAATGGTCCCTTAAGCCTTCACGTGAAGTTTCATGCCAAGATGGCTCATTTTCTATTTTTAACCATTTTTAAAACTTTTTGCGGTTCGAGATTTTTCAAAATTTTTTCGAAAGGCATTTTGGCCCCAAACTTGGTAGACATGACCATTTTATTTTTTTTGGCGTGCACAAAAAAATTCAGCTAAAAACTCGAAGTGTACAAGATTTTGTGACCATTTGAAAAAAGTGTCCCCATTTCAGACACTTTAATGGCTACTGGCAGCAAACCCGTAAAATCTCAAATGCTCTTTAAGGGGTGTGAGTTCTCGAGGTTTGATGAGGGATAAGGGGCCAATATAAGGGCCAAGTACCAGCACCCATCGCACATTATGTGCACACACCCCCTGGCCCCCCGATCGTCGGAACCCTAATGCCGCCGGTCAGGTTCTCTGGCGATGCTCCAGCGATGGTGCCCCGACAAAGAAAAATGCAGCTGTATTACATGCTCGAGCCCAGCATGTGCTAACGTGACCCTCGGTCCGATCTGATCTTAGACTGGGAATGAACTTCGTATGCCTAAGTCAACCCACGAAAATGAGCGTGCGGGCGCTCATCCAGGCAAAGGGCGGGATGCGCAAGCCGGGGATCGGTCGGGTCCCCCTCTGCGTGCTACCAATCTTGCTACCGCAACCCTCGATTCGATCCGATCTTAGACTAGGAATGAACTCCGTATGCCTAAGCCAACCGGCACAATGAGCGGGCGGGCGGGCGAGCACTACTTCGACCGGAGAGACGGGATGCGCAAGCCGTGGATCGATAGGGTGGTAGGTGGATTTAGGCACATCTTCATATTTCTGTGTGCCAACACCATTTTTTTGGCTTGTAAATTCATACAATGGTCCCTTAAGCCTTCACCTGAAGTTTCATGGCAAGACGACTCGTTTTATTTTCATGATTTTTGAAACTTTTTTCGATTCGGGATTTTTAACAAATTTTTTCGGAAATGGAGTTTTGGCCCACAAACTTTGGTAGACATGATCCATTGTACTTATGTTGGCATGGACATAAAATATTCAGTGCTAAAAAACTCAAAATGCCTACAAGATCTTGTGACCCATTTTGAAAAAAGTTTGTCCCCTATTTCAGGCAGTTATGCTACTGGCAGCAAACCTGTAAAATCTCAAAT
>NW_019167915.1:16814425-16861076 GCF_002303985.1 Durio zibethinus | reverse complement strand
ATGCCGTCGGTCAGGTTCTCCGGTGACGCTCCGACGATGGTGCCCCGCCGAAGAAAAATATGGCACCAGCACATGCCCAAGCCCAGCATGTGCTGCCGTAACCCTCGGTCTGGTCCGATCTTAGATCAGGAATGAACTTCGTATGCTTAGATTGGGAATGAACTCCGTATGCCTCAGTCAACCCATGAAACGAGCGTGCGGGTGCTCAGTCGGCCAGAGGGGCGAGATGCGCAAGCCAGGGATCGACCAGGACCCCCTCTGCGTGCTACCGATCCTGCTGCCGCAACTCTCGATCTGGTTCGATCTTAGACTGGAATGAGCTCCGTATGCCTAAGCCAACCGACGAAACGAGCGGGCGGGCGAGCGACAGGCACTACGTCGACCAGAAAGACGGGACGCGCAAGTCGTGGATCAATAGGGTGGTAGGTGGGTTTCGGCACATCTTCATATTTCTGCATGCCAATGCCATTTTTATGGCTTGTAAATTCATACAATGGTCCCTTAAGCCTTCACGTGAACTTTCATGGCAAAGATGACTCAATTTTCTATTTTTTCACAGGATTTTCAGAAACTTTTTACGGTTCGAGATTTTTTAAAATTTTTTTGGAAACGGAGTTTTAGCCCAAAACTTGGTAGAGTGATCCTTGGTATTTTTGTTGGCATGCACAAAAAATTCAGCCTAAAAACTTGAAGTGGTACAATTTGGTTGACCACTTGAAAAAAGTGTCCCGCATTTCAGATACTTCGAAGGGCTATTGGCAGCAAACCTGTAAAATCTCAAATCTCTTTTAGGGGTGTGAGTTCTCAGCTACGTTTGAATGAGGGATAGGGGGCCAATATAAGGCCTAGTACCAGCACGCATCGCACATCATGTGCGCACACCCCCCGACCCCCCCGATCACCAGAATCCTAATGCCGCCGATCAGGTTCTCCGGCGTTGCTCCGACGATGGTGCCCTGACGAAGAAAAATGTGGCACCAGCACATGCCTGAGCCTAGCATGTGCTGGCGCAACCCTCAATCCTGTCCGATCTTAGACTGGGAATGAACTCTGTATGTCTGAGTCAACCCACGAAACGAGCGTGCAGGCACTCAGCCGGCCAGAGGGGCGGGCTACGCAAGCCGGGGATCGGTCGGGTCCCCCTCTGCATGCTGCATATCCTACTGCCGTAACCCTCGGTCCGGTCCGATCTTAGCTGGGAATGAACTTCGTATGGCTAAGCCAACCGACGAATGAGCGGGTGGGGCGGGTGGGGCATTACGCCGACCAGAGGACGGGATGCGCAAGCCGTGGATCGATAGGGTGGTAGGTGGGTTTAGGCACATCTTCATATTTCTGCATGCCAATGCCATTTTTATGGCTTGTAAATTCATACTATGGTCCCTTAAGCCTTCACGTGAAGTTTCATGGCAAGACGACTCGTTTTCTATTTTTCACGATTTTTGAAACTTTTTATGGTTTGGGATTTTTTAAAATTTTTTTGGAAGGGGTTTTGGCTCCAAAATTGGTAGACCTGATCCTTGTATTTTTTTTGGCATGCACAAAAAAATTCAGCTAAAAACGCGAAGTGTACAAGATTTTGTGACCATTTGAAAAAAGTGTCCCCATTTCAAACACTTTAATGGCTACTGGCAGCAAACCTGTAAAATCTCAAATGCTCTTTAAGGAATGTGAGTTCTTGAGGTTTGATTGGGGATAGGGGGCCAATGCCGCCAGTCAGGTTCTCCGGTGATGGTGCCCGAATGAAGAAAAATGTGACACCAGCACATGCCCAAGCCCAGCATGTGCTGTCGTAACCCTTGATCCGGTTTGATCTTAGACTGGGAATGAACTCCGTATACTTAGATTGGGAATGAACTTCGTATGCCTAAGTCAACCCACGAAACGAGCGTGCGGGCGTTCAGCCGGCTAGAAGGGCAGGATGCGCAAGTCAGGGTCGGTCGGGTCCCCTTCTGCCTACCACCGTAACCCTCGATCTAGTCCGATCTTAGACTGCGAATGAACTCTGTATGCCTAAGCCAACCGACGAAACAAGCGGGTGGGCAGGCAGGCGGGCACTACGTCGGCCAGAGAGACGGGATGCGCAAGCCGTGGATCGATAGGGTGGTAGGTGGGTTAGGCACATCTTCATATTTCTAACGTCCAATGCCATTTTTAATGGCTTGTAACATTCATACAATGGTCCCTTAAGCTCACGTGAAGTTTCATGGCAAGACGACTCATTTCTATTTTTTCACGATTTTTGAAACTTTTTACGGTTGGAGATTTTTAAAATTTTTTTCGGAAGGAGTTTTGGCCCCAAACTTGGTAGACGTGATCCTTGTATATTTTGTTTGCATGCCACAAAAAAATTCAGCTAAAAACTTGAAGTGTACAAGATTTTTGCGACCATTTCAAAAAAGTGGTCCCCATTTCAGACACTTTAATGGCTACTGGCAAAAAACCTGTTAAAATTCCAAATGCTTTTTTTAAGAGGCTGTGAGTTCTCGAGGTTTGATGAGGGATAGGGGACCAACATAAGGGCTAAGTACCAACACCCATCGCACATCATGTCCACACACCCCCCGGCCCCCCGATCATCGGAACCCCAATGCCGTCGGTCAGGTTCTCCAACGATGCTCCGATGATGGTGCCCTGGCGAAAAAAAATGTGGCACCAGCACATGCCCGAGCCCAGCATGTGTTGCCGCAACCCTTGGTCCGGTCTGATCTTAGACTGGGAATGAACTCCGTATGCCTAAGCCAACCGACGAAACGAGCAGGCAGACGGACGGGCGGGCACTACACCGGCCATAGAGACGGGATGCGCAAGCCATGGATCGATAGGGTGGTAGGTGGGTTTAGGCACATCTTCATATTTCTATGTGCCAATGCCATTTTTATGGCTTGTAAATTCATACAATGGTCCCTTAAGCCTTCACGTGAAGTTTCATGGCAAGACGACTCGTTTTCTATTTTTCACGATTTTTGAAACTTTTTACGGTTCGAGATTTTTTAAAATTTTTTCGAAAGGTGTTTTGGCCCCAAACTTGGTAGACGTGATCCTTGTATTTTTGTTGGCATGCACAAAAAATTCTGCTAAAAACTCAAAGTGTACAAGATTTTGTCACCATTTGAAAAAAGTGTCCCCATTTCAGACACTTTCACGGCTACTGGCGGCAAACCTGTAAAATCTCAAATGCTCTTTAAGGGGGTGTGAGTTCTCAAGGTTTGATGAGGGATAGGGGTTCAATATAAAGGCCAAGTACCAACACCCATCGCACATCATGAGCGCACACCCCCTGGCCCCCCCGATCTCTGGAACCCCAATGCCGCCGCTCAAGTTCTCCGACGATGCTCTGGTGATGGTGCCCCGGTGAAGAAAAATGTGACACCAGCACATGCCCGAGCCCAGAATGTGTTGCCGCAACCCTCGGTCCTGTTCGATCTTATACTGGGAATGAACTTCGTATGCTTAGACTGGGAATGAACTCCGTATGCCTAAGTGAACCCATGAAACGAGCGTGCGGGCGCTCAACCTGCCAGAAGGGCGGGATCTGCAAGCTGGGGATCAGCCGAGTCCCCCTCTGTGTGCTACCGATCTTGCTGCCATAACCCTCGCTCTGGTCTAATCTTAGACTAGGAATGAACTCTGTATGCCTAAGCCAATCGACGAAACGAGCGTGACGGGCGCTCAGCTGGCCAGAGGGGCGAGATGTGCAAGTCGGGGATCGACCAGGTCCCCCTCTGCGTGCTGCCAATCCTGCTGCCGCAACCTTCGGTCCAGTCCGATCTTAGACTAGGAATGAACTCGTATGCCTAAACCAACCGATGAAACGCGCGGGCAGGCGGGCGGGCACTACGTCGGCCAGAGAGACGAGATGCGCAAGCTGTGGATCGATAGGGTGGTAGGTGGGTTTAGGCACATCTTCATATTTTGCATGCCAATGCCATTTTATGGCTTTGTAAATTCATACAATGGTCCTTAAGCCTACAACGTGAAGTTTATGGCAAGACGACTCGTTTTCTATTTTTCACAAATTTTGAAACTTTTTGTGGTTCGAGATTTTTTAAAATTTTTTTGGAAAAATTTCTGGCCCCAAACTTGGTAGACGTGATCGCTGTATTTTTTTGGCAGGCAAAAAAAAATTCAGCTAAAAACTCGAAGTGTACAAGATTTTGTGACCATTTGAAAAAAGTGTCCCCATTTCAGACACTTTAATGGCTACTGCAAGCAAACCTGTAAAATCTCAAATGCTCTTTAAGGGGTGTGAGTTCTCAAGGTTTGATGAGGGATAGAAGGCCAATATAAGGGCCAAGTACCAGCACCCATCACACATCATGTGCGCACACCCTTGCGGCCACCCCGATCGTCGGAACCCCAATACCACCGGTCAAGTTCTCTGGCGATGCTCCGATGATGGTGCCCCGGCGAAGAAAAAGGTGGCACCAACACATGCACGAGCCCAGCATGTGCTGCCGCAACCCTCAATCTGGTCCAATCTTAGACTGGGAATGAACTCCGTATGCCTAACTCAACCTAGGAAACGAGCGTGCGGGCGCTTAGCCGGCCAGAGGGGTGGGATGCGTAAGTCGAGGATCGGTCAAGTCCCCCTCTGCATGCTACTGATCCTGCTGTCGTAACCCTCAGTCGATCCAATCTTAGACTGGGAATGAACTCCGTATGCCTAAGCCAACCGACGAAACGAACAGGCGGACGGACGGGTGGGCATTACGCCGGCCAGACAAACATGATGCGCAAGCCGTGGATCGATAGGGTGGCAGGTGGGTTTGGGCACATCTTCATATTTCTGCATGCCAATGCCATTTTTATGGCTTGTAAATTCATACAAAGGCCCTTAAGCCTTCATGTGAAGTTTCGTGGCAAGACGACTCGTTCTCTATTTTTCATAAGTTTTGAAACTTTTTACGGCTCGGGATTTTTTTAAATTTTTTCTTAAGGAGTTTTGGCCCAAAACTTGGTAGACGTGATCCTTCTATTTTTGTTGCCATGCAAAAAAAAATTCAGCTAAAAACTCAAAGTGTACAAGATTTTGTGACTATTTGAAAAAAGTGTCCCCATTTCAGACACTTTAATGGCTACTGGCAGCAAACCTGTAAAATCTCAAATGCTCTTTAAAGGGGGGGTGAGTTCTCGAGGTTTGATGAGGGACAGGGGGCCAATTTAAGGGCCAAGTACCAGCACCCATCGTACATCAAGTGCGCACTTCCGCCCCGGCCCCCCCGATCGCCGGAACCCCAATGCCGCTAGTCAGGTTCTCCGACGATGCTCCGACGATGGTGCCCCGACGAAGAAAAATGTGGCCGTAGCACATGCCCGAGCCCAGCAAGTGCTATCGCAACCCTCGGTCTGGTCGGATCTTAGACTGGGAATGAACTCCGTATGCTTAGACTGGGAGTGAACTCCGAATGCCTAAGTCAACCCACAAAACGAGCGTACAGGCGCTCAACCGGCCAGAGGGGTGGGATACGCAAGCCGGGGATCGGCCGCGTCCACCTCTGTGTGCTGTCGATCCTGCTGCCGTAACCCTTGGTCCTGTCTAATCTTAGACTAGGAATGAACTCCGTATGCCTAAGCCAACCGACAAAACAAGCGGGCGGGCGGGCGAGCACTACGCCGGCCAAAGAGACGGGATGCGCAAGCCGTGGATCGATAGGGTAGTAGGTGAGTTTAGGCACATCTGCATATTTTTACGTGCCACTGCCTTTTTTATGGCTTGTAAATTCATACAATGGTCCCTTAAGCCTTGACGTGAAGTTTCATGGAAAGACGACTCGTTTTCTATTTTTCACGATTTTGGAAACTTTTTGGGGTTCAGGATTTTTTAAAATTTTTTGGAAGGAGTTTTGGCCAGAAACTTTTTTAGACATGATCCTTGTATTTTTGTTGGCATGCACAAAAAAATTCAGCTAAAAACTCGAAGTGTACAAGATTTTGTGACCATTTGAAAAAAGTGTCCCCATTTCAGACACTTTAATGGCTACTGGCAGCAAACCTGTAAAATCTCAAATGCACTTTAAGGGGGTGAGAGTTCTCCAAGTTTGATGAGGGATAGGGGGCCAATATAAGGGCCAAGTACCAGCACCCATTGCACATCATATGCGCACACCCCCCAGCCCCCTATCGCTAGAACCAAATGTCGTCGGTCAGGTTCTCCGGTGATGCTCCGACGACGGTGCCCCGGTGAAGAAAAATGCGGCACCAGCATATGCCCGAGCCTAGCATGTGCTGCCACAACCCTCGGTCCGGTCCGATCTTAGATTGGGAATGAACTCTATATGCTTAGACTAGGAATGAACTCCGTATGCCTAAGTCAACCCACGAAACGAGTGTGCGGGCGCTTAGCCGGCCAGAGGGGCGGGATGCACAAGCCGGTGATCGGCCGAGCCCTCCTCTGCGTGCTGTCGATCCTACTATCACAACCCTCAGTTTGGTCTGATCTTAGACTAGGAATGAACTAGGTATGCCTAAGCCAACCGACGAAACGAGCGGGCGGACGGGCGGGCGGGCACTACGCCGGCCAGAGAGACGGGATGCGCAAGTCGCGGATCGATAGGGTGGTAGGTGGGTTTAGGCACATCTTCATATTTCTACGTGCCAATGCCATTTTGATGGCTTGTAAATTCGTACAATGGTCCCTTAAGCCTTCACGTAAAGTTTCATGGCAAGATGACTCGTTTTCTATTTTTCACGATTTTTGAAACTTTTTATGGTTCAGGATTTTTTAAAATTTTCTCGGAAGGAGTTTTGGCCCCAAACTTGGTAGACGTGATCCTTGTATTTTTATTGACACGCACAAAACAATTTAGCTAAAAACTTGAAGTGTACAAGATTTTGTGACCATTTGAAAAAAGTGTCCCCATTTGAGACACTTTAATGGCTACTGGCAGCAAACCTGTAAAATCTCAAATGCTCTTTAAGGGGCTATGAGTTCTTGAGGTTTGATGAGGGATAAGGGGCCAATATAAGAGCCAAGTACCAGCACCCATCACACATAATGTGCGCACAACCCCCCCGATCGTCGGAACCCCAATGCTGCCGTTTAGGTTCTCCGACGATGCTCCGACGATGGTGCCCCGACGAAGAAAAATGTGGCACCAGCACATGCCCGAGCCCAGCATATGCTGCCACAACCCTCGGTCCGATCCGATCTTAGACTGGGAATGAACTCCGTATGCTTATACTGGGAATGAACTCTGTATGCCTAAGTCAACCCACGAAACGAGCGTACGGACGCTCAGCCGGCCAGAAGGGCGGGATGCACAAGCCGGGGATTGATCGGGTCCCACTCTGCATGCTACCGATCTTGCTACCGCAACCCTCGATTCTGTCCGATCTTAGACTGGAAATGAACTCCGTATGCCTAAGCCAACCGATGAAACGAGCGGGCGGACGGGCGGGCGGGCACTACGTCGGCCAGAGAGACGGGATGCGCAAGCTGTGGATCGATAGGGTGATAGGTGGTTTTAGGCACACCGTCATATTTCTACGTGCCAATGCCATTTTTATGGCTTGTAATTTCATACAATGGTCCCTTAAGCCTTCACGCGAAGTTTCATGGCAAGACGACTCATTTTTTATTTTTCACGATTTTCACAACTTTTTACGGTTCGGGGTTTTTTAAAATTTTTTTGAAAGGAGTTTTGGCCCCAAACTTGGTAGACGTGATCCTTGTATTTTTTTTGTCATGCACAAAAAAATTCAGCTAAAAACTCGAAGTGTATAAGATTTTGTGACCATTTGAAAAAAGTGTCCCCATTTCAGACATTTTAATGGCTACCGGCAGCAAACCTGTAAAATCTCAAATGCTCTTTAAGGGGGTGTGAGTTCTCGAGGTTGGATGAGGGATAGGGGGCCAATATAAGGGCCAAGTACCAGCACCGATCGCACATCATGTACGCACACCCCCCCGGCCCCCCCGATCGTCAGAACCCTAAACCGTCAGTCAGGTTCTACGGCGATGCTCCGACGATGGTGCCCCGACAAGGAAAAATACGGCACCAGCACATGCCCGAGCCCAGCATTTGCTACCACAACCCTCGGTTCGGTCCGATCTTAGACTGGGAATGAACTCCGTATGCCTAAGTCAACCCATGAAATGAGTGTGCGAGCGCTCAGCCAGCTAGAGGGGCGAGTTACGCAAGTCGGGGATCGATCGGGTACCCCTCTGCGTGCTGTCGATCCTGCCATCGCAACCCTCAGTCTGGTTTGATCTTAGACTGGGAATGAACTCCGTATGCCTAAGCCAACAGACGAAACGAGCGGGCGGACGGGCGGGCACTACGTCGGCCAGAGAGATGGGATGCGCAAGCCGTGGATCGATAGGGTGGTAGGTGGGTTTAGGCACATCATCATATTTTTGCATGCCA
Source organism: Durio zibethinus (assembly GCF_002303985.1). The sequence continues at coordinate 16,852,707 of NW_019167915.1, read as the reverse complement.
ATGCCATTTTTATGGCTTGTAAATTCATACAATGGTCCCTTAAGCCTTCACGTGAAGTTTCATCGCAAAATGACTCGTTTGTTATTTTTCACGATTTTCGAAACTTTTTACGGTTCTGAATTTTTTAAACTTTTTTTGGAAGGGATTTTGGCCCAAAACTTGGAAAACTTGATCCTTGTATTTTTGTTGGCATGCACAAAAAAATTCAGCTAAAAACTCGAAGTGTACAAGATTTTGTGACCATTTGAAAAAAGTGTCCGCATTTTAGACAATTTAATGGCTACTGGAAGCAAACCTATAAAATCTCAAATGCTCTTTAAGGGGGTGTGAGTTCACAAGGTTTGATGAGGGGTAGGAGGCCAAATAAGGGCCAAGTACCAGCACCCATCCCACATCATGTGCGCACGCCCCCCCAGGCCCCCCGATCGTCGGAACCCCAATACCGTCAGTCAGCTTCTCCGGCGATGCTTCGATGATGGTGCCCCGGTGAAGAAAAATACGGCACCAGCACATGCCCGAGCCCAGCATGTGGTGGTGCAACCCTCGGTCCGATCCGATCTTAGACTGGGAATGAACTCCGTATGCCTAAGTCAACCCACGAAATGAGCGTGCGGGTGCTCAGCCGGCCAGAGGGGCAGGATGCGCAAGCCGGGGATCGACCGGGTCCCTTTCTGCGTGCTATCGATCCTGCTGCCGCAACCCTCGGTTAGGTCTGATCTTAGACTGGGAATGAACTCCGTATGCCTAAGCCAACCGACGAAACGAGCGAGCGGGCAGGCGGGCACCACGCCGGCCAGAGAGACGGGATGTGCAAGCCGTGGATCGATAGGGTGGTAGGTGGGTTTAGGCACATATTCATATTTCTGCATTCCAATGCCATTTTTATGGCTTGTAAATTCATACAATTGTCCCTTAGGCCTTCACGTGAAGTTTCATGGCAAGACGACTCGTTTTCTATTTTTCACGATTTTTGAAACTTTTTACGGTTCGAGATTTTTTAAAATTTTTTTGGAAAGATTTTTGGCCCCAAACTTGGTAGATGTGATCCTTGTATCTTTGTTGGCATGCACAAAAAAAGTCAACTAAAAACTCGAAGTGTACAAGATTTTGTGACCATTTGAAGAAAGTGTCCCCATTTCAGACACTTTAATGGCTACTGGCAGCAAACCTGTAAAATCTCAAATGCTCTTTAAGGGGGTTTGAGTTCTCGAGGATTGATGAGGGATAGGGGGCCAATATAAGGGCCAAGTACCAGCACCCATCGCACATCATGTGTGTACACCCCCCGGCCCCCTTGATCGCCGGAACCCCAATGCCGCCGGACAGGTTCTCCGGCGACGCTCCGACGATGGTGCCCCGATGAAGAAAAATGCAGCACCAGCACATGCCCGAGCCTAGCATTTGCTGCCACAACCCTTGGTCCGATCCGATCTTAGACTGGTAATGAACTCCGCATGCTTAGATTGGGAATGAACTCTGTATGCCTAAGTCAACCTATGAAACGAGCGTACAGGCGCTCAGCCGGCCAGAGGGGCGGGATGCACAAGCCGGGGATCGGCCGGGTCCCCCTCTGCATGCTACCGATTTTGCTCCCGTAACCCTCGATCTGATCTGATCTTAGACTGGTAATGAACTCTGTATTCCTAAACCAACCAACGAAACTAGCGTGCGGGCACTACACCGACCAGAGAGACGGGATGCGCAAGCCGTGGATCGATAAGGTGGTAGGTGGGTTTAGGCACATCTTCATATTTTCCGCATGCCAATGCCATTTTTATGGCTTGTAAATTCATACAATGGTCCCTTAAGCCTTCACGTGAAGTTTCATGGCAAGACGACTCATTTTCTATTTTCATGATTTTCTAAACTTTTTACGGTTCGAGATTTTTTAAAATTTTTTCGAAAGGCGTTTTCACCCCAAACTTGGTAGATGTGATCCTTGTATTTTAGTTGGCATGCACAAAACAATTCAGCTAAAAACTCAAAGTGTACATGATTTTGTGACCATTTGGAAAAAGTGTCCCCATTTCAGCACTTTAATGGCTACTGGCAGCAAACCTGTAAAATCTCAAATGCTCTTTAAGGGGGTGTGAGTTCTCGAGGTTTGATGAGGCATAGGAGGCCAATATAAGGGCCAGTCCAGCACCCACCAAATATCATATGCGCACACCCCCCGGCCCCCCCGATCGTCGGAACCCCAATGCCGCCGGTCAGGTTCTCCGACGATGCTCCGACGATGGTGACCCGACGAAGAAAAACACAGCACTAGCACATGCCCGAGCCTAGTATGTGCTGCCGCAACCCTCGATCTGGCCCGATCTTAGACTGGGAATGAACTTCGTATGCTTAGACTGGGAATGAACTCCGTATGCCTAAGTCAACCCACGAAACGAGCATACGGGCGCTCAGCCGGCCAGAAGGGCGGGATGCGCAAGCCGAAGATCAGCTGGGACCCATTCTGCATGCTACCGCAACACTCGGTCTGGTCCGATCTTAGACTGGGAGTGAACTCCATATGCTTAAGTCAACCGACGAAACGAATAGGCAGGCGGGCGGGCACTACGCCGGCCAGAGAGACGGGATGCGCAAGCCGTGGATCGATAGGGTGGTAGGTGGGTTTAGGCACATCTTCATATTTCTGCATGCCAATGCCATTTTTATGGCTTGTAAATTCATACAATGGTCCCTTAAGCCTTCACGTGAAGTTTCATGGTGAGATGACTCATTTTCTATTTTTCATAACTTTTGAAACTTTTTACGGTTTGGGATTTTTTACAATTTTTGTCGGAAGGTGTTTTGGCCCCAAACTTAGTAGACGTGATCCTTGTATTTTTTTTGGCTAGTACAAAAATATTTTGCTAGAAACTTGAAGCGTACAAGATTTTGTGACCATTTGAAAAAAGTGTCCCCATTTTAGAGACTTTAATGGCTACTGGCAGCAAACCTGTAAAATCTCAAATGCTATTTAAGGGGGTGTGAGTTTTTGAGGTTTGATGAGGGATAAGGGGCCAATATAGGGGCCAAGTACTAGCACCCACTGCACATCATGTGCGCACACCCCACTCGGCCCCCCCGATCATCGGAACCCCATTGTCGTCGATCAGGTTCTCCGACGATGCTCCGACGATGGTGCCTCGATGAAGAAAAAAGCATCACTAGCACATGCCCGAGCCCAGCATGTGCTGCTGCAACCATCAATCCGATCTGATCTTAGACTTGGAATGAACTCCGTATGCTTAGACTGGGAATGAACTCCGTATGCCTAAGTCAACCCATGAAACGAGCATGCGGGCGTTCAACCGGCCAGAGGGGCGGGATGCGCAAGTCGGGGATCGACCGGGACCCCCTCTACGTGCTGTCGATCCTACTACCGCAACCCTCGGTCTGGTCTGATCTTAGACTGGGAATGAACTCCATATGCCTAAGTCAACCGACGAAACGAACAGGTGGGCGGGCGGGCACTACGCCGGCCCGAGAGACGGGATGCGCAAGCTGTGGATCGATTGGGTGGTAGGTGGGTTTAGGCACATCTTCATATTTCTACGTGCCAGTGCCATTTTTATGGCTTGTAAATTCTTATAATGGTCCCTTAAGCCTTCACGTGAAGTTTCATGGCAAGACGACTTGTTTTCTATTTTTTACAATTTTTGAAACTTTTTACAGTTCAGGATTTTTTAAAATTTTTTCGAAAGGAGTTCTGGCCCCAAACTTGGTAGACATGATCCTTGTATTTTTTTTGGCATGCAAAAACAATTCAGCTAAAAACTCAAAGTGTACAAGATTTTGTGACCATTTGAAAAAAGTGTCCCCATTTCAACACTTTAATGGCTACTGGCAGCAAACCTGTAAAATCTCAAATTCTCTTTAAGGGGGTGTGAGTTCTCGAGGTTTGATGAGGGATAGGAGGCCAATATAAGGGCCATGTACCAGCACCCACCGAACATCATGTGCGAACACCCCCCGGCCCCCCGATCATCGAAAACCCAATGCCGCCGGTCAGGTTCTCCGGTGACACTCTGACGATGGTGACCCGACGAAGAAAAATGCAGCACCAGCACATGCCAGAGCCCAGTATGTGCTACCGCAACCCTCAGTCCGGTCCGATCCTAGGCTGGGAATGAACTCCGTATGCTCTGGCGATGGTGTCCCAGCAAAGAAAAATGCGGCACCAACACATGCCCGAGCCCAGCATATGCTGCTGCCACCCTCGGTCTGGTCCAATCTTAGACTGGGAATGAACTTCGTATGCTTAAACTAGGAATGAACTCCGTATGCCTAAGTCAAAACACGAAACGAGCGTGCGGGCGCTCAGTCGGCTAGAGGGTCGGGCGCTCAGTCCCACTCTGTGTGCTGTCGATCCTGTTGCCGCAACCATCGATCCAATCCAATCTTAGACTGCGAATGAACTTCGTATTCCTAAGCCAACCGACGAAACAAGCGGGCGGGCGGGCGGGCGGGTGGGCGGTGGGCACTACGTCGGCCAGAGAGACGGGATGCGCAAGCCGTGGATCGATTGTGTGGTAGGTGGGTTTAGGCACATCTTCATATTTTTGCATGCCAATGCCATTTTTATGGCTTGTAAATTCATACAATGGTCCCTTAAGCCTTTACGTGAAGTTTCATGGCAAGACGACTCATTTTATATTTTTCACGATTTTTTAAACTTTTTACGGTTCGAGAGTTTTTAAAATTTTTTCGGAAGGAGTCTTCACCCCAAACTTGGTAGACGTGATCCTTGTATTTTTGTTGGCATGCACAAAACAATTCAGCTAAAAACTCAAAGTGTACAAGATTTTGTGACCATTTGAAAAAAGTGTCCCCATTTCAACACTTTAATGGCTACTGGCAGCAAACCTGTAAAATCTCAAATTCTCTTTAAGGGGGTGTGAGTTCTCGAGGTTTGATGAGGGATAGGAGGCCAATATAAGGGCCAAGTACCAGCACCCACCGAACATCATGTGCGCACACCTCTCGGCCCCCCCGATCATTGGAAACCCAATGCCGCCGATCAGGTTCTCCGGTGACACTCCGATGATGGTGACCCGACGAAGAAAAATGCAGCACCAGCACATGTCGGAGCCCAGTATGTGCTACCGCAACCTTCGGTCTGGTCTGATCCTAGGCTGGAAATGAACTCCGTATGCTCCGGTGATGGTGCCTCAACGAAGAAAAATACGGCACCGGCACATGCCCGAACCTAGCATGTGCTGCCACAACCCTTGGTCCAATTCGATCTTAGACTGGGAATGAACTCTGTATGCTTAGACTGGGAATGAACTCCGTATGACTAAGTCAACGTATGAAACGATCGTGCGGGCACTCAGCCGGCCAGAGGGGCGGGATGCGCAAGCCGGGGATTGACCGGGTCCCCCTCTGGGTGCTACCGATCCTGCTGCTGCAACCCTCGGTCTGGTTCAATCTTAGACTAGGAATGAACTTCGTATGCCTAAGCCAACCGACGAAACGAGCGGGCGGGCGGGCGAGCACTACGTCGGCCAGAGAGACGGGATGCGCAAGACGTGGATCAATAGGGTGGTAGGTGGGTTTAGGCACATCTTCATGTTTTTGCCTGCCAATGCCATTTTTATGGCTTGTAAATTCATACAATGGTCCCTTAAGCCTTCATGTGAAGTTTCACGGCAAGACGACTCGTTTTCTATTTTTCACAAATTTTGAAACTTTTTGCGGTTTGGGATCTTTTAGAATTTTTTCGAAAGGAATTTTGGACCCAAACTTGGTAAATGTGATCCTTGTATTTTTTTTGGCATGCACAAAAAAATTCAGCTAAAAACTCGAAGTTTACAAGATTTTTTGACCATTAGAAAAAAGTGTCCCCATTTCAGACACTTTAAAGGCTACTGGCAGCAAACTTGTAAAATCTCAAATGCTCTCTAAAGGGGTGTGAGTTGTTGAGGTTTGATGAGGGATAGGGGGCCAACATAAGGGCCAAGTACCAGCACCCATTGCACATCATGTGCGCACACCCCCCCGGACCCCCCGATCGTTGAAACCCCAATGTCGTCGGTCAGGTTCTCCAGCGATGCTCCGGTGAAGAAAAATGCGGCACCAGCACATGCCCGAGCCCATCATGTGCTGCCGCAACCCTCAGTGCGTTCTGATCTTAGACTGGGAATGAACTCCATATGCTTAGACTGGGAATGAACTCCGTATGCCTAAGTCAACCCACGAAACGAGCGTGCGGGTGCTTAGCCGGCCAGAGGGGCGCGATGCGCAAGCAAGGGATCGGCCGGGTCCCCCTCTGGGTGTTGCTGATCTTGCTACAGCAATCGTCAGTTTGGTCTGACCTTAGACTGGGAATGAACTCTGTATGCCTAAGCCAACCGATGAAACGAGTGGGTGGGCGGGCGAGCGGGCATTACGTCGGCCAGAGAGACGGGATGCGTAAGTCGTGGATCAATAGGGTGGTAGGTGGGTTTAGGTACATCTCCATATTTCTATGTGCCAATGCCATTTTTATATCTTGTAAATTCATACAATGGTCCCTTAAGCCTTCACGTGAAGTTTCATGGCAAGATGACTCGTTTTCTATTTTTCACGATTTTTGAAACATTTTACGGTTCGGGAGTTTTTAACATCTTTTCGGAAGGAGTTTTGGTCCCAAACTTAGTAGAAGTGATCCTTGTATTTTTGTTGGCATGCACAAAAAAATTTAGCTAAAGCTCGAAGTGTACAAGATTTTGTGACCATTTGAAAGAAGTATCCCCATTTCAGACACTTTAATGGCTACTGGCAGCAAACCGGTAAAATCTCAAATGCTCTTTAAGGGGGCTTGAGTTCTCAAGGTTTGATGAGGGATAGGGGGCCAATATAAGGGCTAAGTACCAGCACCCATCACACATCATGTGCGCACACCCACCCCCCCGGCCCGCCCGATCGTCGGAACCCCAATGCCGTCGGTCAGGTTCTCCGACGATGGTGCCTCGACAGAGAAAAATGCGGCACCAGTACATGCCCGAGCCTAGCATGTGCTGTCATAACCCTCGGTCCGGTCTGATCTTGGACTGGGAATGAACTCCGTATGCTTGGACTGGCAATGAACTCCATATGCCTAAGTCAACCCATGAAACGAGCACGCGGGCGCTCAACCGGCCAAAAGGGCGGGATGCGCAAGCTGGGGATCGAGTGGGTCCCCCTTTGCGTGCTACTGATCCTGCTGTCGTAACCCTCAGTCTGGTCCAATCTTAGACTGGGAATGAACTCTGTATGCCTAAGCCAACCGATTAAACGAACGGGCGGGCGGGCGGGCACTACATCGTCCAGAGAGATCGGATGCACAAGCCGTGAGTCGATAGGGTGGCAGGTGGGTTTAGGCACATCTTCATACGTGCCAATGCCATTTTTATGGCTTGTAAATTCATACAATGGTCCCTTAAGCCTTCACGTGAAGTTTCATGGCAAGACGACTCGTTTTCTATTTTTCACGATTTTCAAAACTTTTTACGGTTCGGGAGTTTTTAAAATTTTTTCAGAAAGAGTTTTGGCCCCAAACTTGGTAGACGTGATCCTTGTATTTTTTTTTTGGCATGCACAAAAAAATTCAGCTAAAAACTTGAAGTGTACAAGATTTTGTGACCATTTGAAAAAAGTGTCCCCATTTCAGACACGTTAATGGCTACTGGCAGCAAACGTGTAAAATTTCAAATGCTCTTTAAGGGGGTGTGAGTTCTCGAGGGTTGATGAGGGATAGGGGGCCAATGTAAGGGCCAAGTACCAGCACCCATCGCACATCATGTGCGCACACCCCCCGGCCCCCCCGATCGTCGGAAACTCAATGCCGCCGGTCAGGTTCTCCGGCGATGCTCCGACGATGGTGCCCCGACGAAGAAAAATGCGGCACCAGCACATGCCCAAGCCTAGCATGTGCTGCCGCAAACCTCGGTCTGGTCCAATCTTAGACTAGGAATGAATTTTGTGTGCCTAAGTCAACTCACGAAACGAGCGTGCGGGTGCTCAGCCGGCCAGAGGGGCGGGATGCGCAAGCCGGGGAGCGATTGGGTCCCCTTCTACGTGCTGCCGTTCCTGCTACCGCAACCCTCGATCCGATCTGATCTTAGACTAGGAATGAACTCCGTATCCGTAAGCCAATCGACGAAACGAACGGGCGGGTGGGCGGGCACTACGCCGGCCAGAGAGACGGGATGCGCAAGCGGTGGATCGATAGGGTGGTAGGTGGGTTTAGGTACATCTTCATAATTCTACATGGCAATGCCATTTTTATGGCTTGTAAATTCATACAATGGTCCCTTCAGCCTTCGCGTGAAGTTTCATGGCAAGACGACTCGTTTTCTATTTTTCACGATTTTTGAAACTTTTTACGGTTCGGGATTTTTTAAAATTTTTTCGAAAGGAGTTTTCGCCCCAACTTGGTAGACGTGATCCTTGTATTTTTGTTGGCATGCACAAAAAAATTCAGCTAAAAACTCGAAGTGTACAAGATTTTGTGACCATTTGAAAAACGTGTCCCCATTTCACACACTTTACTGGCTACTGGCAGCAAACCTGTAAAATCTCAAATGCTCTTTAAGGGGGTGTGAGTTCTCGAGGTTGGATGAGGGATAGGGGGCCAATATAAGGGCCAAGTACCAGCACCCATCGCACATCATGTGCGCACACCCCCCTGGCCCCCCCGGTCGTCGGATCCCCAATGTCGCCAGTCAGGTTCTCCGACGATGCTTCAACGATGGTGCCCCGGTGAAGAAAAAAGTGGCACCAGCACATGCTCGAGCCTAGCATGTGCTGCTGCAACCCTCGGTCCGGTCTGATATTAGACTGGGAATGAACTCCGTATGTTTAGACCGGGAATGAACTCAATATGCCTATGTCAACCCACGAAACGAGCGTGCAGGCGCTCAGCAGGCCAGAGGGGTGGGATGCGCAAGTCGGGGATCGATCGGGTCCCCCTCTGTGTGCTACCGATCCTGCTACCGCAACCCTTGGTTTGATCCGATCTTAGACTGGGAATGAACTCCGTATGCCTAAACCAACCGACGAAATGAGCAGGCGGGCGGGCGGGCGGGCACTACGTCGGTCAGAGAGACGGGATGCGCAAGTCGTGGATCGATAGGGTGGTAGGTGGGTTTAGGCACATCTTCATTTTTCTGCATGCCAATCCATTTTTATGGCTTGTAAATTCATACAATGGTCCCTTAAGCCTTCACGTGAAGTTTCATGGCAAGACGACTCGTTTTCTATTTTTCACGATTTTTGAAACTTTTTACGGTTCGGGATTTTTTAAAATCTTTTCGGAAAGAGTTTTGGCCCTAAACTTGGTAGACGTGATCCTTGTATTTTTGTTGGCATGCACAAAAAAACTCAGCTAAAAACTCGAAGTATACAAGATTTTGTGACCATTTGAAAAAGGTGTCCCCATTTCAGACACTTTAATGGCTACTGGCAGCAAACCTCTAAAATCTTAAATGCTCTTTAAGGGGGTGTCAGTTCTCAAGGTTTGATGAGGGATAGGTGGCCAATATAAAGGCCAAGTACCAGCACCCATCACACATCATATGCGCACACCCCCCGGCCCCCCCCGATCGTCGGAACCCCAATGCCGCCGGACAGGTTCTCCGGTGATGCTCCGACGATGGTGCCCCGACGAAGAAAAATGCGACAACAGCACATGCTCGAGCCCAGCAAGTGCTGCTGCAACCCTCAGTTTGGGCTGATCTTAGACGAGAATGAACTCCGTATGCTCAGACTGGGAATGAACTCCGTATGCCTAAGTCAACTCGCGAAACAAGCGTACGGGCGCTCAGCCGGCCAGAGAGGCGGGATGCGCAAGCCGGGGATCGATCAGGTCCCCCTCTACGTGCTGCTGATCCTACTACCGCAACCATCTATCCGATCCGATCTTAGACTAGGAATGAACTCCATATGCCTGAGGCAACCGACGAAACTAGCGGGTGGGCGGGCGGGCACTACGCCGACCAGAGAGATGGGATGCACAAGCCGTGGATTGATAGGGTGGTAGGTGGGTTTAGGCACATCTTCATATTTCTGCATGCTAATGCCATTTTTATGGCTTGTAAATTCATACAATGGTCCCTTAAGCCTTCACGTGAAGTTTCATGGCAAGACGACTCATTTTCTATTTTTCATGATTTTTGAAGATTTTTACGGTTCGGGATTTTTTAAAATCTTTTCGGAAAGAGTTTTGGCCCCAAACTTGGTAGAAGTGATCCTTGTATTTTTGTTGGCATGCAAAAAAAAACTCAGCAAAAAACTCGAAGTGTACAAGATTTTGTGACCATTTGAAAAAAGTGTCCCCATTTTAGACACTTTAATGGCTACTGGCAGCAAACCTGTAAAATCTCAAATGCTCTTTAGGGGTGTGAGTTCCTGAGGTTTGATGAGGGATAAGTGGCCAGTATAAGGGTCGAGTACCAGCTCCCATCGCACATCATGTGCGCACACCCCCCCAGCCCCCCCGATCGTCGGAACCCCAATGCCGTCGATCAGGTTCTTCGACGATGCTCCGACGATGGAGTCCCGGTGAAGAAAAATATGACACCAGCACATGCTCGAGCCCAGCATGTGCTACCGGAACCCTCGATCTGGTCTGATCTTAGACTGGGAATGACTCCCTATGTTTAGACTGGGAATGAACTCCGTATGCGTAAGTCAACCTATGAAACGAGCGTGCGGGCGCTCAGCCGGCCAGAGGGGCGGGATGTGCAAGCCAGCGATCGACCGGCTCCCCCTCTGCGTGCTGTCGATCCTGCTACCACAACCCTTGATCCGGTCTGATCTTAGACTTCGAATGAACTCCGTATGCCTAAGCCAACCGACGAAACGAGTGGGCAAGCGGGCGGGTGGGCTCTACGCCAGCCAGAGAGACGGGATGTGCAAGCTGTGGATCGATAGGGTGGTAGGTGGGTTTAGGCACATCTTCTTATTTCTATTTGCCAATGCCATTTTTATGGCTTGTAAATTCATACAATGGTCCCTTAAGCCTTCACGTGAAGTTTCATGCCAAGACGACTCGTTTTCTTTTTTTTACGATTTTTAAATATTTTTGCGGTTCGGGATTTTTTAAAATTTTTTTGGAAGGATTTTTAGCCCCAAACTTGGTAAACGTGATCCTTGTTTTTTTTTTGGTGTGCACAAAAAAACTCAGCTAAAAACTCGAAGTGTACAAGATTTTGTGACCATTTGAAAAAAGTGTCCCCATTTCAGACACTTTAATGGCTACTGGCAGCAAACCTGTAAAATCTCAAATGCTCTTTAAGGGTGTGTGAGTTCTTGAGGTTTGATGAGGGATAGGGGGCCAATATAAGGGCCAAGTACCAGCACCCATCCACATCATGTGCGCACACCCCCCCGGCCCCCCCGATCGTCGGAACCCCAATCCACCGGTCAGGTTCCTCGACGATGCTCCGACGATGGTGCCCCGACAAAGAAAAATGCGGCACCAGCACATGCCCGAGCCTGGCATGTGCTTTCGTAACCCTTGGCCTGATCCGATCCTAGACTGGGAATGAACTCCGTATGCCTAGGTCAACCCACGAAACGAGCGTACGGGTGCTCAGTCGACCAGAGGGGCGGGATGCGCAAGCCGGGGATCGGCCAGGTCCCACTTTGCGTGCTGCCGATCCTGCTATCACAACACTCATTCCGATCTGATCTAAGACTGGGAATGAACTTTGTATGCCTAAGCCAATCGACGAAACAATTGGGCGGGCGGGCGGGCGGGCACTACGTCGGCAGAGAGACGGGCTGCACAAGCCATGGATCGATAGGGTGGTAGGTGGGTTTAGGCACATCTTCATATTTCTGCATCCCAATACCATTTTTATGTCTTGTAAATTCATACAATGGTCCCTTAGGCCTTCACGTGAAGTTTCATGGCAAGACGACTCGTTTTCTATTTTTCATGATTTTCAAAACTTTTTACGGTTCCAGATTTTTTAAAATTTTTTCGGAAGGGGTTTTGGCACCAAACTTGGATGACGTGATCCATGTATTTTTGTTGACGTGCACAAAAAAACTCAGCTAAAAACTCGAAGTGTACAAGATTCAGTGACCATTTGAAAAAAAATCCCCATTTCAGACACTTTAATGGCTACAAACAGCAAACTTGTAAAATCTCAAATGCTCTTTAAGGGGCTGTGAGTTCTCGAGGTTTGATGAGGGATAGGGGGATATTATACAGGCCAAGTACCAGCACCCACTGCACATCATGTGCGCACACCCTCCCGGGCCCCCGATCGCTGGAACCCCAATGCCACAGGTCAGGTTCTCCGGCGATTCTCTGGCAATGGTGCCCCGACGAAGAAAAATGTGGCACCAGCACATGCCGGAGGCTAGCAAGTGCTGCCACAATCCTCGGTCTGATCCGATCTTAGACTGGGAATGAACTCCGTATGCTTAGAGTGGGAATGAACTCCGTATGCCTAAGTCAACCCACGAAATGAGTGTGCGGGCACTCAGTCGGCCAGAGGGGTGGGATGCGCAAGCCGAGGATCGGTCGGGTCCCCCTCTGCTGCTGCTGATCCTGCTACCACAACCCTAAGTCTGGTCCAATCTTAGACTGGGAATGAACTCCGTATGCCTAAGCCAACCGACGAAATGAGCGAGCGGACGGGCGGGCGGGCACTACGCAGGCAAGAGAGACGGCATGCGCAAGCCATGGATCGATAGGGTGGTAGGTGGGTTTAGGCACATCTTCATATTTCTACGTGCCAGTGCCATTTTTATGGCTTGTAAATTCTTATAATGGTCCCTTAAGCCTTCACGTGAAGGTTCATGGCAAGTTGACTCGTTTTTTATTTTTCACGATTTTTAAAACTTTTTACTGTTCGGGATTTTCTAAAATTTTTTTGGATGGAGTTTCGGCCCCAAACTTTGTAGACGTGATCCTTGTATTTTTTTTGGCGTGCAAAAAAAAATTCAGCTAAAAACTCGAAGGGTACAAGATTTTGTGACCATTTGAAAAAATGGTCCCCATTTCAGACACTTTAATGGCTACTGGCAGCAAACCTGTAAAATCTCAAATGCTCTTTAAGTGGGTGTGAGTTCTCAAGGTTTGATGAGGGATAGGGGGCCAATATGAGGGCCAAGTGCCAGCACCCATCGCACATTATGTGCGCACAACCCCCTCCGGCCCCCCCGATGTCGGAACCCCAATGCTGCCGGTCAAGTTCTCCGGTGATGGTGCCCCGGCCAAGAAAAATGCACACCAGCACATGCTTGAGCCCAGCATGTGCTGCCGCAACCCTCGGTTCCGTCTGATCTTAGACTGGGAATGAACTCCGTATGCCTAAGTCAACCCACGAAACGAGCGTGCGGGCGCTCAGCCGGCTAAAGGGGCGGGATGCGCAAGCCGGGGAACGACCAGGTCCCCCTCTGTGTGTTGCCGATCCTGCTGCCGCAACCCTTGGTCTGATCTGATCTTAGACTAGGAATGAACTCCGTATGCCTAAGCCAACCGACGAAAGAAGCGAGCGGCGGGCGGGCAGGCACTACGCCGGCCAGAGAGACGGGATACGCAAGCAGTGGATCGATAGTGTGGTAGGTGGGTTTAGGCACATCTTCATATTTCTGCATGCCAATGCCATTTTTATGGCTTGTAATTTCATACAATGGTCCCTTAAGCCTTCACATGAAGTTTCATGGCAAGACGACTCATTCTCTATTTTTCATGATTTTTGAAACTTTTTTCGATTCAAGATTTTTTAAAACTTTTTCGGAAGGAGTTTTGGCCCCAAACTTGGTAGACGTGATCCTCGTATTTTTGTTGGCATGCATAAAAAAATTTAGCTAAAAACACGAAGTGTACAAGATTTTGTGGCCATTTGAAAAAAGTGTCCCCATTTCAGACACCTTAATGGCTACTGGCAGCAAACCTGTAAAATCTCAAATGCTCTTTAAGGGGGTGTGAGTTCTCGAGGTTTGATGAGGGATAGGGGGCCAATATAAGGGCCAAGTACCAGCACCCATCGCACATCATGTGCGCACACCCCCCCGACGCCCCCGATCACCGAAAGCACAATGCCGCCGGCCAGGTTCTCCGGCGATGGTGCCCCGACGAAGAAAAATGCGGCACCAGTACATGCCCGAGCCCAGCATGTGCTATCATAACCCTCGGTCTGGTCCAATCTTAGACTGGGAATGAACTCCGTATGCTTAGACTGGGAATCAACTCGTATGTCTAAGCCAACCAATGAAACAAGTGTACGGGCGCTCAACCGGCCAGAAGGGCGGGATACGGAAGCCGAGGATCGACTGGGTCCCCCTCTGCATGCTGTCGATCCTGCTAGGCAACCCTCGGTCTGGTCGGATCATATACTGGGAATGAACTCCGTATGCCTAAGCCAACCGACGAAATGAGCGAGCGAACGACGGCGGGTGGGAACTACGCCGACCAGAGAGATGGGATGCGCAAGCTGTGGATCGATAGCGTGGTAGGTGGGTTTAGGTACATCTTCATATTTCTTCATGAAAATGCCATTTTTATGGCATGTAAATTCAAACAATGGTCCCTTAAGCCTTCACCTGAAGTTTCATGGCAAGACAACTCGTTTTCTATTTTTCCTTATTTTTAAAACTTTTTACGGTTCGAGATTTTGTAAATTTTTTTGGAAGGAGTTTTGGCCCCAAACTTAGTAGACGTGATGCTTGTATTTTTGTTGGCATGCACAAAAAAATTCAGCTAAAAACTCGAAGTGTACAAGATTTTGTGACCATTTGAAAAAAGTGTCCCCATTTTCAGACACTTTAATCGCTACTGGCAGGAAACCTGTAAAATCTCAAATGCTCTTTAAGGGGGTGTGAGTTTTCGAGGTTTCATGAGGGATAGGGGGCCAATATAAGGGCCAAGTACCAGCACCCATCGCACATCATGTGCGCACACCCCCCGGCCCCCTTGATCGTCGGAACCCCAATGCCGTCGGTCAGTTCTTCGATGATGCTCCGGAGATGGTGCCCCGACGAAGAAAAATACAGTACCAGCACATGCCCGAGCCCAGCATGTGCTACCACAAACCTCGGTCCAGTCTGATCTTAGACTGGAATGAACTCCGAATGCTTAGACTGGGAATGAACTCTGTATGCCTAAGTCAACCCATGAAACGAGCGTGCGGGCGCTCAGCCTGCCAGAGGGGCGGGATACGTAAGTCGAGGATCGATCGGGTCCCCTTCTGCATGCTACCGATCTTGCTGCTACAACCCTCAGCCGGTCTGATCTTAGATTGGGAATGAACTCCGTATGCCTAAGCCAACCGACGAGCGGGCGGGCAGGCGGGCACTACGCCGGCCAAAGAGACGGGATGCGCAAGCCGTGGATCGATAGGGTGGTAGGTGGGTTTAGGCACATCTTCATATTTCTGCATGCCAATGCCATTTTTATGGCTTGTAAATTCATACAATGGTCCCTTAAGCCTTCACATTAAGTTTCATGGCGAGACGACTCGTTTTCTATTTTTCACGATTTTTGAAAGTTTTTACGGTTCAGGATTTTTTAAAATTTTTTCGGAAGGAGTTTTGGCTCCAAACTTGGTAGACGTGATGCTTGTATTTTTTTGGCAAGGACAAAAAAATTCAGCTAAAAAATCGAAGTGTACAAGATTTTGTGACCATTTGAAAAACGTGTCCCCATTTCAGAAACTTTAAGAGCTACTGGCAGCAAACCTGTAAAATCTCAAATGCTTTTTAAGGGGGTGTGAGTTCTCGAGGTTTGATGGGGCATGGGGGGCCAATATAAGGGCCAGTACCAGCACCCATCGCACATCATGTGCGCACACCCCCCGGCCCCCCCGATCGCTGGAACCCCAATGCCACCGGTTAGGTTCTCCGGCGATGCTCCGACGATGGTGCCCCGACGAAGAAAAATGCAGCACCAGCACATGCTCGAGCCCAGCATGTGCCGCTGCCACCCTTGGTCCTGTCTGATCTTAGATTGGGAATGAACTCTGTATGCTTAGACTGGGAATGAACTCCGTATGCCTAAGTCAACCCACGAAATGAACGTGCGGGTGCTCAACTGGCCAGAGGGGCGGGATGCACAAGCCAGGGATCGGTGGGGTTCCCCCTCTGTGTGCTGCCGATCTTGTTGCCGCAACCCTCAATTCGATCTGATCTTAGACTGGGAATGAACTCCGTATGCCTAAGCCAACCGACGAAACGAGCGAGCGGGCGGACGGGCGGGCACTACGCCGGCCAGAGAGACGGGATGCGCGAGCCATGGATCGATAGCGTGGTAGGTGGGTTTAGGCAGATCTTCATATTTCTGTGTGCAATGCCACTTTTATGGCTTGTAAATTCATACAATGGTCCCTTAAGCCTTCACGTGAAGTTTCATGGCAAGAGGACTCGTTTTCTATTTTCCCTGATTTTTGAAACTTTTTTCGGTTCGGGATTTTGTAAAATTTTTTCGGAAGGAGTTTTCTCCCCAAACTTGGTAGACATGATGCTTGTATTTTTGTTGGCATGTACAAAAAAATTTAGCTAAAAACCCGATGTGTACAAGATTTTGTGACCATTTGGAAAAGTGTCCCCATTTCAGACACTTTAATGGCTACTGGCAGCAAACCTGTAAAATCTCAAATGCTCTTTAAAGGGGTCCGAGTTCTTGAGGTTTGATGAGGGATAGGGGGCCAATATAAGGGCCAAGTACCAGCACCCATCGCATATCATGTGCGCACACCCCCCGGCCCCCCCGGTCGTCGGAACCCCAATGCCGTCGGTCAGGATCTTCGACGATGCTCCGGTGATGGTGCCTCGACGAAGAAAAATGCGACACCAGCACATGCCCGAGCCCAGCATGTGCAGCCGTAACCCTCGGTCCGGTCCGATCTTAGACTGGGAATGAACTCTGTATGCTTAGACTGGGAATGAACTCTGTATGCCTAAGTCAACCCACGAAACGAGCGTCCGGGCGCTCAGCCTGCCAGAGGGGCGGGATGCGCATGCCGGGGATCGGTTGAGTCCCCCTCTGCATGCTACTGATCTTGCTACTGTAACCCTCAGTCTAGTCCAATCTTAGACTGGGAATGAACTCCGTATGCCTAAGCCAACCGACGAAACGAGCGAGCGGGCGGACGGGCGGGCACTACGCCGGCCAGAGAGACGGGATGCGCGAGCCATGGATCGATAGCGTGGTAGGTGGGTTTAGGCAGATCTTCATATTTCTGTGTGCAATGCCACTTTTATGGCTTGTAAATTCATACAATGGTCCCTTAAGCCTTCACGTGAAGTTTGATGGCAAGACGACTCGTTTTCTATTTTTCATGATTTGCGAAACTTTTTATGGTTCGGGATTTTTTAAAATTTTTTCGGAAGGAGGTTTGGGCCCAAACTTGGTAAACGTGATCCTTGTATTTTTGTTGGCGTGCACAAAAACATTCAGCTAAAAACTCGAAGTGTACAAAATTTTGTGACCATTTGAAAAAAATGTCCCCATTTCAAACACTTTAATGGCTACTGGCAGCAAACCTGTAAAATCTCAAATGCTCTTTAAGGGGGTGTGAGTTCTCGAGGTTTGATGAGGGATACGGGGCCAATATAAGGGCCAAGTACCAGCACCAATCGCACATCATGTGCGCACACCCCCCCGGCCCCCCCGATTGTCGGAACCCCAATGTTGTCGGTCATGTTCTCCGGTGATGGTGCCCCGGTGAAGAAAAATGTGGCACCAGCACATGCCCGAGCCCAGCATGTGCTGCCGCAACCCTCGGTTCACTCTGATCTTAGACTGGGAAAGAATTTCGTATGCTTAGACTGGGAATGAACTTCGTATGCCTAAGTCAACCCACGAAACGAGCGTGCAGGCGCTCAGCCGACCAGAGGTGCGGGATGCGCAAGTAGGGGATCAACCGGGTCCCCCTCTGCGTGCTGCGGATCCTTTTGCTGCAACCCTCAGTCCGGCCAGATCTTAGACTAGGAATGAACTCCGTATGCCTAAGCCAACCGACGAAACGAACGGGCGGGCGGGCGGGCACTACGCCGGCCAGAGAGACGGGTTGCGCAAGCCGTGGATCGATAGGGGGTAGGTCGGTTTAGGCATATCTTCATATTTCTATGTGCCAACGCCATTTTTATGGCTTGTGAATTCATACAATGGTCTCTTAAGCCTTCACGTGAAGTTTCATGGCAAGACGACTCGTTTTCTATTTTTCAGGATTTTCAAAACTTGTTGCGGTTCGATATTTTTTTAACTTTTTTCGGAAGGAGTTTTGGCCCTAAACTTGGTAGACACGATCCCTGTATTTTTGTTGGCATGCACAAAAAAATTGAGCTAAAAAATCGAAGTGTACAAGATTTTGTGACCATTCGAAAAAAGTGTCCCCATTTCAGACACTTTAATTGGTACTGGCAGCAAACCTGTAAAATCTCAAATGCTCTTTAAGGGGGTGTGAGTTCTCGAGGTTTGATGAGGGATAGGGGGCCAATATAAGGGCCAAGTACCAGCACCCATCACATAACATGTGCGCACACCCCCCTCGGCCCCCCCGATCGTCGGAACCCCAATGCCGCCGATCAAGTTCTCCGGTGATGCTCCGGCGATAGTGCCCTGGCGAAGAAAAATGTAGCACCAGCACATCCCCGAGCCTAGCATGTACTGCCGTAACCCTCGGTCCGGTCCAATCTTAGATGTGATCCTTGTATATTTTTTGGCATGCACAAAAAAATTCAGCTAAAAACTCGAAGTGTACAAGATTTTGTGACCATTTGAAAAAAGTGTCCCCATTTCAGACACTTTAATGGGTACTGGCAGCAAACCTGTAAAATCTCAAATGCTCTTTAAGGGGGTGTGAGTTCTCAAGGTTTGATGAGGGATAGGGGGCCAATATAAGGGCCAAGTACCAGCACCCATCGCGCATCATGTGTGCACACCCCCCGGCCCCCCCGATCGTCGGAACCCCAATGCTACCGGTCAGGTTCTCCGGCGATGGTGCCCCGATGAAGAAAAATGCGGCACCAGAACATGCCTGAGCCCAGCATGTGCTGTCGCAACCCTCGGTCCTGTCTGATCTTAGACTAGGAATGAACTCCGTATGCTTAGATTGGGAATGAATTCCGTATGCCTAAGTCAACACACAAAACGAGCGTGCGAGCGCTCAACCGGCCAGAGGGGCGGGATGCGCAAGCCGGGGATCAATCGGGTCCCCTTCCATATGCTGCTGATCCTGCTGCCGTAACCCTTGGTCTGGTCTGATCTTAGACTGGGAATGAACTCCGTATGCCTAAGCCAACCAACGAAACGAGCAGGCGGGCGGGCGGGCGGGCGAGCACTACGTCAGCCAGAAAGACGGGATGCGCAAGCCATAGATCGATAGGGTGGTAGGTGGGTTTAGGCACATCTTCATATTTCTACATGCCAATGCCATTTTTATGGCTTGTAAATTGATACAATGGTTCCTTAAGCCTTCAAGTGAAGTTTCTTGGTAAGACGACTCGTTTTTTATTTTTCACGATTTTTGAAACTTTTTACGGTTCGAGATTTTTTAAAATTTTTTCAAAAGGAGTTTTGGCCCCAAACTAGGTAGACGTGATCCTTGTATTTTTTTTGGCATGCATAAAAAAATTCAGCTAAAAACTCGTAGTGTACAAGATTTTGTGACCATTTGAAAAAAGTGTC
The DNA here is from genome assembly GCF_002303985.1 of Durio zibethinus. The sequence continues at coordinate 16,833,110 of NW_019167915.1, read as the reverse complement.
CCCATTTCAGACACTTTAATAGCTACTAGCAGCAAACCTGTAAAATCTCAAATGCTCTTTAAGGGGGTGTGAGTTCATGGGGTTTGATGAGGGATAGGGGGCCAATATAAGGACCAAGTACCAACACCCATCGCACATCATGTGCACACACCCCTCAGCCCCCCCGATCGCCAGAACCCCAATGCCGCCAGTCAAGTTCTCTGGCGATGCTCTGGCGATGGTGCCCCGACGAAGAAAAATGGGACACCAGCACATGCCCGAGCCCATCGTGTGCTGCTGTAACCCTCGGTCTGGTCCGATCTTGGACTGGGAATGAACTCCGTATGCTTAAACTGGGAATGAACTCTGTATGCCTAAGTCAACCCACGAAATGAGCGTGCGGGTGCTCAGCTGATCAGAGGGGCGGGATGCGCAAGCCGAGGATCGGCTGGTCCCCCTCTATGTGCTGCCTATCCTGCTACCACAACCCTTGGTCCGGTTTGATCTTAGACTGGGAATGAACTCCGTATGCCTAAACCAACCGATGAAACAAACGGGCGGGCGGGCACTACGCCGGCCAAAGAGACGGGATGCACAAGCCGTGGATCGATACGGTGGTAGGTGGGTTTAGGCAAACCTTCATATTTCTATGTGCCAATGCCATTTTTATGGCTTGTAAATTCATACAATTGTCCCTTAAGCCTTCACATGAAGTTTCATGGCAAGATGACTCGTTTTCTATTTTTCATGATTTTTGAAACTTTTTACGATTCGGGATTTTTTAAAATTTTTTCGGAAGGCGTTTTGGCCCCAAACCTGGTAGACATGATCCTTGTATTTTTTTTGGCATGCACAAAAAAATTCAGCTAAAAACTCAAAGTGTACAAGATTTTGTGACCATTTGAAAAAAGTGTCCCCATTTCAGACACTTTAATGGCTACTGGCAGCAAACCTGTAAAATCTCAAATGCTCTTTAAGGGGGTGTGAGTTCTCGAGGTTTGATGAGGGACAGGGGGCCAATATAAGGGCCAAGTACCAGCACCCAATGCGCATCATGTGCGCATGCCCCCTCGGCCCCCCCGATCGTCGGAACCCCAATGTCGTCGGTCAAGTTCTCCGGTGATGCTCCGGCGAAGAAAAATGCGGTGCCAGCACATGCCCGAGCCCAGCATGTGCTGCCCAACCCTTGGTCCGGTCTGATCTTAGACTGGGAATGAACTCCGTATGCTTAGACTAGGAATGAACTCCGTATGCCTAAGTCAACCTATGAAACAAGCGTGCGGGCACTCAGCCGACTAGAGGTGCGGGATGCGTAAAACGGGGATCAGTCGGGTCCACCTCTGCGTGCTGCCGATCCTGCTACCATAACCCTCAGTCTGGTCTGATCTTAGACTGGGAATGAACTCCGTATGCCTAAGCCAACTGACCAAATGAGTGGGCGGGCGGGCGGGCACTACGTCGGCCAGAGAGACGGGATGGGCAAGCCGTGGATCGATAGGGTGGTAGTTGGGTTTAGGCACATCTTCACTTTTCTATGTACGAATGCCATTTTTATGGCTTGTAAATTCATACAATGATCCCTTGAGCCTTCACGTGAAGTTCCATGGCAAGATGACTCATTTTTTATTTTTCACGATTTTGGAAACTTTTTACGGTTCGAGATTTTTTAAAATTTTTTCGGAAGGAGTTTTGGCCCCAAACTCGGTAGAAGTGATCCTTGTATTTTTGTTGGCATGCAAAAAAAATTTAGTTAAAAACTGGAAGTGTAGAAGTTTTTGTGACCATTTGAAAAAAGTGTCCCCATTTCAGACACTTTAATGGCTATTGGCAGCAAACCTGTAAAATCTCAAATGCTCTTTAAGAGGGCGTGAGTTCTTGAGGTTTGATGAGGGATAGGGGGCCAATATAAGGGCCAAGTACCAGCACCCATCGTACATCATGTGCGCACACCCCCCCGGCCTGCTCAGGTTCTCCGATGATGCTCCAGCGATGGTGTCCCGACAAAGAAAAATGTGGTACCAGCACATGCCTGAGCCCAGCATGTGCTGTCGCAACCCTCGGTCTGATCCAATCTTAGATTGGAGTGAACTCCGTATGCTTAGACAGGGAATGAACTCTGTATGCCTAAGTCAACACACGAAACGAGCGTGCGGACGCTCAGGCGGCTAGAGGGCGAGATGCGCAAGCTGGGGATCGATCGGGTCCTCCTCTGCATGCTATCGATCCTGCTGTCGCAACCCTCAGTCTGGTCCAATCTTAGACTAGGAATGAACTCCGTATGCCTAAGCCAACCGACGGAACGAGTGTGCGGGCGGGTGGGCGGGCACTACGTCGGCCAGAGAGACGGGATGCGCAAGCCGTGGATCGATAGGGTCATAAGTGGGTTTAGGCACATCTTCATATTTCTGTGTGCCAATGCCATTTTTATAGCTTGTAAATTCATACAATGGTCCCTTAAGCCTTCACGTGAAGTTTCAAGGCAAGACGACTCGTTTTCTATTTTTCATGATTTTTAAAACTTTTTACGGTTCGAGATTTTTTAAAATTTTTTCGGAAGTAGTTTGGGGCCGAAACTTGGTAGACATGATCCTTGTATTTTTGTTGGCATGCATAAAAAAATTCAGCCAAAAACTCGAAGTGTACGAGATTTTGTGACCATTTGAAAAAGTGTCCCCATTTCAGACACTTTAATGGCAACTGGCAGCAAACCTGTAAAATCTCAAATGCTCTTTAAGGGGGTGTGAGTTCTCGAGGTTTGATGAGGGATAGGGGGCCAAAGAGACGGGATGCGCAAGCCATGGATCGATAGTGTGGTAGGTGGGTTTAGGCACATCTTCATATTTATGCGTGCCAATGCCATTTTTATGGCTTACAAATTCATACAATGGTCCCTTAAGCCTTCACGTGAAGTTTCATGGCAAGACCACTCGTTTTCTATTTTTCATGATTTTCAAAACTTTTCAGGGTTCGGGATTTTTTAAAATTTTTTTGGAAGAAGTTTTGGCCCCAAACTTGGTAGACGTGATCCTTGTATTTTTGTTGGCATGCACAAAAAAATTTAGCTAAAAACTCGAAGTGTACAAGATTTTGTGACCATTTGAAAAAAGGGTCCCTATTTCAGACACTTTAATGGCTACTGGCAGCAAACCAGTAAAATCTCAAATGTTCTTTAAGGGGGTGTCAGTTTTCGAGGTTTGATGAGGGATAGGGGGCCAATATGAGGGCCAAGTACCAGCACCCATCACACATTATGCGCGCACAGCCCCCCGGCCGCCCCGATCGTCGGAACCCAATGCCATTGGTCAAGTTCTCCGGCGATGGTTCCCCGGCGAAGAAAAATGCTGCACTAGCACATGATTGAGCCCAACATGTGTTGCCGTAACCCTCGGTCCGATCCGATCTTAGACTGGGAATGAACTCCGTATGCTTAGACTGGGAATGAACTCCGTATGCCTAAGTCATCCCACGAAACGAGCGTGCGGGCGCTCAGCCGGCCAGAGGGGTGAGATGCGCAAGCCGGGGATCGGCCAAGTCCCCCTCTATGTGCTGCCGATCCTACTGTCGAAACCCTTGGTCCGGTCTGATCTTAGACTAGGAATGAACTTCGTGTGCCTAAGCCAATCGACGAAACGAGCGGGCAGGTGGGCGGGCGAGCACTACGTCGGTCAGAGATACGGGATGCGCAAGCCGTGGATCGATAGGGTGGTGGGTGGGGTTAGGCACATCTTCATATTTCTACGTGCCAATGCCATTTTTATGGCTTGTAAATTCATACAATGGTGCCTAAGCCTTCACGTGAACTTTCATGACAAGACGACTCGTTTTCTATTTTTCACGATTTTCAAAACTTTATGCGGTTCGATATTTTTTAAAATTTTTTCGAAAGGAGTTTTGGCCCCAAACTTGATAGATGTGATCCTTGTATTTTTTTTGGCATGCACAAAAAAATTCAGCTAAAAAGTCGAAGTGTACAAGATTTTGTGACCGTTTGAAAAAAGTGTCCCCATTTCAGACACTTTAATGGCTACTGGGAGCAAACCTGTAAAATCTCAAATGCTCTGTAAGGGGTTGTGAGCTCTCGAGGTTTCATGAGGGATAGGGGGCCAATATAAGGGCCAAGTACCAGCACCCATCGGACATCATGTGCGCACACCCCCCCGGCCCCCCCGATAGCTGGAACCCTAATGCCGTCGATCAGGTTCTTCGATGATGCTCCGGGGATGGTCCCCCGACGAAGAAAAATGTGGCACCAGCACATGCCTGAGCCCAGCATGTGCTGCCGCAACCCTCGATCCAGTCCGATCTTAGACTGGGAATGAACTCCGTATGCTTAGACTAGGAATGAACTTCGTATGCCTAAGTCAACCCATGAAACGAGCGTGCGGGCACTCAGCCGGCCAGAGGGGCGGGATGCGTAAGCCGGGGATCGGTCGGGTCCCCCTCTACGTGCTACCGATCTTGCTGCCACAACCCTCAGTCCGGTCTGATCTTAGACTGGGAACGAACTCCGTATGCCTAAGCCAACCGACGAAAGGAGCGAGCGGGCGGGCACTACGCCGGCCGGAGGGGCAGGCACTATGCCGGCCAGAGAGACGGGATGCGCAAGCCATGGATCGATAGGTGGGTTTTGGCACATCTTCATATTTTTGCATGCCAATGCCATTTTTATGGCTTGTAAATTCATACAATGATCCCTTAAGCCTTCACGTGAAGTTTCATAGCAAGACGACTCGTTTTCTATTTTTCACGATTTTCCAAAGTTTTTACGGTTTGGGATTTTTTAAAATTTTTTCGGAAGGAGTTTTATCCGTAAACTTGGTAGACATGATCCTTGTACTTTTTTTGGTATGCACAAAAAAATTCAGCTAAAAACTCAAAGTGTACAAGATTTTGTGACCATTCGAAAAAAGTGTCCCCATTTCAGACACTTTAATGGCTACTAGCAGCAAAACTGTAAAATCTCAAATGCTCTTTAAGGGGGTGTGAGTTCTTGAGGTTTGATGTGGGATAGGGGGCCAATATACGGGCCAAGTACCACCAGCCATCGCACATCATGTGCGCACACCCCCCGGCCCCCCCGATCGTCGGAACCCCAATGTCGCGGGTCAGGGTCTCCGACGATGCTCCGGCGATGGTGCCCCGCCGAAGAAAAATGCGGCACCAGGACCTGCCCAAGCCCAGCATGTGCTGCCGCAACCCTCGGTCCGGTCCGATCTGAGACTGGGAATGAATTCCGGATGCTTAGACTAGAAATGAACTCCGTATGCCAAAGTCAACCCACGAAATGAGCGTTCGGGCGCTCAGTCGGCCAGAGGGGCGGGATGCACAAGCTGGGGATCGGCCGGGTCCCCCTCTGCGTGCTGTCATAACCCTCGGTCCAGTCTGATCTTAGACTGGGAATGAACTCCGTATGCCTAAGAAAATCGATGAAATGAACGGGTGGCCGGGCACTACGCCGGCCAGAGAGACGGGATGCGCAAGCCGTGGATCGATAGGGTGGTAGGTGGGTTTAGGCACATCTTCATATTTCTATGTGCCAATGACATTTTTATGGCATGTAAATTCATACAATGGTCCCTTAAGCCTTCACGTGAAGTTTCATGGCAAGACAACTTGTTTTCTATTTTTCACAATTTTTGAAACTTTTTACGGTTCGGGATTTTTTAAAATTTTTTTAGAAGGAGTTTTGGCCCCAAACTTGGTAGACGTGATTCTTGTATTTTTTTTGGCATGCACAAAAACATTCAGCTAAAAACTCGATGTGTACAAGATTTCGTGACCATTTGAAAAAAGTGTCCCCATTTCAGACACTTTAATGGCTACTGGCAGCAAACCTGTAAAATCTCAAATGCTCTTTAAGGGGTGTGAGTTCTCAAGGTTTGATGAGGGATAGGGGGCCAATATAAGGGCCAACTACTAGCACCTATCGCTCATCATGTGCGCACACCCCCTGGCCCCCCCGATCGCCGGACCCCAATGCTGTCGGTCAGGTTCTCCGACGATGGTGCCCCGGCGAAGAAAAATATGACACCAGCACATGCCCGAGCCTAGCATGTGCTGCCGTAACCCTCGATCTGGTCTGATCTTAGACTGGGAATGAACTCTGTATGCTTAGACTGGGAATGAACTCCGTATGCCTAAGTCAACCCATGAAACGAGGCTGCGGGCGCTCAGTCAGCCAGATGGACGGGATGCGCAAGTCAGGGATCGAATCGGGTCCCCCTTTACGTGCTGTCGATCTTGCTTCCACAACCTTCGGTCTGGTCTGATGTTAGACTGGGAATGAACTCCGCACGCCTAAGCCAACCGATGAAACGAGCGGGTGTGCGGGAGGGCGGGCACTACGTCGGCTAGAGAGACGGGATGCGCAAGCCGTGGATTGATAGGGTGGTAGGTGGGTTTAGGCACATCTTCATATTTCTGCATGCCAGTGCCATTTCTATGGCTTGTAAATTCAAACAATGGTCCCTTAAGGCTTCACGTGAAGTTTCATGGCAAGACGACTCGTTTTCTATTTTTCAGGATTTTTTAAACTTTTTGCGGTCCGAGATTTTTTAAAATTTTTTTGGAAGGAGTTTTGGCCCCAAACTTGGTAGACGTATCCTTGTATTTTTGTTGGCATGCACAAAAAAATTCAGCTAAAAACTCGAAGTGTACAAGTTTTTGTGGCCATTTGAAAAAAATGTCCCCATTTCAGACACTTTAATGGCTACTGCCAGCAAACCTGTAAAATCTCAAATGCTCTTTAAGGGGGTGTGGGTTCTCGAGGTTTGATGAAGGATAGGAGGCCAATATAAGGGCCAAATACCAGCACCCATCGCACATCATGTGTGCACACCCCCCTCCCCTCGCTCCCCTGATCGCCGGAACCCCAATACCGCCGGTCAGGTTCTCCGGTGATGCTTCGACGATGGTGCCCCGATGAAGAAAAATGCAGCACCAGCACATGCCCGAGCCCAGTATGTGCTGACGTAACCTGCAGTCTGATCCGATCTTAGACTGGGAATGAACTCCATATGCTTAGACTGGGAATGAACTTCGTATGCCTAGGTCAACCAACGAAAAGAACGTGTGGGCGCTCAGCTGGCCAGAGGGGCAGAATGCGATAGTCGAGAATCAGCCAGGTACCCCTCTGTGTGCTGTCGATCCTGTTGCCACAACCCTCAGTGCGGTCCAATCTTAGACTGGGAATGAACTCCATATGCCTAAGCCAACCGATGAAACGAGTGGGCGGGCGGGCGGGCACTACGCTGGCCAGAGAAATGGGATGCGCAAGCTGTGGATTGATAGGGTGGTAGGTGGATTTAGGCACATCTTCATATTTCTATGTGCCAATGCCATTTTTATGGCTTGTAAATTCATACAGTGGTCCTTTAAGCCTTCACGTGAAGTGTCATGGCAAGACGACTCATTTTCTATTTTTCATGATTTTTGAAACTTTTTGCGGTTCGGGATTTTTTAAAATTTTTTTGGAAAGAGTTTTAGCCCCAAACTTGGTAGACGTGATCCTTGTATTTTTGTTGGCATGCACAAAAAAATTCAGCTAAAAACTCGAAGTGTACAAGATTTTGTGACCATTTGAAAAAAGTGTCCCCATTTTAGACACTTTAATTGCTACTGGCAGCAAACCTGTAAAATCTCAAATGCTCTTTAAGGGGGTGTGAGTTCTTGAGGTTTGATGATGGATAGGGGGCCAATATAAGGGCCAAGTACCAGCACCCATCACACATCATGTGTGCACACCCCCCCGATCGTCGGAACCCCAATGCCGTCAGTCAGCTTCTCCGGCGATGCTCCGACGATGGTGCCCAGCCAAAGAAATATTCGGCACCAGCACATGCCCGAGCCCAGCATGTGCTGTTGCAACATCCAATCTTAGACTGGGAATGAACTCCGCATGCCTAAGCCAACCGACGAAATGAGCGGGCGGGCAGGCATTACGTCGGTCAGAGAGATGGGATGCGCAAGTCGTGTATCGATAGGTGGTAGGTGGGTTTTGGCACATCTTCATATTTCTATGTGATGAATGCCATTTTTATGGCTTGTAAATTCATACAATGGTCCCTTAAGCCTTCACGTGAAGTTTCATGGCAAGATGACTCGTTTTCTATTTTTCATAATTTTTGAAACTTTTTACGGTTCGGGATTTTTCAAAATTTTTTTGGAAGGAGTTTTGGGTCCAAACCTGGTAGACGTGATCCTTGAATTTTTGTTGGCATGGATAAAAAAATTCAGCTAAAAACTCGAACTGTACAAGATTTTGTGACCATTTGAAAAAAGTGTCCCCATTTCAGTCACTTTAATGGCTACTGGCAGCAAACCTGTAAAATCTCAAATCCTCTTTAAGAGGGTGTGAGTTCTCGAGGTTTGATGAGGGATAGGGGGCCAATATAAGGGCCAAGTACCAGCACCCATCGCACATCATGTGCGCACACCCCCCGGCCCCCCCGATTGTCGAAAACCCAATGCCGTCGGTCAGGTTCTCCGACGATGCTCCGGCGATGCTCCGGCGATGGTGCCCCGACGAAGAAAAATGTGGCACCAGCACATGCCCGAGCCCAGCATGTGCTGTCGTAACCCTCGGTCTGGTCCAATCTTAGACTGGGAATGAACTCTGTATGCTTAGACTGAGAATGAACTCCGTATGCCTAAGTCAACCTACAAAACGAGCGTGCGAGCGCTCACCCGACCAGAGGGGCAGGATGCGAAAGCCGGGGATCAACCATGTCCCTTTATACGTACTGCCGATCTTGCTGCTGTAACCCTCGGTCTGGTCCGATCTTAGGCTGGGAATGAACTCCATATGCCTAAGCCAACCGATGAAACGAGCAGGCGGGCGAGCGGGCGGGCGCAACGCTGGCCAAAGAGACGGGATGCACAAGCCGTGGATTGATAGGGTGGTAGGTGGGTTTAGGCACATCTTCATATTTCTACATGCCAATGCCATTTTTATGGCTTGTATATTCATACAATGGTCCCTTAAGCCTTCACGTGAAGTTTCATGGCAAGACGACTCGTTTTCTATTTTTCATGATTTTCAAAACTTTTTACGGTTTGGGATTTTTTAAAATTTTTTCGGAAGAATTTTTGGCTCCAAACTTAGTAGATGTGACCCTTGTATTTTTGTTGGTGTCCACAAAAAAATTTAGCTAAAAACTCAGAGTGTACAAGATTTTGTGACCATTTGAAAAAAGTGTCCCCATTTCAGACACTTTAATTGCTACTGGCAGCAAACCTGTAAAATCTCAAATGCTCTTTAAGGGGGTGTGAGTTCTTGAGGTTTGATGAGGGATAGGGGGCCAATATAAGGGCCAAGTACCGCACTCATTGCACATCATGTGCGCGCACCCCCCCGACCCCCCAGATCCCGAAACCCCAATGTCATCGGTCAGGTTCTCCGGCGATGCTTCGACGATGGTGCCCCCGTGAAGAACAATGCGGCACCAGCACATGCCCGAGCCCAGCATGTGCTTCCGTAACCCTCGATCCGATCTGATCTTAGGCTGAGAATGAACTCCGTATGCTTAGACTGGGAATGAACTCCATATGCCTAAGTCAACCCATAAAACGAGCGTGCGGGCGCTCAGCCGGCCAGAGGGGCGGGATTCGCAAGCCGAGGATCGATCAAGTCCCCCTCTCTATTCTGCCGATCTTGCTGTCGTAACCCTTGGTCCGGTCTGATCCTACGCTGGGAATGAACTATGTATGCCTAAGCCAACCGATGAAACGAGTGGGCGGGCGGGCGCTACGCCGACCAAATAGACGGGATGCGCAAGCCGTGGATTGATAAGGTGGTAGGTGGGTTTAGGCACATCTTCATATTTCTACATGCCAATGCCATTTTTATGGCTTGTATATTCATACAATGGTCCCTTAAGCCATCACGTGAAGTTTCATGGCAAGACGACTCGTTTTCTATTTTTCAAGATTTTCAAAACTTTTTACGGTTCGGGATATTTTAAAATTTTTTCAAAAGAATTTTTGGCCCCAAACTTGGTAGATATGACCCTTGTATTTTTGTTGGCATCCACAAAAAAAATCAGCTAAAAACTCAGTGTGTACAAGATTTTGTGACCATTTGAAAAAAGTGTCCCCAGCTTAGACACTTTAATGGCTACTAGCAGCAAACCTGTAAAATCTCAAATGCTCTTTAAAGGGGTGTGAGTTCTCGAGGTTTGATAAGGGATAGGGGGCCAATATAAGGGCCAAGTACTGCACCCATTGCACATCATGTACGCACACCACCCGACCCCCAAGATCGCTGGAACCCCAATGTCGCAGGTCAGGTTCTCCAACGATGCTCCGACGATGGTGCCCCCGCGAAGAAAAATGCGGCACCAGCGCATGCCCGAGCCCAGCATTTGCTTTCGCAACCCTCGGTCCGATCCAATCTTAGGCTGAGAATGAACTCCGTATGCTTAGACTGGGAATGAACTCCGTATGCCTAAGTCAACCCACGAAACGAGCGTGCCGGCGCTCAACCTGCCAGAGGGGCGGGATGCGCAAGCCAGGGATCAGCTGCGTCCCCCTCTGTGTGCTGCCAATCTTGCTGCTGTAACCGTTGGTCCTGTTCAATCTTAGACTAGTAATGAACTCCGTATGCCTAAGCCAACCGACGAAACAAGCGGGCGGGCGGGCGAGCGGGCACTACGCAGAGCAGAGAGACGGGATGCGCAAGCCGTGGATCGATAGGGTGGTAGGTGGGTTTAGGCACATCTTCATATTTCTACGTGCCAATGCCATTTTTATGGCCTGTAAATTCATACAATGGTCCCTTAAGCCTTCACGTGAAGTTACATGGCAAGATGACTCGTTTTCTATTTTTCACGATTTTCAAAACTTTTTGCGATTCAAGATTTTTCAAAATTTTTTCGGAAGGATTTTTGGTCCCAACCTTGGTAGACATGATCATTGTATTTTTGTTGGCATGCACAAAAAAATTCAGCTAAAAACTCAAAGTGTACAAGATTTTGTGACCATTTGAAAAAAGTGTCCCCATTTTAGACACTTTAATGCTTACTGACAGCAAAACTGTAAAATCTCAAATGCTCTTTAAGGGGGTGTGAGTCCTCGAGGTTTGATGAGGGATAGGCGGCAATCTAAGGGCCAAGTACCAGCACCCATCGCACATCATGTGCGCACACCCCCCGGCCCCTCCGATCGTCGAAACCCCAATGCCGTCGTTCAGGTTCTCCGGCGTTGCTCCGGCGATGGTGCCCCGACGAAGAAAAATATGGCATCAGCACATGCCCGAGCCTAGCATGTGCTGCCACAACCCTCGTCCCGGTCTGATCTTAGACTGGGAATGAACTCCGTATGCCTAAGCCCACCGACGAACGAGCGGACGGGCGGGCGGGCGGGCGGGCACTACTCCGTCCAGAGAGACGGGATGCGCAAGCCGTGGATCGATAGGGTGGTCGGTGGGTTTAGGCACATCTTCATATTTCTACATGCCAATGTCATTTTTATGGGTTGTAAATTCATACAATGGTCGGTTAAGCCTTCACGGGAAGTTTCATGGCAAGACGACTCGTTTTCTATTTTTCACGATTTTTGAAACTTTTTATGGTTTGGGATTCTTTAAAATTTTTTCGGAAGGAGTTTTGGCCCCAAACTTGGTAGACGTGATCCTTATATTTTTGTTGGCATGCACAAAACAATTCAGCTTAAAACTTGAAGTGTACAAGATTTTGTCACCATTTGAAAAAAGTGTCCCCATTTCAGACACTTTATTGGCTACTGGCAGCAAACCTGTAAAATCTCAAATGCTCTTTAAGGGGGTGTGAGTTCTCGAGGGTTGTTGAGGGATAGGAGGCCAATATAAGGGCCAAGTACCAGCACCCATCGCACATCATGTGCGCACACCCCCCCGGCCCCTCCGATCGTCGAAACCCCAATGCCGCCGGTCAGGTTCTCCGACGTTGCTCCAGCGATGGTGCCCCGACGAAGAAAAATGCTGCATCAGCACATGCCCGAGCCCAGCACGTGCTACAGCAACCCTTGGTACAGTCTGATCTTAGACTGGGAATGAACTCCATATGCTTAGACTGGGAATGAACTCCGTATCCCTAAGTCAACCCATGAAACGAGCGTGCGGGCGCTCAGTCGGCCAGAAGGGTGGGATGCACAAGCCAGGGATCGGTCGGGTCCCCCTCTACGTTCTGTCGATCCTACTGCTGCAACCCTCGATCCGGTCTGATCTTAGACTGGGAATGAACTCCGTATGCTTAGATTGGGAATGAACTTCATATGCTTAAGTCAACCCACGAAACGAGCATGTGGGCGTTCAACCGGCCAGAGGGGCGGGATGCGCAAGCCGGGGATCGACCGGGTCCCCCGCTGCGTGCTGTCGATCCTGTTACCGTAACCCTCTATTTGTTCCAATCTTAGACTGGGAATGAACTCCGTATGCCCAAGCCAACCGACGAAACGAGCGGGCAAGCGAGCGGGCGGGCACTATGTCGGCCAGAGAGACGGGATGCTCAAGTGTGGATCGACAGGGTGGTAGGTGGGTTTAGGCACATCTTCATATTTTTTTATGCCAATGCCATTTTTATGGCTTGTAAATTCATACAACGGCCACCTTAAGCCTTCTCATGAAGTTTCATGGCAAGACGACTCGTTTTTTATTTTTCACAATTTTTAAAACTTTTTTTGGTTCGGGATTTTTTAAAATTTTTTCGGAAGGAGTTTCAACCCCAAACAAGGTAGACGTGATCCTTGTATTTTTGTTGGCTTGCACAAAAAAATTCAGCTAAAAACTCGAAGTGTACAAGATTCTGTGACCATTTGAAAAAGTATCCCCATTTCAGAGACTTTAATTGCTACTGGCAGCAAACCTGTAAAAGCTCAAATGCTCTTTAAGGGGGTGTGAGTTCTTGAGGTTTGATGAGGGATAGGGGGCCAATATAAGGGCCCATCGCACATCATGTGGGCACACCCCTGCCCAGCTCCCCCGATCGTCGGAACACCAATTCCGTCGGTCAGGTTCTTCGGCGATGGTGCCCCGGCAAAGAAAAATGCGTCACCAGCACATGCCCGAGCCCAGCATGTGCGGCCACAACCCTCGGTCTAGTCCGATCTTAGACTGGGAAAGAACTCCGTATGCTTAGACTGGGAATGAACTCTGTATGCCTAAGTCAACCCACGAAACGAGCGTGCGGGCGCTCAACCGGCCAGAGGGGCGGGATGCGTAGCCGGGGAATCGGCCGGTCCCCTCTAACGTGCTGTCGATCCTACTGTGCAACCCTTAGTCCGTCCGATCTTAACTGGGAATGAACTCAGTATGCCTAAGCAACCGACGAAACGAGTGGGAGGGTGGGTGGGCACTACTCTGGCAGAGAAGACGGGATGCGTAAGCCGTGGATCGATAGGTGGTGTGGGTTTTAGGCACATCCATATTTCTGCATGCCAATGCCATTTTTATGGCTTGTTAAATTCATAACAATGGTCCCTTAAGCTCACGGAAGTTTCCATGGCAAGACGACTCGTTCTCTATTTTTCACGATTTTTGAAACTTTTTGTGGTTCGAGATTTTTTAAAATTTTTTCGAAATAAGTTTTGGCTGCAAAATTGGTAGATGTGATCCTTGTATTTTTGTTGGCATGCACAAAACAATTCAGCAAAAACCTCGAAGTGTACAAGATTTTGTGACCATTTGAAAAAAGTGTCCCCATTTCAAACACTTTAATGGCTACTGGCAGTAAACCTGCAAAATCTTAAATGCTCTTTAAGAGGGTGTGAGTTCTCGAGGTTTGTGAGGGATAGGGGGCAAATATAAGGGCCAAGTACCAGCACCCATCACACATCATGTGTGGACCCCCCCGGCCCCCCCGATCGTCGGAACCCATTGTCGCCGATCAGGTTCTCTGGCGATGCTCTGACGATGGTGCCCCAACGAAGAAAAATGCGGCTCCAGCACATGCCTGACCCCAGCATGTGCTGCCACAACCCTCGGTACGGTCTGATCTTAGACTGAGAATGAACTCCATATGCTTAAACTGGGAATCGACTCTGTATGCCTAAGTCAACCCACGAAACGAGCGTGCGGGCGCTCAATCGACCAGAGGGGCGGGATGCGTAAGTCGGGGATCGGCCGAGTCCCCCTCTGTGTGCCACCGATCCTACTGCCGCAACCCTTGGTCTAGTCCGATCTTAGACTGGGAATGAACTCTGTATGCCTAAGCTAACCGACGAAACGAGCGGGCGGACGGGCGGGTAGGCACTACGTCGACCAGAGAGACGGGATGCACAAGCCGTAGATCGATAGGGTGGTAGGTGGGTTTAGGTACATCTCCATATTTCTGCATGCCAATTCCATTTTTATGGCTTGTAACTTCATAAAATGGTGCCTTAAGCCTTCACGTGAAGTTTCATACTCGTTTTCTATTTTTTACGATTTTTGAAATGTTTTGCGGTTCGGGATTTTTTAAAATTTTTTTGGAAGGAGTTTTAGCCCCAAACTTGGTAGACGTGATCCTTGTATTTTTGTTGACATGCACAAAAAATTCAGCTAAAAACTCGAAGCGTACAAGATTTTGGGACCATTTGAAAAAAGTGTCCCCATTTCAGAAACTTTAATGGCTACTGGCAGCAAACCTGTAAAATCTCAAATGCTCTTTAAAGGGGTTTGAGTTTTCCAGGTTTGATGAGGGATAGGGGGCCAATATAAGGGCCAAGTACCAGCACCCATCGCACATCATGTGCGCACACCCCCCGGCCCCCCGATCGTCGGAACCCCAATCCTGCCGATCAGGTTCTTCGACGATGCTCTGTCGATGGTGCCTCGGCAAAGAAAAATGCGGCACCAGCACATGCCCAAGCCCAGCATGTGCTGCCGCAACCCTCGATCTGATCTGATCTTAGACTGGGAATGAACTCCGTATGCTTAGACCGAGAATGAACTCCGTATGCCTAGGTCAACCCACAAAACGAACGTGCCGACGCTCAGCCGGCCAGAGGGGCGGGATGCGTAACCGGGGATCGGTCAAATCCCCCTCTGCGTGCTGCCGATGTTGCTACCGCAACTCTCAATCTGGTGCGATCTTAGACTTGAAATGAACTCCGTATACCTAAGCCAACCGACGAAACGAGCGGGCGGGCGGGCGGGCACTACGCCGGCCAGAGAGACGAGATGCGCAGGTCGTGGATCGATAGGGTGGTAGGTGGGTTTAGGCACATCTTCATATTTCTGCGTGCCAATGCCATTTTTATGGCTTGTAAATTCATACAATGGTCCCTTAAGCCTTCACGTGAAATTTCATGACAAGATGACTCGTTTTCTGTTTTTCATGATTTTTGAAACTTTTTACGGTTCGAGATTTTTTAAAATTTTTTTCGGAAGGAGTTTTGGCCCCAAACTTGGTAGACATGATCCTTGTATTTTTTTTGGCATGCACAAAAAAAGTTAGCTAAAAACTCAAAGTGTACAAGATTTTGTGACGATTCAAAAAAACTGTCCCCATTTCAGACACTTTAATGGCTACTGGCAGCAAACCTGTAAAATCTCAAATGCTGTTTAAGGGGGTGAGAGTTCTCGAGGTTTGATGAGGGATAGGGGGCCAATATAAGGGCCAAGTACCAGCACCCATCGAACATCATGTGCGCACACCCCCCCCGGCCCCCTGATCGTCGGAACCCCAATGCCGTCGGTCAGGTTCTCCGGTGATGCTCCGGCGATGGTACCCCGACGAAGAAAAATACGGCACCAGCACATGCCCGAGCTTAGCTTGTGCTGTTGCAACCCTCGGTCCGGTCCAATCTTAGACTGGGAATGAACTCCGTATGCCTAAGTCAACCCACGAAACGAGCGTGCGGGTGCTCAGCCGGCCAGAGGGGCGGGATGCACAAGCCGGGGATCAACCGGGTCCCCCTCTGTGTGCTACCGATCTTGCTGCCGCAACCCTCGGTCTGGTGCGATCTTAGACTGGGAATGAACTCCGTATGCCTAAGCCAACCGACGAAACGCAGCTGTGGGCGGGCGGGGCGGGCAGTCACTACGTCGGCCAGGAGACGGAGATGCGCAAGCCGTGGATTCGATAGGGTGGTTGTGGGTTAGGCACATCTTCATATTTTTGTGCCAATGCCATTTTTATGGCTTGTAAATTCATACAATGGTCCCTTAAGCCTTCACGTGAAGTTTCATGGCAAGATGAATCGTTTTCAATTTTTCACGATTTTTGAATCTTTTTGCGATTCAGGATTTTTTAAAATTTTTTGGATGGAGTTTTGGCCCCAAACTTTGTAGACGTGATCCTTGTATTTTTTTTGGCATGCACAAAAAAATTCAGCTAAAAACTCGAAGCGTACAAGATTTTGTGACCATTTGAAAAAAGTGTCCGCATTTTAGACACTTTAATGGCTACTGGCAGCAAACCTGTAAAATCTCAAATGCTCTTTAAGGGGGTGTGAGTTCTCGAGGTTTGATGAGGGATAGGGGGCAATATAAGGGCCAAGTACCAGCACCCATCGCACATCATGTGCGCACACCCCCCGGCCCCCCCAATCGTCGGAACCCTAATCCTACCTATAGACACCCAATTGTGTCCTAGCCCAGATCAATTGGGCCTGGCCCAAATGGGTAAGCCCAATGCAATTTTTACTTTGTATTTTTTTCCTTTTTTTCGTTTCTTTTCTTTTGTATTTTATTATTTATTATTATTATATGTATATTTTAACTTATTTATTTATTTATTTTTCTGTTAATGTTTTTATGTATTTTATTTATATAGTTCTATATTTATTATATTTTATAATTTATTTATTATTATTATTATTTTTTGTTATTTTTCTTGTAATATTTTTTTGATTTATCTTATTGTATTATCTGTTAATAATTCTTGTTCTGTTTATTTGATTTTTTGTATATCTGATATTATTATTATTTTTTTATCTATCCTATCTTTTCTAATTATCTATTATTTTTTTTATTTGATTTTGGAGGGCTGGGATTGAAAGTGGAAGAATCCCACTGTGAAGGGGAATTCAATCAAGAGAGTCCAGATTGGATTCAAAGATTGAATTCCTATCCAGGGAGGAATTGAGATTAATCAGGAACTCCTGATCAATCCCTATAAAAGGGACCTTTGGAACAGAATGCTGGACAGAAGAAAAACAGTAAGCAAAAGCTACTGATTTAAGGGAAAAGAGGCGTATAGAAGGCTAAGAAAAGGTGTAGAAGGGTTCTGGGAATTAGAAGAAATTTTTTGAAGATTTTTGGCATTTTTTTTCTGGGAATTTTTGGAAAATTCCAGATTTCGGGGAAGTTTCCGGCAAAGTTTGAATTTTTCGATGAAAATTCCGACCAACCTTGAAGTTTTCGATGACCTGCCCAGTTTCTGG
Organism: Durio zibethinus; assembly: GCF_002303985.1. The sequence continues at coordinate 16,815,791 of NW_019167915.1, read as the reverse complement.
TAAAGAATCCCAGAAATCGGTGAACTTCCGGGAACTTCGGACGAAAAAACCCAGATTTCGATGACAAAACCCAGAATCTGGTGAATCTTCAACCGGAGTTCTTTGGCCTTTTAGAGAGAAGGGAGAGGAAAAAGGAAGAAGAGAGAGAGGGGAGGAGCGTTCTAGCAAAAAACAGAGGGAAGTGCCTTTTATACCCTCTCAAAACAAGGTCGTTTTGGCCTTAAGTGACCCAGAGGATCTGCGCGTTTTACCGTGACCCGACCCGACCCGAGCGTCGACCCGCTTCCTGACCCGCGCGTGCCAGCCCCCTTCCGAGCCAAGCCGAGCCGAGCTTTCCAAGCCGCCCCCCGAGCCGTTTCTCTTCCTTGAGCCGAGCCGCGATCCGAGCCACTCCAGGTTTTTTTTTTTTGAATTTTTTTTATTTATTAGATTAGGTTTATTTAATATTCTTTTTATCTTAATTTTATTTTTGTTTTTGTTTTTCTTTTCTTTATTTTTCTATTTTTATTATTCTATTTTCTTTAAATAAAAATCAAATTTTCCAAAAAAAATATTTTTAGGGAAAAGTTGAAAGTATCAAGTTTCCTTGGAAATCAAAGTTTCAAAAAAAATATTTTTGAGGAAAAATTGAAAGTATCAATTTTCCTTAAAAATAAATTTCCAAAAAAATATTTTTTGGGAAAAGTTGAAAGTATCAATTTTCCTTAAAAATAAATTTTGAAAAAAAATATTTTTGGGGAAAAGTTGAAAGTATCAATTTTCCCTACACAAGAACAATCATTCTTTCCTTCTTTTCTATTTTGATTTTGATTTTGATTTTGATTTTTCTTTAACTAATCCGACGATGGAGCCTTTGCAAGTGAAGCAGTAGTTTTTCTTGCATACTCTTGAGGTGAGGGAATTTTCTCAATTTTCTGCTAAAAGTATTAGAGTCAATTGAGAATAATTTCCAATAATTAATTACTTGGTAAAATTTTAAGGCTTTTTGGATAACACAAATTTCAGTTAGTACCATCTTTTGATGGGCATTGTTAGGGTGCTATAACCTTCTTCACACGTAACCGAACTCCCGAACCCTGTTCTGGTTTGTAGTCCTGAACCTATTCTTTTAAGGATCCTTAAACTTATGTGTTCCCTGAAAGGACGGATTCCTTAGGTGGCCAATCGCACCTAGATAAAAAAGATTGGTGGCGACTCCCTTAAGTCAATGTCTAGCGATAGATCCCCGGATCTAGACGTTATGACAGCTTGGCGACTCCACTAGGGACTTTGAGAGTTAGGCCAACAAATAATTTGTGTTATCCAAAAGCCTAATAAAATTGAACCTTTTTGTATATATGTGTTATTATTCATTCATGTTTATTTA
>NW_019167915.1:16782255-16813425 GCF_002303985.1 Durio zibethinus | reverse complement strand
AAAGTCGTGGTGCCTCTGTTTAGAGGAGCAATTTTATTTTTTCAAAGTCGTGGTGCCTCTTTAGTTTTTTTTTTTTAAAGTCGTGGTTTTTTTAAGGAAAATCGTGGTGCCTCTGTTTAGAGGAGTAATTTATTTTTCAAAGTCGTGGTGCCTCTGTTTAGAGGAGCAATTTATTTTCAAAAGTCGTGGTGTCTCTGTTTAAAGGAGCAATTTATGTTTCTCAAAGTCATTGAGCCTCTGTTTAGAGGAGCTTTGGTAAAAAAAAAAAAAACAAAAAACAAAAAACAAAAAACAAAAAAAAACACAAAAAAAAAATGACAATGTTGAGTTGAGTCTTGATTGGGTGTCTATGTCTTTGCACAATTTCTATTTCACAGAAAATGTGCAAAGAGGGGCAGCTATAGACACCCAATTGGGTCCTGGCCCAGATCAATTAGGCCTGGCCCAAATGGGTAAGCCCAATGCAATTTTTACTTTGTATTTTTTTTCCTTTTTTTCGTTTCTTTTCTTTTGTATTTTATGATTTTATTATTTATTATTATTATATGTATATTTTTACTTATTTATTTATTTATTTTTCTGTTAATATTTATATGTATTTTATTTATATAGTTCTATATTTATTATATATTATAATTTATTTATTTTTTTTATTATTTTTCTTGTAATATTTTTTTGATTTATCTTATTGTATTATCTGTTAATAATTCTTGTTTCGTTTATCTGATTTTTTGAATATCTGATATTATTATTATTTTTTTTATCTATCCTATCTTTTCTAATTAAGGGAAAAGAGGCATATAGAAGGCTAAGAAAAGGTGTGGAAGGGTTCTAGGAATTAGAAGAAATTTTTTGAAGATTTTTGGCTTTTTTTTTTAGGAATTTCTGGAAAATTCCAGATTCCAGTGAAGTTCTCGATAAAGTTTGAATTTTTTGGTGAAAATTCCAACCAACCTTGAAGTTTCCGGCGACCTGCCCAGTTTTCGGCAAAGAATCCAAAAAACCGGTGACCTTCCAGCGAACTTCCGGTGAACTTTAGGTGAAAAAACCCAGATTTCGACAACAAAACCCAGAATCCGGTGAATCTTCAATCGGAGTTCTTCGACCTTTTAGAGAAAAGGGAGAGGAAAAAGGAAGAAGAGTGAGAGAAGGGAGGAGCGTTCTGCCGAAAAATAAAGGGAAGTGCCTTTTATACCCTCTCAAAACGATGTCGTTTTGGCCTTAAGTGACCCAGAGGATCCGCGCATTTTACCGTGACCCGACCCGACCCGAGCGTTGATCCACTTCTTGACCCGCACGTGCCAGCCCCTTTCCGAGCCAAGCCGAGCCGAGCTTCCCAAGCCGCCCCCCGAGCCGTTTCTCTTCCTTGAGTCGAGGCGAGCCGAGCCGCGATCCGAGGCGCTCCAAGTTTTTTTTTTTTGAATTTTTTTTATTGTCATTTATTTGTTTATTTATTAGATTAGGTTTATTTAATATTCTTTTTATCTTAATTTTATTTTTATTTTTGTTTTACCTTTTCTTTATTTTTCTATTTTTATTATTCTATTTTTTTAAAATAAAAATCAAATTTCCAAAAAAAATATTTTTAGGGAAAAGTTGAAAGTATCAATTTTCCTTAAAAATAAATTTTCAAAAAAGGGTTTTTGAGGAAAAGTTGAAAGTATCAATTTTCCTTGGAAATCAAAGTTTCAAAAAAAATATTTTTGAGGAAAAGTTGAAAGTATCAATTTTTCTTAAAAATAAATTTCCAAAAAAATATTTTTTGGGAAAAGTTGAAAGTATCAATTTTCCTTAAAAATAAATTTTTAAAAAAAGTATTTTTGGGGAAAAGTTGAAAGTATCAATTTTCCCTACACAAGAACAATCATTCTTTCCTTTCTTTCTATTTTGATTTTGATTTTGATTTTTCTTTAACTAATCCGACGATAGAGCCTCTGCAAGTGAAGCAGTAGTTTTTCTTGCATACTCTTGAAGTGAGGGAATTTTCTCAATTTTCTGCTAAAAGTATTAGAGTCTATTGAGAATAATTTCCAATAATTAATTAATTGGTAAAATTTTAAGGCTTTTTGGATAACATAAATTTTAGCTGGTACCATTTTTTGATGGGCGTTGTGAGGGTGCTATAACCTTCCTCACACGTAACCGAACTCTCGAACCCTGTTCTGGTTTGTAGACCTGAACCTAATCTTTTAGGGACCCTTAAACTTAGTTGTTCCCTGAAAGGACAGATTCTTTAGGTGGCCAATCGCACCTAGATAAAAAAGATTGGTGGTGACTCCCTTAAGTCAATGTCTAGCAATAGATCCCCAGATCTAGATGTTATGACACTATCAGACAGGTTCTTCGGTGATGCTCCGATGATGGTACCCCGACGAAGAAAAATGCGACACCAGCACATGCCCGATCCCAGCATGTGCTGCTGCAACCCTCGGTCCGATCCGATCTTAGACTGGGAATGAACTCCGTATGCTTAGATTGGGAATGAACTCCATATGCCTGAGTCAACCCACAAAATGAGCGTGCGGGCACTCAGCCGGCCAGAGGGGCAGGATGCACAAGCCGGGGATCGACCGGGTCCCCCTCTACGTGCTACCGATCATGCTACTGCAACCCTCGGTCTGGTCTAATCTTAGACTGGGAATGAACTCTGTATGCCAAAGCCAATCGACAAAATGAGCGGGCGGTGGGCGGGCGGGCACTACGTTGGCCAGAGAGACGGGATGCGCAAGCCGTGGAACGATAGGGTGGTAGGTGGGTTTAGGCACATCTTCATATTTCTGTGTGCCAATGCCATTTTTATGGCTTGTAAATTCATACAATGGTCCCTTAAGCCTTCACGTGAAGTTTCATAGCAAGACGACTCGTTTTCTATTTTTCATGATTTTCAAAACTTTTTACAGTTCAGGATTTTTCAGAATTTTTTGGGAAGGAGTTTTGGCCCCAAACTTGGTAGACGTGATCCTTGTATTTTTGTTGGCATGAACAAAAAAATTCATCTAAAAAATCGAAGTGTACGAGATTTTGTGACCATTTGAAAAAATTGTCCCCATTCTAGACACTTTAATGGCTACCGGCAGCAAACTTGTAAAATCTGAAATGCTCTTTGAAGGGGGGTGTGAGTTCTCGAGGTTTGATGAGGGATAGGGGGGCCAATATAAGGGGCCACAGTACCAACACCCATCGGACATCATGTGTGCACACCCCTGGCCCCCCCGATCGTCGGAACCCCAATGCCGCCGGTCAGGTTCTCCGATGATGCTCCGATGATGGTGCCCTGGTGAAGAAAAATGTGGCACCAGTACATGCCCGGGCATAGCATGTGCTGCCGTAACCCTCGGTCCAGTCTGATCTTAGATTGGGAATGAACTCCGTACGCTTAGATTGGGAATGAACTCCGTATGCCTAAGTCAACCACGAAAAGGAGCGTGCGGGCGCTCAGCCAGCCAGAAGGGCGGGATGCGCAAGTCGAGGATCGACCGGGTCCCCTTTGCATGCTGTCGATCCTACTACCGCAACCCTCAGTCCAGTCAGATCTTAGACTGGGAATGAACTCCGTATGCCTAAGCCAACCGATGAAACGAGCGGACGGGCGGACGGGTACTACGTCGGCCAGAGAGACGGGATGCGCAAGTCGTGTATCGATAGGGTGGTAGGTGGGTTTAGGCACATCTTCATATTTCTGCATGCCAATGCCATTTTTATGGCTTGTAAATTCATACATTGGTCCCTTAAGCCTTCACGTGAAGTTTCATGGCAAGATGACTCGTTTTCTATTTTTCATGATTTTCAAAACTTTTTATGGTTCGAGATTTTTTAAAATTTTTTCAGAAGGAGTTTTGGCCCCAAACTTGGTAGACGTGATCCTTGTATTTTTTTTGGCATGCATCAAAAAATTCAGCTAAAAACTCGAAGTGTACAAGATTTTGTGACCATTTGAAAAAAGTGTCCCCATTTTAGACACTTTAAAGGCTACTGGCAGCAAACTTGTAAAATCTCAAATGCTCTTTACGGGGGTGTAGGTTCTTGAGGTTTGATGCAGGGATAAGGGGCCAATATAAGGGCCCAAGTACCAGCACCCCATCGCCACATCATGTGCCGCACACCCCCCCGGCCCCCGCGATCGCTGGAACCCCAATGCTGCCGGTCAGGTTCTCCGGCAAAGCTCCAACGATGGTGCCCCAGTGAAGAAAAATACGGCACCAGCACATGCATGAGCCCAACATGTGCTGCCACAACCCTCGGTCTGGTCTGATCTTAGACTGGGAAAGAACTCCGTATGCTTAGACTGGGAATGAACTCTGTATGCCTAAGTCAACCCACGAAACGAGCGTGCAGGCGCTCAGCAACCCAGAGGGGCGGGATGCGTAAGCCGAGAATCAGTCGGTTCCCCCTCTGTGTGCTACCGATCGTGCTGCCGTAACCCTCAGTCCTGTCCAACCTTAGAATGGGAATGAACTCCGTATGCCTAAGCCAATCGACAAAATGAACGGGCGGGCGGGCACTACGTCGGCCAGAGAGACAGGATGCGCAAGCCGTGGATCGATAGGGTGGTAGGTGGGTTTAGGCACATTTTCATATTTTTGCATGCCAATGCCATTTTTATGGCTTGTAAATTCATACAATGGTCCCTTAAGCCTTCACGTGAAGTTTCATTGCAAGAAGACTCCTTTCCTATTTTTCACGATTTTGGAAACTTTTTACGGTTCGAGATTTTTTAAAATTTTTTCGAAAGGACTTTTGGCCCCAAACTTGGTAGACGTGATCCTTATAGTTTTTTTGGATTGCACAAAAAAATTCAGCTAAAAAGTCGAAGTGTACAAGAAGTTGTGACCATTTGAAAAAAGTGTCCCCATTTCAGACACTTTAATGGCTGCTAGCAGCAAAACTATAAAATCTCAAATGCTCTTTAAGGGGGTGTTAGTTCTTGAGGTTTGATGAGGGATAAGGGGCCAATATAAGGGCCAAGTACCAGCACCCATCGCACATCATGTGCGCACACCCCCCTGGCCCCCCCGATCGCTTGAACCCCAATGCTGCCGGTCAGGTTCTCCGGCGATGCTCCGATGATGGTGCCCCAGCGAAAAAAATACGGCACCAGCACATGCCCGAGCCCAGCATGTGCCATCACAACCCTCGGTCCGATCTGATCTTAGACTGAGAATGAACTCCATATGCTTAGATTGGGAATGAACTCCGTATGCCTAAGTCGACCCACAAAACGAGCATTCGGGTGCTCAGCCGGCCAGAGGGGTGGGATGCGCAAGCCAGGCATCGGCTGGGTCCCCCTCTGCGGCTGTCGATCCTGCTACTGTAATGCTCTGTCTGGTCCGATCTTAGACTGGGAATGAACTCCGTATGCCTTAGCCAACCAACGAAACGAGCGGGCGGGTAGGCGTGCTGGCACTACACCGGCCATAGAGACGGGATGCGCAAGCCTTGGATCGATAGGGTGGTAGGTAGGTTTAGGCACATCTTCATATTTCTGCATGCCAATGCCATTTTTATGGCTTGTAAATTCATACAATGGTCCCTTAAGCCTTCACGTGAAGTTTCATTGTAAGACGACCCATTTTCTATTTTTCACGATTTTCAAAATTTTTTACGGTTCGAGATTTTTTAAACTTTTTTCGGAAGGAGTTTTGGCCCCAAACTTAGATTTAATCCTTGTATTTTTGTTCGCATGTACAAAAAAATTCATTTAAAAACTCGAAGTGTAGAAGATTTTGTGACCATTTGAAAAAAGTGTCCCCATTTCAAACACTTTAATGGCTACTGGTAGCAAATCTGTAAAATCTCAAATGCTCTTTAAGGGGGTGTGAGTTCTCGAGGTTTGATAAGGGATAGGGGCCAATATAAGGGCCAAGTACTAGCACCCATCGCACATCATGTGCGCACACCCCCCGCCCCGACCCCCCCGATCCCCGGAACCCCAATGCCGTCGATCAGGTTCTCCGGCGATGCTCCGACGATGGTGCCCCGACGAAGCAAATTGCGGCACCAGCACATGCCCGAGCCCAGCGTGTGCTGCCGTAACCCTCAGTCCGGTACGATCTTAGACTGGGAATGAACTCCATATGCTTAGACTGGGAATGAACTACGTATCTCTAAGTCAACCCACGAAACGAGCGTGTGGGCGCTCAGTCGGCTAGAGGGGCGGGATGCGTAAGTTGGGGATTGGTCGGGTCCCCCTCTGCATGCTACCAATGTTGCTGTTGCAACCCTCAGTCTAGTCTGATCTTATACTGGGAATGAACTCCGTATGCCTAAGCCAACCGACGAAACGAGCGGGCGGGCGGCCACTACGCCGGCCAGAGAGATGGGTTGCGCAAGCCGTGGATCGATAGGGTTGTAGGTGGGTTTAGGCACATCTTCATATTTGTATGTGCCAATGCCATTTTGATGGCTTGTAAATTCATACTATGGTCCCTTAAGCCTTCACATGAAGTTTTATGGCAAAACGACTCGTTTTCTATTTTTCACGATTTTCAAAACTTTTTGCGGTTCTGGATTTTTTAAAATTTTTTTGGTAGGAGATTTGTCCCCAAACATGGTAGGCATGATCCTTGTATTTTTTTTTGGCATGCACAAAATGATTCAGCTAAAAACTCAAACTGTACAAGATTTTGTGACCATTTGAAAAAAGTGTCCCTATTTCAGACACTTTAATGGCTACTGGCAGCAAACCTGTAAAATCTCAAATGCTTTTTAAGGGAGTGTGAGTTCTCGAGGTTTGATGAGGGATAGGGGCCAATATAAGGGCCCAACCACCAGCACCCATCGCACCTCATGTGCGTACACCACCCCCAGCCCCCCCCGATCGCCGGAACCCAATACCGCCGGTCAGGTTTCTCCAGCGATGCTCCGGCGATGGTGCCCGCGATGGAAGAAATATGCGGCACCAGACAGGCCGAGCCCAACATGTGCTACCGTAACCCTCAATCCGGTCCAATCTTAATTGGAATAACTCCGTATACTAGACTGGGAATGAACTCCGATGCCTAAGTTAACCCACGAAACGAGCGAGCGGGCGCACAGCCGACCAGAGGGGCGGGATGCACAAGCCTAGGATCGGTCGGGTCCCCCACTACGTGCTGTTGATCCTGGTGCCGTAACCCTCGATCTGGTCCAATCTTAGATTAGGAATGAACTCTGTATGCCTAAGGCAACCGACGAAATGAGTGGGTGGGCAGGCACTACGTCGGCCAGAGAGACGGGATGCGCAAGCTGTGAATCGATAGGGTGGTAGTTGGGTTTAGGCACATCTTCATATTTCTATGTGCCAATGCCATTTTTATGGCCTGTAAATTCATACAATGGTCCCTTAAGCCTTCACGTGAAGTTTCATGGCAAGATGTCTCATTTTCTAATTTTCACGATTTTTGAAACTTTTTGCGGTTTGGGATTTTTTAAAATTTTTTCAGAAGTATTTTTTGCCCCAAACTTGGTAGATGTGATCCTTGTATTTTTTTTGGCATGCACAAAAAAATTCAGCTAAAAACTCGAAGTGTACAAGATTTTGTGACCATTGGAAAAAAAGTGTCCCCATTTCAAACACTTTAATGGCTACTGGCAGCAAACCTGTAAAATCTTAAATGCTCTTTAAGGGGATGTGAGTTCTCGAGGTTTGATGAGGGATAGGGGGCCAATATAAGGGCCAAGTACCAGCACCCATTGCACATCATGTGCGCACACCCACCCCGGCCCCCCGATCGTCGGAACCCCAATGCCGCCGGTTAGGTTCTCCGGCGATGCTCCGACGATGGTGCCCCGACGAACAAAAATACGACACCAGCACATGCTCGAGCCCAGTATGTGCTGCTGCAACCTCGGTCCTATTCGATCTTTGACTAGGAATGAACTCCGTATGCTTAGACTGTGAATGAATTCCGTATGCCTAAGTCAACCCACGGAATAAGTGTGCGGGCGCTCAGCTGGCCAGAGGGGCAGGACGCGCAAGCCGGGGATCGGTCGGGTCTTTCTCTGCATGCTGCCGATCGTGCTACCGCAACCCTCAATCTGATCCAATCTACACTGGAATGAACTCCCTATGCCTAAGCCAACCGACGAAACAAGCGGCTGGGCGGGCGGGCGGGCACTACGTCGGCCAGTGAGACGGGATGCACAAGCCATGGATCGATAGGGTGGTAGGTGGGTTTAGGTACAGCTTCATATTTCTATGTGCCAATGCTATTTTTATGGCTTGAAAATTCATACAATGGTCCCTTAAGCCTTCACGTGAAGTTTCATGGCAAGACGACTCGTTTTTTATTTTTCACGATTTTCAAAATTTTGTGCGGTTCGGGATTTTTTGAAATTTTTTTGGAAGGAGTTTTAGCCCAAACTTGGAAGACGTGATCCTTGTATTTTTTTTGGCATGCACAAAAAAATTCAGCTAAAAAATCAAAGTGTACAAGATTTTGTGACCATTTGAAAAAAATGTCCCCATTTCAGACACTTTAAGGGCTACTGGCAGCAAACCTGTAAAATCTCAAATGCTCTTTAAGGGGGTGTGAGTTCTGGAGGTTTGATGAGGGATAGGGGGCCAATATAAGGGCCAAGTACCAGCACCCAATGCACATCATGTGCGCAAACCCCCCCCGGCCACCCCAATCGCCGGAACCCCATTGCCGCCGGTCAGGTTCTCCGGCGATGCTCCGGCGATGGAGCCCCGGTGAAGAAAAATGCGGCACCAGCACATGCTCGAGCCCAGCATGTGCTGCCGCAACCCTCGGCCCGATCTAATTTTAGACTGGGAATGAACTCCGTATGCTTAGACTGGGAATGAACTCCGTATGCCTAAGTCAGCCCACGAAATGAGCGTGCGGGCACTCAACCGGCCAGAGGGGCGGGATGCACAAGCCGGGGATCGGTCGGGCCCCCCTCTACGTGCTACCGATCCTACTGCCGAAACCCTCAGTTCGGCCTGATCTTAGATTGGGAATGAACTCCGTATGCCTAAGCCAACCGATGAAACGAACGGGCGGGCGGGCACTACGCGGGCCAGAGAGATGGGATGCGCAAGCCGTGGATCGATAGGGTGGTAGGTGGGTTTAGGCACATCTTCATATTTCTGTGTGCCAATGCCATTTTTATGGCTTCTAAATTCATACAATGGTCCCTTAAGCCTTCACGTGAAGTTTCATGGCAAGACGACTCATTTTCTATTTTTCACGATTTTTGAAACTTTTTACGGTTTAGGATTTTTTAAAATTTTTTCTGAAGGAGTTTTTGCCCCAAACTTGGTAGATGTGATCCTTTTATTTTTTTTGGCATGCACAAAAAAATTCAGCAAAAAACTCGAAGTGTATAAGATATTTGTGACCATTTGAAAAAAGTGTCCCCATTTAAAACACTTTGATGGCTGCTGGCAGCAAACCTGTAAAATCTAAAATGCTCTTTAAGGGGGTGTGATTTCTCAAGGTTTGATGAGGGATAGGGAGCCAATATAAGGGCCAAGTACCAGCACCCATCGCACATCATGTGCGCACACTCCCCCTGGCCTCCCTGATCGTCGGAACCCCAATGTTGCCGGTCAGGTTCTCTGGTGATGCTCCGGCGAAAAAAATTGTGGCACCAGCACATGCCTGAGCCTAGCATGTGCTACCGCAACCCTCCGTCTGGTCGATCTTAGACTGGGAATGAACTCCGTATGCTTAGACTAGGAACGAACTCTGTATGCCTAAGTCAACCCAGGAAACGAGCGTGCGGGTGCTCACGGCCAAGGGCGGATGCCAACCGGGATCGCCGGTATCTGTGCTTTGCCGTAACCTTAGTCTGGTCTGATCTTAAGTCTGGGAATGTAACTCATCACTATCCAACTGAGAAAGAGCAGCGGCCGGCGGCGAGCGATTACGCCGCCCAGAGAGGGGATGCAACAGCCGTGGATCGATAGGTGGTTGGTATGGTTTAGGCAAAAATCTTCATATTCTGCATAGCCAATGCCATTTTTATGGCTTTGTAAATTCATACAATGTCCCATTAAGCCTTCACGTGAGTTCATGCCCAAGACGACTTATTTTCTATTTTTCATGATTTTCGAAACTTTTTGCGGTTGAGGATTTTAAAAATTTTTCTGAAGGAGTTTTGCCCTAAAACTTCGGTAGAAAACGCATCCTTGAATTTTTGTTTGGCATGCACAAAAAATTAGCTAAAAACTCGAAGTGTACAAGATTTTGTGACCATTTGAAAAAAGTGTCCCCATTTCAGACACTTTAATGGCTACTGGCAGCAAACCTGTAAAATCTCAAATGATCTTTAAGGGGGTGTGATTTCTCAAGGTTTGGTGAGGGATAGGGGGTCAATATAAGGGCCAAGTACCAGCTCCCATCACACATCATGTGCGCATACTCCCCCCCGGCCTCCCCGATCGCCGGAACCCCAATGTTGCCGGTCAGGTTCTCCGCTGATGCTCCGGCGATGCTCCGGCGAAGAAAATTGCGGCACCAGCACATGCTTGAGCCCAGCATGAGCTGCCACAACCCTCCGTCTGGTCCGATCTTAGACTGGGAATGAAATCCATATGCTTAGACTAGGAACGAACTCCGTATGCCTAAGTCAACCCATGAAACGAGCGTGCGGGTGCTCAGCCGGCCAGAGGGGCGGGATGCGCAAGTCGGGGATCGGTCGGGTCCCTCTCTGTGTGCTGCCGTAACCCTTAGCTGGTCTAATCTTAGTCTAGGAATGAACTTCGTATGCCTAATCCAACTAACGAAATGAGCGGGCGGGCGGGCGAGCGGGCACTACGTCGGTCGAGAGACGGGATGCACAAGCCGTGGATTGATACGGTGGTTGGTGGGTTTAGGCAGATCTTTATATTTCTGCATGCCAATGCCATTTTTATGGCTTGTAAATTCATACAATGGTCCCTTAAGCCTTCACGTGAAGTTTCATGGCAAGACGACTCGTTTTCTATTTTTCATGATTTTCGAAACTTTTTGCGGTTGATGATTTTTTAAAATTTTTTTGAAAGGAGTTTTGCCCCAAACTTGGTAGAAACGATCGTTGAAGTTTTGTTGGCATGCACAAAAAAATTCAGCTAAAAACTCGAAGTGTACAAGATTTTGTGACCATTTGAAAAAAATGTCCCCATTTCAGACACTTTAATGGCTACTGGCAGCAAACCTGTAAAATCTCAAATGCTCTTTAAGGGGGTGTGAGTTCTCAAGGTTTGATGAGGGATAGGGGCCAATATAAGGGCCAGAGTACCAGCACCCCATCGCACATTATGTGCGCCACACCCCCCGGCCTCCTCAATCGCCGGAACCCCAATGGTCACCGGTCAGGTTCTCCGGTGATGCTCACGACGGATGCTCTGAACGAAGAAAATACTGGCACCATCAACATGCCTGAGCCCAGCATGTGCTGGGGACAACCCTCAATCCAGTGCTGATCTTAGATTGCGGAATTGAACTTCGTGCTGCTTAGACTGGGGAAGAACTCCGTATGCCTATGTCAACCGACGTAAACGAGTGTGCGGGCACTCAACCGGCCAGAGGGGCGGGATGCACAAGCCGGGGATCGACGGAGTCCCCCTCTACGTGCTGCCACAACCCTCAGTCTGGTCCGATCTTAGACTGGGAATGAACTTCGTATGCCTAAGCCAACAGATGGAACGAGCGGGCGGGCGGGCACTATGCCGGCTAGAGAGACGGGATGCGCAAGTCATGGATCGATAGGGTGGTAGGTGGGTTTAGGCACATCTTCATATTTCTGCATGCCAATGCCATTTTCTTGGCTTGTAAATTCATACAATGGTCCCTTAGGCCTTCACGTGAAGTTTCATGGCAAGACGACTCATTTTCTATTTTTCACGATTTTCAAAACTTTTTGTGGTTCTGGATTTTTTAAAATTTTTTCGAAAGGTGTTTTAGCCCCAAACTTAGTGGACATGATCCTTGTATTTTTGTTGGCTCGAACAAAAAAATTCAGCTAAAAACTCAAATTGTACAAGATTTTGTGGCCATTAGAAAAATGTCTCCCCATTTCAAAAAATTTAACGGCTACTGGCAGCAAACCTGTAAAATGTCAAATGCTCTTTAAGGGGGTGTGAGTTCTCAAGGTTTGATGAGGGATAGGGGGCCAATATAAGGGCCAAGTACCAGCACTCATCGCATATCATGTGCGCACACCCCCCGGCCCCCCCGATCGCCAGAACCCCAATGCCGCCGGTCAGGTTCTCCGGCGATGCTCCGATGATGGTGCCCCAACGAAGAAAAATACGGCACCAGCACATGCCCGAGCCCAGCATGTGCTACCGTAACCCTTGGTCCGGTCCGATCTTAGACTGGGAATGAACTCCGTATGCTTATACTGGGAATGAACTCCGTATGACTAAGCCAACCCATGAAACGAGCATGCGGGCTCTCAGCCGGCTAGAGGGGCGGGATGCGCAAGCCGAGGATCAGTCGGGTCCCCCTCTACGTACTGCTTATCCTGCTGCCACAACCTTTGGTCCAGCCCAATCTTCGACTGGGAATGGACTCCGCATGCCTAAGCCAACCGATGAAACGAGCGGACGGGCGGGCGGGCGGGCACTATGCCGGCTAGAGAGACGGGATGCGCAAGCCGTGAATCGATAAAGTGGTAGGTGGGTTTAGGTACATCTTCATATTTCTACGTGCCAATCCCATTTTTATGCTTGCAAATTCATACAATGATCCTTAAGCCTTCACGTGAAGTTCCATGGCAAGACGACTCGATTTCTATTTTTCATGATTTTCAAAATATTTTGCGGTTCGGGATTCTTTAGAATTTTTTCGGTAGGATTTTTGTTCCCAAACTTGGTAGATGATCCTTGTATTTTTTTTGGCATGCATAAAAAAATTCAGCTAAAAACTCGAAATGTACAAGATTTTGTGACCATTTGAAAAAAGTGTGCCCACTTCAGACACTTTAATGGCAACTGGCAGCAAACCTGTAAAATCTCAAATGCTCTTTAAGGGGTGTGAGTTCTCGAGGTTTGATGAGGGATAAGAGGCCAATATAAAGGCCAAGTACCAGCACCCATCACACATCATGTGCGCGCACGCCCCCCCAGGCCCCGCCTATCGTCAGAACCCCAATGCCGTCGGTCAGGTTCTCCGGCGATGCTCCGACGATGGTGCCCCGACGAAGAAAAATACGACACCAGCACATGCCCGAGCCCAGCATGTGTGCCGCAACCCTTGGTCTGGTCGGATCTTAGACAGGGAATGAACTCTGTATGATAAGATTGGGAATGAATTCCGTATGCCTAAGTCAACCTACGAAACGAGCGTACGGGCGCTCAATCGGCCAGAGAGGCGGGATGCGCAAGCTGGGGATCGGTCGGGTCCCCCTCTGCGTGCTGTCGATCCTACTGCCGTAACCCTCGGTCCTGTCCGATCTTAGACTGGGAATGAACTTCGTATGCCTAACCGAACCGACAAAACGAGCGGGCGGGCAGGCCTTACGTCGGCCAGAGAGACGGGATGCGTAAGTCGTGGATCGATAGGGTGGTAGGTGGGTTTAGGCACATCTTCATATTTTTCTGTACCAATGCCATTTTTATGGCTTGTAAATTCATACAATGGTCCCTTAAGCCTTCACGTGAAGTTTCATGGCAAGACGACTCGTTTTTTATTTTTCACGATTTTTAAAACTTTTTGCGGTTCTGAATTTTTTAAAATTTTTTCGGAAGGAGTTTTGGCCCCAAACTTGGTAGACATGATCCTTGTATTTTTGTTGGCATGCACAAAAAATTCAGCTAAAAACTCGAAGTGTACAAGATTTTGTGACCATTTGAAAGAAGTGTCCCCATTTCAGACACTTTAATGGCTACTGGCAGCAAACCTGTAAAATCTCAAATGCTCTTTAAGGCGGTGTGAGTTCTCAAGGTTTGACGAGGGATAGGGGGCCAATATAAGGGCCAAGTACCAGCACCCATCGCACATCATGTGCGCACACCCCCCGGCCCCCCGATCGTCAGAACCCCATTGCCGCGGTCAGGTTCTCCGATGATGCTTCGGAGATTGTGCCCCGACGAAGAAAAATACGGCACCAGCACATGCCCGAGCCCAGCATGTGCTGCCGTAACCCTAGGTTCAGTCTAATCTTAGACTCGGAATGAACTCCGTATGCTTAGACTGGGAATAAACTCCGTATGCCTAAGTCAACCCATGAAACGAGCGTGTGAGTGCTCAGCCAGCCAGAGCGATGGGATGCGCAAGCCAGGGATCGATCGGGTCCCCCTCTGTATACTACTGATCCTGCTACCGCAACCCTCAGTTCGATTCGATCTTAGACTGTGAATGAACTCCGTATGCCTAAGCCAACCGACGAAACGAGTGGGCGGGCGGGTAGGCAGGTACTACACCGGCCAGGGAGACGGGATGCACAAGCCGTGGATCGATAGGGTGGTAGGTGGGTTTAGGCACATCTTCATATTTCTGTGTGCCAATGCCATTTTTATGGCTTGTAAATGCATACAATGGTCCCTTAAGCCTTCACGTGAAGTTTCATGGCAAGACGACTCGTTTTCTATTTTTCACGATTTTTGAAACTTTTTGCGGTTTGGGATTTTTTCAAATTTTTTCGGAAGGAGTTTTGGCCCCAAACTTTGTAGACATGATCCTTGTCTTTTTGTTGGCATACACAAAAACATTCAGCTAAAAACTCGAAGTGTACAAGATTTTGTGACCATTTGAAAAAAGTGTCCCCATTTCAGACACTTTAATGGCTACTGGCAGAAAACCTGTAAAATCTCAAATGCTCTTTTAGGGGGTGTGAGTTCTCGAGGTTTGATGATAGATAGGGGGCCAATATAAGGGCCAAGTACCAGCACCAATCGCACATCATGTGCGCACACCCCCTGACCCCCCCGATCGTCGGAACCCCAATGCCGTCGGTCAGGTTCTCTGACGATGCTCCGACCGTGGTGCCACAGTGAAGAAAAATGCGGCACCAGCACATGCCCGAGCCCATCATGTGCTCCCGCAACCCTCGGTCCGATCCGATTTTAGATCGGGAATGAACTCCGTATGCTTAGACTAGGAATGAACTCCGTATGCCTAAGTCAACCCACGAAATGAGCGTGCGGGCGCTCAGCCAACCAGAGTGGCGGGAGGCACAAGCTGGGGATCGGTCGGGTCCCCCTCTGCGTGCTGCCGGTCCTGCTGCTGCAACCCTCAGTCCGGTCTGATCTTAGACTGGGAATGAACTCTGTATGCCTAAGCCAATCGACGAAACAAGCGGGCGGGCGGGCAGGCGGGCACTACGCCGGCCAGAGAGACGGGATGCGCAAGCCGTGGATCGATAGGCTGGTAGGTGGGTTTAGGCACATCTTCATATTTTTGCATGCCAATGCCATTTTTATGGCTTGTAAATTCATGCAATGGTCCCTTAAGCCTTCACGTGAAGTTTCATGGCAAGACGACTCGTTTTCTATTTTTTACGATTTTCAAAACTTTTTACGATTCGATATTTTTTAAAATTTTTTCGGAAGGAGTTTTGGCCCCAAACTTGGTTGACGTGATCCTTGTATTTTTGTTGGCATGCACAAAAAAATTCAGCTAAAAAATTGAAGTGCAGAAGATTTTGTGACCATTTGAAAAAAGTGTCCCCATTTCAGACACTTTAATGGCTACTGGCAGCAAACCTGTAAAATCTCAAATGCTCTTTAAGGGGGTGTGAGTTCTCAAGGTTTAATGAGGGATATGGGGCCAATATAAGGGCCAAGTACCAGCACACATCGCACATCATGTGCGCACACCGCCTGGCCTCCCGATCGTCAGAACCCTAATGCCGTCGGTCAGGTTCTCCGACGATGCTCCGACAATGGTGCCCCGACGAAAAAAAATGTGGCACCAGCACATGCCCGAGCCCAGCATGTGCTACCACAACCCTCAGTCCGATCCGATATTAGACTGGGAATGAACTCCGTATGCCTAAGTCAACCCGC
This sequence comes from Durio zibethinus, assembly GCF_002303985.1. The sequence continues at coordinate 16,797,509 of NW_019167915.1, read as the reverse complement.
GAAATAAGCGTGCGGGTGCTCAACCGGCCAGAGGGGCGGGATACGCAAGCCAGGGATCGACTGGGTCTTCCTCTGCATGTTGTCGATCTTACGTGTTGTCTAAAATGCTCTTTAAGGGGGTGTGAGTTCTTCGGCGATGCTCTGACGATGGTGCCCCGACGAAGAAAAATACGACTCCAGCACATGCCCGAGCCTAGCATGTGCTGTCGCAACCCTCGGTCCGGTCCAATCTTAGATGGGGAATGAACTCTGTATGCCTAAGTCAACCCGTGAAACGAGCGTGCGGGTGCTCAGCCGTCGGAGGGGCGGATGCGCAAGCCGGGGATCGACCGGGTCTCTTTCTGCGTGCTGTAGGTGGGTTTTGGCACATCTTCATATTTCTGTATGCCAATGCCATTTTAGAGGCTTTGTAATTCATACAATGGTCCCTTAAAACTTCACGTGAAGTTTCATGGCAAGACGACTTGTTTTCTATTTTTCATGATTTTTAAAACTTTCTACAGTTTGGGATTTTTTAAAATTTTTTCGCAAGGAGTTTTGGCCCCAAACTTGGCAGACGTCATCCTTGTATTTTTGTTGGCATGCATAAAGAAATTTAGCTAAAAACTCGAAGTGTACAAGATTTTGTGACCATTTGAAAAAAGTGTCCCAATTTCAGACACTTTAATGGCTACTGGCAGCAAACCTGTAAAATCTCAAATGCTCTTTAAGGGGGTGTGAGTTCTCGAGGTTTGATGAGGGATAGGGGGCCAATATAAGGGCCAAGTACCAGCACCCATCAAACATCATGCGCGCACAGCCCCCGGCCCCCCCGATCTCCGGAACCCCAGTGCCGTCGGTCAGGTTTTTCGATGATGTTCCGACGATGGTGCCCCGACGAAGAAAAATGCGGCACCAGCACATGCCCGAGCCTAGCATGTGCTGCCGTAACCCTCGGTCCAGTCCGATCTTAGACTGGGAATGAACTTCGTATGCCTAAGTCAACCCGCGAAACAAGCGTGCGGGTGCTCAGCCGGCCAGAGGGGCGGGAAACGCAAGCCAGGGATCGACCAGGTCCCCCTCTGCGTGTTGTCGATCCTGCTGTAGCAACCCTTGATCTGATCCAATCTTAGACTGGGAATGAACTCTGTATGCCTAAGCCAACCGACGAAACGAGCGGGCGGGTGGGCGGGCACTACTCCGGCCAGAGAGACGGGATTGGCAAGCCGTGGATCGGTAGGGTGGTAGGTGGGTTTAGGCACATCTTCATATTTCTGCATGCCAATGCCATTTTGGAGGCTTGTAAATTCATGCAATGGTCCCTTAAGCCTTCACGTGAAGTTTCATGGCAAGACGACTCGTTTTCTATTTTTTACGATTCGAGATTTTTTAAAATTTTTTCGGAAGGAGTTCTGGCCCCAAACTTGGTAGACGTGATCCTTGTATTTTTGTTGGCTTGCACAAAGAAATTTAGTTAAAAACCCGAAGTGTACAAGATTTTGTGACCTTTTGAAAAAAGTGTCCCCATTTCAGACACTTTAGTGGCTAATGGCAGCAAACTTGTAAAATCTCAAATGCTCTTTAAGGGTGTGTGAGTTCTTGAGGTTTGATGAGGGATAGGGGGCCAATATAGGGGCCAAGTACCAGCACCCATCGCACATCATGTGGGCATACCCCCTGGCCCCCCCGATCGTCGGAATCCCAATGCCGCCAGTCAGGTTCTCCGACGATGGTGCCCTAACGAAGAAAAATACGGCACCAGCACATGCTCGAGCCCAGCATGGGCTGCCGCAACCCTCAATCCGATCCGATCTTAGACTGGGAATGAACTCCGTATGCTTAGACTGGGAATGAACTCCGTATGCCTAAGTCAACCCATGAAACGAGCGTGCGGGCATTCAGCCGGCCAAAGGGGTGGGATGCACAAGCCGGGGATCAGTCAGGTCTCCCTCTGCGTGCTACCAATCCGATGCCGCAATTGTCAGTCCGATCTAATCTTTGACTGGGAATGAACTTCGTATGCCTAAGCCAACCGACGAAACGAGCGGGCGGGCGGGCGTCCAGGCACTACGCCGACCAGAGAGACAGGATGTGCAAGCCGTGGATCGATAGGGTGGTAGGTGGGTTTAGGCACATCTTCATATTTCTACATGCCAATGCCATTTTTATGGCTTGTAAATTCATACAATGGTCCCTTAAGCCTTCACGTGAAGTTTCATGGCTAGACGACTCGTTTTCTATTTTTCACAATTTTTGAAACTTTTTATGGTTTGGGATTTTTAAAATTTTTTGGAAGGAGTTTTGGCCCCGAACTTGGTAGACATGATCCTTGTATTTTTGTTACCATGCACAAAAAAATTCAGCTAAAAACTCGAAGTGTACAAGATTTTGTGACCATTTGAAAAAAGTGTCCCCATTTCAGACACTTTAATGGCTACTCACAGCAAACCTGCAAAATCTCAAATGCTCTTTATGGGGGTGTGAGTTCTCGAGGTTTGATGAGAGATAGGCAGCCAATATAAGGGCCAAGTACCAGCACCCATCGCACATCATGTGCGCACACCCCCCGGCCCCCCCGATCGCCGGAACCCTAATACGATGGTGCACCGACGAAGAAAAATACGGCACCAGCACATGCCCGAGCCTAGCATGTGCTGCCGTAACCCTCGGTCCGGTCTGATCTTAGACTGGGAATGAACTCCGTATGCTTAGACTGGGAATGAACTCCGTATGCCTAAGTCAACCCATGAAACGAGCGTGCGGGCATTCAGCCGGCCAAAGGGGTGGGATGCACAAGCCGGGGATCAGTCAGGTCTCCCTCTGCGTGCTACCAATCCGAATGCCGCAATTGTCAGTCCGATCTAATCTTTGACTGGGAATGAACTTCGTATGCCTAAGCCAACCGACGAAACGAGCGGGCGGGCGGGCGTCCAGGCACTACGCCGACCAGAGAGACAGGATGTGCAAGCCGTGGATCGATAGGGTGGTAGGTGGGTTTAGGCACATCTTCATATTTCTACATGCCAAATGCCATTTTCATGGCTTGTAAATTCATACAATGGTCCCTTAAGCCTTCACGTGAATTTTCATGGCCAGACGACTCGTTTTCTATTTTTCATGATTTTCGAACGCTTTTGCAGTTTGAGATTTTTTTAAAATTTTTTCAGAAGGATTTTTTGCCCCAAACTTGGTAGACGTGATCCTTGTTTTTTTTTGGCATGCAAAAAAAAATTCAGCCAAAAACTAAAGTCTACAACATTTTGTGACCGTTTGAAAAAAGTGTCCCCATTTCAGACACTTTAATAGCTACTGGCAGCAAACCTGTAAAATCTCAAATGCTCCTTAAGGGGGTGTGAGTTCTCAAGGTTTGATAAGTGATAGGGGGCCAATATCAGGGCCAAGTACCAGCACCCATCGCACATCATGTGCGCACACCCCTCCCGGCCCCCCCAATCGTCGGAACCCCAATACCGCCGGTCAGGTTCTCCGGCAATGCTTCGATGATGGAGCCCCGACGAAGAAAAATACGGCACCAGGACATGCCCGAGCCCAGCATGTGCTGCCGTAACTCTCGGTCCGGCCCAATCTTGGACTAGGAATGAACTCCGTATGCTTAGACTGGGAATGGACTCCGTATGCCTAAGTCAACCCACGAAATGAGCGTGCAGGCACTCAGCCGGCCAAAGGGGTGGGATGCGCAAGCTGGGATCGGTAGGTTTCCCCATTTATGTGCTCCCGATCCTACTACCACAACCCTCAGTCTGGTCCGATCTTAGACTAGGAACGAACTCCGTATGCCTAAGCCAATTGACGAAATGAGCGGGCGGGCACTACACCGGCCAGAGAGATGGGATGCGCAAGCCGTGGATCAATAGGGTGGTAGGTGGGTTTAGGCACATCTTCATATTTCTACATGCCAATGCCATTTTTATGGCTTGTAAATTCATACAATGGTCCCTTAAGCCTTCACGTGAAGTTTCATGGCAAAACGACTCGTTTTCCATTTTTCATGATTTTTGAAACTTTTTACAGTTCGGGATTTTTTAAAATTTTTTACGAAGGAGTTTTGGCCCCAAAAAAGGTAGACAAGATCCTTATTTTTTTTTTTGCTTGCACAAAAAAATTCAGCTAAAAACTCAAAGTGTACAAGATTTTGTGACCATTTGAAAAAAGTGTCCCCATTTTAGACACTTTAATGGCTACTGGCAGCAAACCTGTAAAATCTCAAATGCTCTTTAAGGGGGTGTGAGTTCTCGAGGTTTGATGAGGGATGGGGGGCCAATATAAGGGCCAAGTACCAGCACCCATCGCACATCATGTGCACACACCCCCGGCCCCCCCGATCGCCGGAACCCTAATACAATGGTGCACCGACGAAGAAAAATACGGCACCAGCACATGCCCGAGCCTAGCATGTGCTGCCGTAACCCTCGGTCGGTCTGATCTTAGACTGGGAATGAACTCCGTATGCTTAGACTGGGAATGAACTCTGTATGCCTAAGTTAACCTACGAAACGGGCGTGTGGGCGCTCAGCCGGCTAGAGGGGTGGGATGCGCAAGCCGAGGATCGATCAGGTCCCCTTCTCCGTGCTGCCGATCTTGCTGCCGCAACCCTCGGTTCGATTCGATATTGACTGGGAATGAACTCCGTATGGCTAAGCCAACCGACGAAACGAGCCGACGGGCATACGGGCGGGCACTACGCCGGCCAGAGAGACGGGATGCGCAAGCCGTGGATCGATAGGGTGGTAGGTGGGTTTAGGCACATCTTCATATTTCCACGTGCCAATGCCAATTTTATGGCTTGTAAATTCATACAATGGTCCCTTAAGCCTTCACGTGAAGTTTCATGGCAAGACGACTCGTTTTCTATTTTTCATGATTTTGGAAACTTTTTGCGGTTTGGGATTTTTTAAAATTTTTTCGAAAGGCATTTTGGCCCCAAACTTGGTAGACATTATCCTTGTATTTTTTTTGGCATGCACAAAAAAATTCAGCTAAAAACTCAAAGTGTACAAGATTTTGTAACCATTTGAAAAAAGTGTCCCCATTTCAGACACTTTAAAGGCTACTGGCAGCAAACCTGTAAAATCTCAAATGCTCTTTAAGGGTGTGTGAGTTCTTGAGGTTTGATGAGGGATAGGGGGCCAATATAAGATCCAAGTACCAGCACCCATTGCACATCATGTGCGCACACCCCCCCGACCCCCCGATCGTCGGAACCCCAATGCCGCCGGTCAGGTTCTCCGGCGATGCTCTGACGATGGTGCCCCGGTGAAGAAAAATACGACACCAGCACATGCTCGAGCCCAGCATGTGCTGCCGCAACCCTCGGCCCGGTCCGATCTTAAACTGGGAATGAACTCCCTATGCTTAGACTGGGAATCAACTCCGTATGCCTAAGTCAACCCACGAAACGAGCATGCGTGCGCTCAGCCGGCCAGAGGGGCGGGATGCGCAAGCCAGGGATCGGTCGAGTCCCCCGCTACATGCTGCCGATCTTGCTGCCACAACCCTCGGTCTGGTTCGATCTTAGACTAGGAATGAACTTCGTATGCCTAAGCAAACTGACGAAACGAGCGGGCGGGCAGGCGGGAACTACACCGGCCAAAGAGACGGGATTCGCAAGCCGTGGATCGATAGGGTGGTAGGTGGGTTTAGGCACATCTTCATATTTCTGCATGCCAATGCCATTTTTATGGCTTGTAAATTAAAACAGTGGTCCCTTAAGCCTTCACGTGAAGTTTCATGGCAAGATGACTCGTTTTTTCTTTTTCATAATTTTTGAAACTTTTTGAGGTTCGAGATTTTTTAAAATTTTTCGGAAGGATTTTTGGCCCCAAATTTCTTAGACGTGATCCTTGTATTTTTGTTGGCATGCACAAAAAAATTCAGCTAAAAACTCGAAGTGTACAAGATTTTGTGACCATTTGAAAAAAGTGTCTCCATTTTAGACACTTTAATTGCTGGTAGCAAACCTGTAAAATCTCAAATGCTCTTTAAGGGGGTGTGAGTTCTTGAGGTTTGATGAGGGATAGGGGGCCAATATAAGGGCCAAGTACCAGCATCCATCACACATCATGTGCGCACACCCCCTGGCCCCCCCGATCGCCGGAACCCCAATGCCGCCGGTCAGGTTCTCCGACGATGCTCCGGTGATGGTGCCCCGGTGAAGAAAAATACAGCACCAGCACAAGCCCGAGCCCAGCATGTGCTGCCGCCACCTTCGGTGTGGTCCGATCTTAGACTGGGAATGAACTCCGCATGCTTAAACTAGGAATGAACTCCGTATGCCTAAGTCAACCCACGGAACGAGCGTGCGGGCGCTCAGTCGGCCAAACGGGCGAGATGCACAAGTTAGGGATCGGCCGGGTCCCCCTCTACGTGCTACCGATCCTGCTGCCGCAACCCTTAGTCCTATCTGATCTTAGACTGGGAATGAACTCCGTATGCCTATGCCAACCAATGAAAAGAGCGGGCGGGCGGACGGGCGGGCACTACGTCGGCCAGAGAGACGGGATGCGCAAGCCATGGATTGATAGGGTGGTAGGTGGGTTTAGGCACATTTTCATATTTTTGCATGCCAATGCCATTTTTATGACTTGTAAATTCATGCAATGGTCCATTAAGCCTTCACGTGAAGTTTCATGGCAAGACGACTCGTTTTCTATTTTTCATGATTTTTGAAACTTTTTGGGTTCGGGATTTTTTAAAATTTTTTTGAAAGGATTTTTGGCCCCAAACTTGGTAGACATGATCCTTGTATTTTTTTTGGCATGCACAAAAAGTTCAGCCAAAAACTCGAAGTGTACAAGATTTTGTGACCATTTGAAAAAAGTGTCCCCATTTCAGACACTTTAATGCTTACTGGCAGCAAACCGGTAAAATCTCAAATGCTTTTTAAGGGGGTGTGAGTTCTCGAGGTTTGATGGGAGATAGGGGGCCAATATAAGAGCCAAGTACTAGCACCCATCGCACATCATGTGCGCACACCCCCCGGCCCCCCCGATCGTCGGAACCTTAATGCCGTCGGTCAAGTTCTCTGGCGATGCTCCGGTGATGGTGCCCCGACAAAGGAAAATGCGGCACCAGCACATGCTCAAGCCCAGCATGTGCTGCCGCAACCCTCGGTCTGATCTGATCTTAGACTGGGAATGAACTCCATAAGCTTAGACTGGGAATGAACTCCGTTTGCCTAAGTCAACCCACGAAACGAGCGTACGGGCGCTCAACCGGCCAGAGGAGCGGGATGCACAAGCCGGGGATCGGTTGGGTCCCCCTCTGTATGCTGCTGATCCTACTGCTGCAACTTGTGGTTCGGTCTGATCTTAGACTAGGAATGAACTCCGTATGCCTAAGCCAACCGATGAAACGAGCGGGCGGGCGGGGTGGCACTACGACGGCCAGAGAGACAGGATGCGCAGGCCGTGGATCGATAGGGTGGTAGGTGGCTTTAGGTACATCTTCACATTTCTGCGTGCCAATGCCATTTTTATGGCTTGTAAATTCATACAATGGTCCCTTAAGCCTTTACGTGAAGTTTCAAGGCAAGACGACTCGTTTTCTATTTTTCATGATTTTTGAAACTTTTACGGTTCGGGATTTTTCTAAATTTTTTCAGAAGGAGATTTGTCCCCAAACTTGGTAGACATGATCCCTGTCTTTTTGTTGGCATGCAAAAAAAATTCATCTTCAAACTCAAAGTGTACAAGATTTTGTGACCATTTGAAGAAACTGTCCCCATTTTAGACACTTTAATGCCTATTGGCAGCAAACCTGTAAAATCTTAAATGCTCTTGAAGGGGGTGCGAGTTCTCTAGGTTTGATGAGGGGTAGGGGGCCAATATAAGGGCCAAGTACCAGCACCCTTCGCACATCATGTGGGCACACCCCACCGGCCCCCTCGATCGTCGAATCCCCAATGTCGCCGGTCAGGTTCTCCGACGATGCTCCGACGATGGTGCCCCGGTGAAGTAAAATGCGGCACCAGCACATGCCCGAGCCCAGCATGTGCTACCGCAACCCTCGATCCGGTCCAATCTTAGACTGGGAATGACCTCCGTATGCTTAGATTGGGAATGAACTCCGTATGCCTAAGTCAACCCACGAAACGAGCGTGCGGGCGCTCAGTCGGCCAGAGGGGTGGGATGTGCAAGCTGGGGATCGCCCGGGTCCCCCTCTACGTGCTACCGATCCTACTGCCGCAACCCTCGGTCCGGTTCGATCTTAGACTGGGAATGAACTCCGTATGCCTAAGCCAAACTTGGTAGACGTGATCGTTGTATTTTTGTTGGCATGCACAAAACAATTCAGCTAAAAACTCGAAGTGTACAAGGTTTTGTGACCATTTGAAAAAAGTGTCCCCATTTCAGACACTTTAATGGCTACTGGCAGCAAACTTGTAAAATCTCAAATACTTTTTAAGGGGGTGTGAGTTCTCGAGGTTTGAAGAGGGATAGGGGGCCAATATAAGGGCCAAGTACCAGCACCCATCGCACATCATGTGCGCACACCCTCCCTGGCCCCCCCGATCGTCGGAACCCTAATGCCGTCGGTCAGGTTCTCTGATGATGGTGCCCCGGTGAAGAAAAATACGGCACCAACACATGCCCGAAGCATGTGTTGGCGTAACCCTCGGTCCGATTTGATCTTAGACTGGGAATGAACTCCGTATGACTAAGTCAACCCATGAAATGAGCGTGCAGGCGCTCAGCCGGCCAGAGGGGCGGGATGCGTAAGTCGGGGATAGCTCGGGTCCACCGCTGCGTGCTGTCAATCCTGCTGCCACAACCCTCGGTCCAGTCTGATCTTAGACTGGGAATGAACTCCGTATGCCTAAGCCAACCGACGAAACGAGAGTGCGGGCAGGCGGGTACTACGTCGGCCAAAAAGACGGGATGCGCAAGCCGTGGATCAATAGGGTGGTAGGTGGGTTTAGGCACATCTTCATATTTCTACATGCCAATGCCATTTTTATGGCTTGAAAATTCATACAATGGTCACTTAAGCCTTCACGTGAAGTTTCATGGCAAGACGGCTCGTTTTCTATTTTTCATGATTTTTAAAACTTCTTACGGTTCGGGATTTTTTCAAATTTTTTTGGAAAGAGTTTTGGCCCCAAACTTGGTAGATGTGATCCTTGTATTTTTGTTGGCATGCACAAAAAAATTAAGCTAAAAAGTCGAAGTGTACAAGATTTTGTGACCATTTGAAAAAAGTGTCCCCATTTTCAGACGCTTTAATGGCTACTAGCAGCAAACTTGTAAAATCTCAAATGCTCTTTAAGGGGTGTGAGTTCTCGAGGTTTGATGAGGGATAGGGGGCCAATATAAGGGCCAAGCACCTGCACCCATTACACATCATGTGCGCACACCCCCTAGCCCCCCCAATCATCTGAACCCCAATGCCGTCGGCCAGGTTCTCCGGCGATGCTCCGGCGACGGGGACCCGATGAAGAAAAATGCGACACCAGGAAATGCCTGAGCCTAGCATGTGCTGCTGCAACCCTCGATCTGGTCCAATATTAGACTGGGAATGAACTCCGTATGCCTAAGTTAACCCACAAAACGAGCGTGCGGGCGCTCAGCCGGCCAGAGGGGCAGGATGCGTAAGCTGGGGATCGACCGGATCCCCCTCTGCATGCTGCCGATCCTGCTGCCATAACCCTCGGTCTAGTCTGATCTTAGACTGGGAATGAACTCCGTATGCCTAAGCCGACCGACCAAAACGAGCGGGCGGGTAGGGGGCGGGCACTACGTCGGCCAGAGAGATAGGATGTGCAAGCTGTAGATTGATCGGGTGGTAGGTGGGTTTAGGCACATCTTCATATTTCAACGTGCCAATGCCATTTTTGTGGCTTGTAAATTCATACAATGGTCCCTTAAGCCTTCACGTGAAGTTACATGGCAAGACGACTCATTTTCTATTTTTCACGACTTTTGCAACTTTTTAGGGTTCGAGATTTTTTAAAATTTTTTCGGAAGGCATTTTGGCCCAAACTTGGTACACGTGATCCTTGTATTTTTTTTGGCATGCACAAAAAAATTCAGCTAAAAACTCGAAGTGTACAAGATTTTGTGACCATTTGAAAAATGTGTTCCCATTTCAGACACTTTGAAGGCTACTGGCAGCAAACCTGTAAAATCTCAAATGCACTTTAAGGGGGTGTGAGTTCTCAAGGTTTGATGAGGGATAGGGGGCCAATATAAGGGCCAAGTACCAGCACCCATTGCACATCATGTGCGCACACCTCGACTGCCCCCCGATCGCAGAAACCCCAATGTAGTCTGTCTGGTTCTCCGGTGATGCTTCGGCGATGGTGCCCCGACGAAGAAAAATACGACACCAGCACATGCCCGAGCCCAGCATGTGCTGCCACAACCCTCGGTCTGGTCCAATCTTAGACTGGGAATGAACTTCGTATTTTAAGCCAACCGACGAAAAGAGCGGGTGAGCAGGCGGGCAGACACTACGCCGACCAGAGAGACGGGATGCGCAAGCCATGGATCGATAGGGTGGTAGGAGGGTTTAGGCACATCTTCATATTACTGCATGCCCCAGTTTAGGCACATCTTCATATTACTTCATATGAGACTAAGAATGAACTATGATCCTTGGATTTTTGTTGGCATGCACAAAAAAATTTAGCGAAAAACTCGAAGTGGACAAGATTTTGTGAGCATTTGAAAATAGTGTCCTCATTTTAGACACTTTAATGGCTACTGGCAGCAAACCTGTAAAATCTCAAATGCTCTTTAAGGGGGTGTGAGTTCTCGAGGTTTGATGAGGGATAGGGAGCCAATATAAGGGCCAAGTACCAGCACCCATCGCACATCATGTACGCACACCCCCTGATCGCCGGAACCCAAATGCCGTCAGTCAGGTTCTTCGACGATGCTCCAGCGATGGTGCCCCGACGAAGAAAAATGTAGCACCAGCACATGCCCGAGCCCAGCATGTGCTGTCGCAACCCTCGGTCTGGTCTGATCTTAGACTGGGAATGAACTCTATATGCTTAGACTGGGAATGAACTCCGTATGCCTAAGTCAACCCACGAAACGAGCGTGTGGGTGCTCAGCCAGCCAGAGGGGCGGGATGCACAAGTCGAAGATCAGCCGGGTCCCCCTCTACGAGCTGCCGATCCTGCTATTGATCCCACCCTATCTTAGACTAGGAATGAACTCTGTATGCCTAAGCCAACCGACGAAACGAGCGGGCGAACGGACAGGCGGGCACTACGCTGGCCAGAGAGACGGGATGCGCAAGCCATGGATCGATAAGGTGGTAGGTGGGTTTAGGCACATCTTCATATTTTTGCATGCCAATGCCATTTTTATGGCTTGTAAATTCATACAATGGTCCCTTAAGCCTTCACGTGAAGTTTCATGGCAAGACGACTCGTTTTCTATTTTTCACGATTTTTGAAACTTTTTGCCGTTCGGGATTTTTAAAATTTTTTCGGAAGGTGTTTTGGCCCCAAAGTTGGCAGACCTGATCCCTTGTAATTTTTTTGGCATGCACAAAAAATTCAAATAAAAACTCGTAGTGTACAAGATTTTGTGAGCATTTCAAAAAAGTGTCCCCAATTCAAACACTTTAATGGCTACTGGTAGCAAACCTGTAAAATCTCGAATGCTCTTTAAGGGGGTGTGAGTTCTCAAGGTTTGATGAGTGATAGGGGGCCAATATAAGGGCCAAGTACCAGCAGCCATCGCACATGATGTGTGCACACCCCCCCGATCGCCGGAACCCCAATGCCACCGGTCAGGTTCTCCGGCGATGCTCCAGCGAAGAAAATTGCTGCACCAGCACATGCCTGAGCCCAACATGTGCTGCCGTAACCCTCGATCTGGTCCGATCTTAGACTGGGAATGAACTTCGTATGCCTAAGTCAACCCTCGAAACGAGCGTGCCGACGCTCAGCCGTCTAGAGGGGTGAGACGCGCAAGTCGGGGATCGGCCGGGTCCCCCTCTGCGTGCTGCCGCAAACCTCCGTCCGATCTGATGTTAGACTGGGAATGAACTCCGTATGCCTAAGCCAACCAATGTAACGAGCGGACGGGCGGGTGGGCGCTACGTCGGCTAGAGAGATGGGATGCGCAAGCCGGGGATCGATAGGGTGGTAGGTGGGTTTAGGCACATCTTCATATTTCTGCATGCCAATGCCATTTTTATGGCTTGTAAATTCATACAATGGTCCCTTAAGCCTTCACGTGAAGTTTCATGGCAAGACAACTCGTTTTCTATTTTTCATGATTTTCAAAACTTTTTGTGGTTCAGGATTTCTTAAAATTTTTTCAGAAGGAGTTTTGCTACCAAACTTGTTAGATGTGATCCTTGTATTTTTTTTGGCATGCACAAAAAAATTCAACTAAAAACTCGAAGTGTACAAGATTTTGTGGGCATTTGAAAAAAGTGTCCCCATTTCAGACACTTTAATGGCTACTGGCAACAAACCTGTAAAATCTCAAATGCTCTTTAAGGGGGTGTGAGTTCTCAAAGTTTGATGAGGGATAGGGGGCCAATATAAGGGAAAAAGTACCAGCACCCATCGCACATCATGTGCGCACACCCCCCCGGCCCCCCGATCGACGGAACCTCAATGCCGCCGGTCAGGTTCTCCGACGATGCTCCGACGGTGGTGCCTCGGCGAAGAAAAATGTGGCACCAGCACATGTCCGAGCCCAGCATGTGCTGTTGCAACCCTCGGTTTGGTCCGATCTTAGACTGGGAATGAACTCCATATGCTTAGACTGGGAATGAATTCCGTATGCCTAAGTCAACCCACGAAACGAGCGTGTGGGCGCTCAGTCGGCCAGAGGGGCGGGATGTGCGAGCTGGGGATCGGTCGGGTCCCTCTCTATGTGCTGCCGATCCTACTGCCGGTCCGATCCAATCTTAGATTAGGAATGAAATCCATATGCCTAAGCCAATTGACGAAACAAGCGGGCGAGCGGGCGGGCACTACGCCGGCCAGAGAGACAGGATTCGCAAATCGTGGATCGGTAGGGTGGTAGGTGGGTTTAGGCACATCTTTATATTTCTGTGTGCCAATGCCCTTTTTATGGCTTGTAAATTCATACAATGGTCCCTTAAGCCTTCACGTGAAGTTTCATGGCAAGACGACTCGTTTTCTATTTTTCACGATTTTTGAAACTTTTTGCGGTTCGAGATTTTTTTAAATTTTTTCAGAAGGATTTCAGGCCCCAAACTTGCTAGACGTGATCCTTGTATTTTTGTTGGCATGCACAAAAAAATTCAGCTAAAAACTCGAAGTGTACAAGATTTTGTGACCATTTGAAAAAAGTGTCCCCATTTCAGACACTTTAATGGCTACTGGCAGCAAACCTATAAAATCTAAAATGGTCCTTAAGGGGGTGTGAGTTCTTGAGGTTTGATGAGGGATAGAGGGCCAATATAAGGGCCAAGTACCAGCACCCATCACACACCATGTGGGCACACCCCTCGGCCCCCCCGATTGTCGGAACCCCAATGCTGCCGGTCAGGTTCTCCAACGATGCTCCGGCGATGGTGCCCTGATGAAGAAAAATTTGGCACCAGCACATGCCCGAGCCTAGCATGTGCTATCGGAACCCTCGGTTTGGTCTGATCTTAGACTGGGAATGAACTCCGTATGTTAGACTGGGAATGAACTCTGTATGACTAAGTCAACCCACGAAACGAGCGTGCGGGCACTCAGCCGACTAGAGGGGCAGGATGCGCAAGCCGGGGATCGGCCGGGTCACCCTCTGTGTGCTGCTGATCCTGCTGTCGCAACCCTCTGTCTGGTTCGATCTTAGACTAGGAATCAACTCCGTATGCCTAAACCAACCGACAAAACGAGCGAACGGGCGGGCGGGCGGGCACTACGCTGGCCAGAGAGACGGGACGCGCAAGCCGTGGATCGATAGGGTGGTAGGTGGGTTTAGGCACATCTTCATATTTCTTCATGCCAATGCCATTTTTATGGCTTGTAAATTCATACAATGGTCCCTCAAGCCTTCACGCGAAGTTTCATGGCAAGACGACTCGTTTTCTACTTTTCACAATTTTCAAAACTTTTTGCGGTTCGGATTTTTTAAAATTCTTTCGGAAAGGAGTTTTGGCCCCAAACTTGGTAGATGTGATCCTTGTATTTTTGTTGGCTTGCACAAAAAAATTCAGCTAGAAACTCGAACTGTAATAGATTTTGTGACCATTTGAAAAAAGTGTCCCCATTTCAGACACTTTAATGGCTACTGGCAGCAAACCTGTAAAATCTCAAATGCTCTTTAAGGGGGTGTGAGTTCTCGAGGTTTGATGAGGGATAGGGGCCAATATAGGCCCAAGTACCAGCAGCCATCACACATCATGTGGGCACACCCCCCCGGGCCCTTCGATCGCCGAAAACCCCAATGCCGGCGGTCAGGTTCTTCGGACGATGCTTCCGGTGATGAGTGCCCGGTGAAAGAAAAATCGGCACCAGCACATGCCCGAGGCCCAGATGTGCATGCCGCAACCTCGTCGGTAAGCATCTGTAGACTCGGAAATGACCTCCGTATGCTTAGACTGACATGAATTCGTGTTGCTAAGTCAAACCCACAAAACGAGCGTAGCGGAGCGCTCAGCCGTGCCAGAGGGCGGGATGCGCAAGCTAGGGATCCGGTCGGGGTCCCCTCTGTGTGCTGTCGATCCTACTGCCAGTCCGGTCTGAATCTTGACAGGGAATGAACTCCAATGCCCTAAGCCAAACACACGAAATAGAGTGGAGCGGCAGTGGCGCGACGAGGCACTACGCCTGCCAGAGAGACGGGATGCGCAAGCCGTGGATCGATAGGGTGGTAGGTGGGTTTAGGCACATCTTCATATCTCTGTGTGCCAATGCCATTTTTATGGCTTGTAAATTCATACAATGGTCCCTTAAGCCTTCACGTGAAGTTTCATGGCAAGACGACTCGTTTTTTATTTTTCATGATTTTCAAAACTTTTAACGGTTTGGGATTTTTTAAAATTTTTTTCGAAGGAGTTTTAGCCCCAAACATGGTAGACGTGATCCTTGTATTTTTTTTGGAATGCACAAAAAGATTCAGCTAAAAACTCAAAGTGCACAAGATTTTGTGACCATTTGAAAAAAGTGTCCCCATTTCAGACAATTTAATTGCTACTGGCAGCAAACCTGTAAAATCTCAAATGCTCTTTAAGGGGGTGTGAGTTCTCGAGGTTTGATGAGGGATAGGGGGCCAATATAAGGGCCAAGTACCAGCACCCATCGCACATCATGTGCGCACACCCCCCCG
>NW_019167915.1:16665950-16781255 GCF_002303985.1 Durio zibethinus | reverse complement strand
TACAGTGCTGTTTGTTAGCACTTTAAAACCTCCTATTATGAAAAGATGATAGGGAATGCAACAAAGAATTTTGCCGACATGGTGATCTCTGGAGAAATTATTGAAAGTGCCATAAAAAATGGCAAGTTAAAAGGAGGAGAAACCAAGAAGACATCAGAAAAAAAGAAGCTCAAGCTCAAGCTGTGAGCTTTGATAGACAACAATTCAGGGGTTATCAACCCTATCCATCCCAAGGTTACTCTCCATACTATCCTACTGTGAATAATGTCTCATCCTACCCATACCAGCTGGCTCCACAACCACCTTATTCATCCACATACCGATCAATTTATAGCCCTCAAGATCTTACATACAGCCTCAACATTCAAGCTCCTGCAAGAACCCAAGTTCGCCCTATTAACCCAGCAAGTGGTTCATGAGAACAACGAACTACTCAAGAAAAACCTGTATTTGATCCAATCCCTATGACTTATACAGAGTTATATCGAGAACTCTATAATAGCCATTTGATTGCCCCCAGCCATGTGGAGCCACTTAAACCACCCTACCCAAAGTGGTATGATCCTACAGCCCACTGCGACTATCACTATGGAATTATTGGCCATTCTACTAAAAATTGCACTGCTTTAAAGTATAAGGTGCAACGGTCGATCAATGATGGAATGGTAAGTTTTGATCAAGGAAAAAGGAACAACATCTAATGTTAGCACTCTGAGTGAAAGTCAAGAATAGAAAGGGTCCGAAGAGTCACAATGAATTGAGGGGCAAGATGTCAATAGAGATTCTTCATCTGATCGCATAGGGGGACAATTTTAAAAAATAGAGATAAGGCTGGTTGAAGGTTTCTTCTATCATTTTAGGATTTCTTTTCAAATAATGTTAGATTTCTTTTTGCAATATGACTTCACTTGTTATCATTTTAATAAAGGCAAGTCAATGTATTTCATTACATTTTTCTCTTTTACTTGACCATTACTCCATGCTCCGTTACCTTTCATAACTTTACATTCCCATTATTAAATTTTAGATGATGAATATTTAGACAATGATAACAATAATTTTGGGATTTAATTTTGAGAACTCATCCACATTTAATATGAGAAGATGATTTGAGCAAAAATAGGCTGTTATCAGAGGTGAAATAGATATGTCTTAAAGATGTGTAATCTTTTATACAGATTCATGAGCTTTGTTCAATAGATGATGTTCAAGAAAGGTATTCATAATTGAGATGAAAAATGGCCATCTTTCTTTTACCATTCAAAAAACCATTTATTGCTACCCCTTTGAGCCTGTTATGATTTCTTTTTCTGAAGAACCCTAACCAAGGATCACCCTCTACACTGGGGGGCAATTTTTGAAAAAATCACAAAAAGATCTCAAAAAGAAAAGAAAAAAGAAAAAATGGCACACATGACTTGGGGTAAAGTAATGAGAATCCTTTGTGTGAAGAAAACAAATAGTGAAATAATATGGGGGCAAAATGCCAAGTTATATCAAATGATCCTTTGGTGTTGAACCTTTTTAATACGTGTTTTGAGCCTATTATATCCATTTTTTTTATGACCCTTCACCTTGGCCTACATTACAACCTTGAAAAGTCCATTTGGATCAAATGTGAATACTCAACTTGAATGATCATATGTTGAGCGAAAGTTTGCTCATGCGGAAGCAATGGAATTAGGCTCTAAAGTTTGATGTATGAAAGATATCAACAATGGATGAAAAATGAGAAAAGAGAAAAAAGATGATGAAAAAAGGAAAAAAAAAGAAAATGAAAGAAATGAGAAAATGAAAAAAAGGAGATTCAAATTAAAAACCTGAAAGGTTGATAGAAAAAGATCCAGGTCAAACGGCTCACATAAATGGAAGATCAAAGACATCTGAAGATCCCTCAAAGACTGGGGCAAAGTTCGCCAAGCTCAAGTTGACTTCAACAGTAAATGGAATGAGTTTTTGAAAAAAAATGCTAGATTAATGTTGAGACTTGCCTGGATATTCATCATTTGGACGTACCATCCATCCTAATGACATATGTCCAATTTATTTTCTTTCCCATTTGTTTTGTACCAAAACAGATCTTCATTTATTATCTTTACCATAATTCACCTTGTGTTCTCTTATTGTTTCACCCCTAGAATGAATTGAGAAAATGCTTGATTGCATTGTATTTGTCAAGAATTGAAATGATAATGAATGAATGAATATGTGCTTAAAAGAGTCTTGCATTCATTTGAAAAGAAAATCTAAGATGATGGTGGTAGCAAAATGAAGAAATGGTAGAAACCTAAAAAAGATGATTTGGAAGGATATATGATGTGACCAAATGGAGAATATAATGGGGCAAATCTTGAAAAGTGGTATAACCGAGTGATGAGTACAATGATGAATTGGTCGATATGATTTGCAAGTTATGATTGAATGATGAGAACAATCAGTGGACAAAGTTTGTTTTGGAATGGTTAATGCTGAGACACCTATCAGTAATGACCCAGTGATGGTGGATGAAACTTGTTTTAAAATTTGTTAGTGCTAAAAAATTCATTGAATGATGGTCAAGTGATGATCGATTGATGAAGCTTATTCCAAAGTATTGAGAAACTGAACAAGGAAGAATGTGAGTGGAAAAAAACAATTAAGAGCTACACTGTTTCGATCTTAGAAGAGCAGTGCAATTGGATCTCTGAAGAATCAAAAAGCTTGATGCCCAAGAAGAGCTTGAGAAACTTGAGTACTATACATTGAATAGGAATTATTTGGCTAACATTTGCATAGCATGCATTGAAATTCATATGCATTTGCATAGCATACACTACTTTCAGAAAAGTAGAGTGTATAATTTCAAGAAGCAAGGGTGTTCCAACATCCCACATGGAGAAGACAGATATGAAGATATTTTGTAAAATTGAAAAAAAAAGCTTGTCAGGTAAGTTCCTAATCCTTGAAATAGGATGTCTTTTGGTATCAGGGTTGATTTATAAGACCTTTGGCATAATCCCCTGAAATTCCTTCAAACACAACTTTCAACTCCTTTGGACATAATTGTAAAGGAGCAATTTACTTTTCAAAAGTCGTGGTGCCTCTGTTTAGAGGAGCAATTTATTTTCCAAAGTCGTGGTGCCTCTGTTTAGAGGATCAATTTACTTTCCAAAAGTCGTAGTGCCTCTATTTAGAGGAGCAATTTATTTTTCAAAGTCGTGGTGCCTCTGTTTAGAGGAGCAATTTATTTTTCAAAGTCGTGGTGCCTCTGTTTAGAGGAGTAATTTATTTTTCAAAGTCGTGGTGCCTCTGTTTAGAGGAGCAATTTATTTTCAAAAGTCGTGGTGTCTCTGTTTAAAGGAGCAATTTATGTTTCTCAAAGTCATTGAGCCTCTGTTTAGAGGAGCTTTGGTAAAAAAGAAAAAACAAAAAACAAAAAACAAAAAACAAAAAAAAACACAAAAAAAAAATGACAATGTTGAGTTGAGTCTTGATTGGGTGTCTATGTCTTTGCACAATTTCTGTTTCACAGAAAATGTGCAAAGAGGGGCAGCTGTAGACACCCAATTGGGTCCTGGCCCAGATCAATTAGGCCTGGCCCAAATGGGTAAGCCCAATGCAATTTTTACTTTGTATTTTTTTTCCTTTTTTTTGTTTCTTTTCTTTTGTATTTTATGATTTTATTATTTATTATTATTATATGTATATTTTTACTTATTTATTTATTTATTTATTTTTCTGTTAATATTTATATGTATTTTATTTATATAGTTCTATATTTATTACATATTATAATTTATTTATTATTATTATTATTTTTTATTATTTTTCTTGTAATATTTTTTTGATTTATCTTATTGTATTATCTGTTAATAATTCTTGTTCCGTTTATCTGATTTTTTGAATATCTGATATTATTATTTTTTTTTATCTATCCTATCTTTTCTAATTATCTATTATTTTTTTTATTTGATTTTGGAGGGCTGGGATTGAAAGTGGAAGAATCCCACTGTGAAGGGGAATTCAATCAAGAGAGTCCAGATTGGATTCAAAGATTGAATTCCCGTCCAAGGAGGAATTGGGATTGATCAGGAACTCCTGATCAATCCCTATAAAAGGGACCTCTGGAATAGAATGCTAGACAGAAGAAAAACAGTAAGCAAAAGCTACTGATTTAAGGGAAAAGAGGCATATAGAAGGCTAAGGAAAGGTGTAGAAGGGTTCTAGGAATTAGAAGAAAATTTTTGAAGATTTTTGGCTTTTTTTTTTAGGAATTTCGGGAAAATTCCAGATTCCAGTGAAGTTTTTAGTAAAGTTTGAATTTTTTGGTGAAAATTCCGACCAACCTTGAAGTTTCCGACGACCTGCCCAGTTTTCGGCAAATAATCCAAAAAACCGGTGACCTTCCAGCGAACTTCCGGTGAACTTTCGGTGAAAAAACCCAGATTTCGACAACAAAACCCAGAATCCGGTGAATCTTCAACCGGAGTTCTTCGACCTTTTAGAGAGAAGGGAGAGGAAAAAGAAAGAAGAGAGAGAGAAGGGAGGAGCGTTCTACCGAAAAACAGAGGGAAGTGCCTTTTATACCCTCTCAAAACGATGTCGTTTTGGCCTTAAGTGACCCAGAGGATCCGCGCGTTTTACCGTGACCCGACCCGACCTGAGTGTCGACCCACTTCTTGACCCGCGTGTGCCAGCCCCCCTCCGAGCCAAGCCGAGCCGAGCTTCCCAAGCCGCAAACAAAGGGAAGTGCCTTTTATACCCTCTCAAAACGATGTCGTTTTGGCCTTAAGTGACCCAGAGGATCCGCGCGTTTTACCGTGACCTGACCCGACCCGAGCGTCGACCCACTTCATGACCCGCGCGTGCCAGCCCCCCTCCGAGCCAAGCCGAGCCGAGCTTCCCAAGCCGCCCCCCAAGCCGTTTCTTTTCCTTGAGTCGAGGCGAGCCGAGCCGCGATCCGAGCCGCTCCAAGTTTTTTTTTTTTGAATTTTTTTATTTTCATTTATTTGTTTATTTATTAGATTTATGGTTAATATCTTTATCTTCATTTATTTTACTTTTTCGTTTTACTTTTTTTATTTTTTATTTTATTTTCTATTTTTTAAAATAACAAAATTTCCAAAAAAATATTTTTAGGAAAAGTTGAAGTATCAATTTTCCAATCAAAAGTTTCAAAAAAATATTTTCGAGGAAAGTGAAAGTAAATTTATCAAAATAAATTCGAAAAAATATTTTTTGACAAAATGAAAGTATCAATATCCTTAATTAATCAATTTTAAAAAAAGTATTTTTGGTGAAAAAGTTGAAAGTATCAATTTTCCCTACACAAGAACAATCATCTTCCTTCCTTTCAGATTTTGATTTTGATTTTGATTTTCTTTACTTAATCCGACGATAGAGCCTCTGCAAGTGAAGCAGTAGTTTTTCTTGCATACTCTTGAAGTGAGGGAATTTTCTCAATTTTTTGCTAAAAGTATTAGAGTCGATTGAGAATAATTTCCAATAATTAATTAATTGGTAAAATTTTAAGGCTTTTTGGATAACACAAATTTTAGCTAGTACCATCTTTTGATGGGCGTTGTGAGGGTGCTATAACCTTCCTCACATGTAACCGAACTCTCGAACCCTATTCTGGTTTGTAGACCTGAACCTATTCTTTTAGGGACCCTTAAACTTAGTTGTTCCCTGAAAGGACAGATTCTTTAGGTGGCCAATCGCACCTAGATAAAAAAGATTGGTGGGGACTCCCTTAAGTCAATGTCTAGCAATAGATCCCCGGATCTAGACGTTATGACACTATCAGACAGGTTATTCGGTGATGCTCCGATGATGGTACCCCGACGAAAAAAAATGCGACACCAGCACATGCCCGATCCCAGCATGTGCAGCTGCAACCCTCGATCCGATCCGATCTTAGACTGGGAATGAACTCCGTATGCTTAGATTGGGAATGAACTCCATATGCCTGAGTCAACCCATGAAATGAGCGTGCGGGCACTCAGCCGGCCAGAGGGGCGGGATGCATAAGCCGGGGATCGATCGGGTCCCCTTCTACGTGCTGCCGATCATGCTGCTGCAACCCTCGGTCTGGTCTAATCTTAGACTGGGAATGAACTCTGTATGCCAAAGCCAATCGACAAAATTAACGGGCGGGTGGGCGGGCGGGCACTACGTTGGCCAGAGAGACGGGATGCGCAAGCCGTGGAACGATAGGGTGGTAGGTGGGTTTAGGCACATCTTCATATTTCTGTGTGCCAATGCCATTTTTATGGCTTGTAAATTCATACAATGGTCCCTTAAGCCTTCACGTGAAGTTTCATAGCAAGACGACTCGTTTTCTATTTTTCACGATTTTCAAAACTTTTTACGGTTCAGGATTTTTTAGAATTTTTTGGGAAGGAGTTTTGGCCCCAAACTTGGTAGACGTGATCCTTGTATTTTTGTTGGCATGAACAAAAGAATTCAGCTAAAAAATCGAAGTGTACGAGATTTTGTGACCATTTGAAAAAACTGTCCCCATTCTAGACACTTTAATGGCTACCGGCAGCAAACTTGTAAAATCTCAAATGCTCTTTAAGGGGGTGTGAGTTCTCGAGGTTTGATGAGGGATAGGGGGCCAATATAAGGGCCAAGTACCAACACCCATCGGACATCATGTGCGCACACCCCCGACCCCCCCGGCCCCCCTAATCGTCGGAACTCCAATGCCGCCGGTCAGGTTCTCCGACGATGCTCCGACGATGGTGCCCCGGTGAAGAAAAATGTGGCACCAGTACATGCCCGGGCATAGCATGTGCTGCCGTAACCCTCGGTCCAGTCCGTTCTTAGACTGGGAATGAACTCCGTATGCTTAGACTGGGAATGAACTCCGTATGCCTAAGTCAACCCACGAAAGGAGCGTGCGGGCGCTCAGCCAGCCAGAAGGGCGGGATACGCAAGCCGAGGATTGATCGGGTCCCCTTCTGTATGCTGTCAATCCTACTACCGCAACCCTCAGTTCGGACAGATCCTAGACTGGGAATGAACTCCGTATGCCTAAGCCAACCGATGAAACGAGCGGGCGGGCGGGCGGGCACTACGTCGACCAGAGAGACGGGATGCGCAAGCCGTGTTTCGATAGGGTGGTAGGTGGGTTTAGGTACATCTTCATATTTCTGCATGGCAATGCCATTTTTATGGCTTGTAAATTCATACAATGGTCCCTTAAGCCTTCACGTGAAGTTTAATGGCAAGATGACTCGTTTTCTATTTTTCATGATTTTCAAAACTTTTTATGGTTCGAGATTTTTTAAAATTTTTTCAGAAGGAGTTTTGACCCCAAACTTGCTAGACGTGATCCTTGTATTTTTGTTGGCATGCATCAAAAAATTCAGCTAAAACCTCGACGTGTACAAGATTTTGTGACCATTTGAAAAAAGTGTCCCCATTTCAGACACTTTAAAGGCTACTGGCAGCAAACTTGTAAAATCTCAAATGCTCTTTAAGGGGGTGTTAGTTCTTGAGGTTTGATGAGGGATAAGGGGCCAATATAAGGGCCAAGTACCAGCACCCATCGCACATCATGTGCGCACACCCCCCCGGCCCCCCCGATCGCTGGAACCCCAATGCTGCCGGTCAGGTTCTCCGGCGAAGCTCCAACGATGGTGCCCCAGTGAAGAAAAATATGGCACCAGCACATGCATGAGCCCAACATGTGCTGCCGCAACCCTCGGTCTGGTCTGATCTTAGACTGGGAAAGAACTCCGTATGCTTAGACTGGGAATGAACTCTGTATGCCTAAGGCAACCCATGAAACGAGCGTGCAGGCGCTCCGCTAGCCAGAGGGGCGGGATGCACAAACCGAGAATCAGTCGGTTCCCCCTCTGCGTGCTCCCGATCATGCTGCCGTAACCCTCAGTCCTGTCCAATCTTAGACTGGGAATGCACTTCGTATGCCTAAGCCAACCGACGAAATGAACAGGCGGGCGGGCACTACGTCGGCCAGAGAGACGGGATGCGCAAGCCGTGGATCGATAGGGTGGTAGGTGGGTTTAGGCACATCTTCATATTTTTGCATGCCAATGCCATTTTTATGTCTTGTAAATTCATACAATGGTCCCTTAAGCCTTCACGTGAAGTTTCATTGCAAGAAGACTCATTTCCTATTTTTCACGATTTTGGAAACTTTTTACGATTCGAGATTTTTTAAAATTTTTTCGAAAGGATTTTTGGCCCCAAACTTGGTAGATGTGATCCTTATATTTTTTTTGCATTGCACAAAAAAATTCACCAAAAAACTTGAAGTGTACAAGAAGTTATGACCATTTGAAAAAAGTGTCCCCATTTCAGACACTTTAATG
Source organism: Durio zibethinus (assembly GCF_002303985.1). The sequence goes on along the minus strand of NW_019167915.1, from coordinate 16,772,934 downwards.
GCTGCTAGCAGCAAAACTATAAAATCTCAAATGCTCTTTAAGGGGGTGTTAGTTCTTGAGGTTTGATGAGGGATAAGGGGCCAATATAAGGGCCAAGTACCAGCACCCATCGTACATCATGTGCGCACACCCCCTGGCCCCCCCGATCGCTTGAACCCCAATGCTGCCGGTCAGGTTCTCCGGCGATGCTCCGATGATGGTGCCCCAGCGAAAAAAAATGCGGCACCAGCACATGCCCGAGCCCAGCATGTGTCATCACAACCCTTGGTCTGATCTGATCTTAGACTGAGAATGAACTCCGTATGCTTAGATTGGGAATGAACTACGTATGCCTAAGTCGACCCACAAAACGAGCGTTCGGGCGCTCAGCCGGCCAGAGGAGTGGGATGTGCAAGCCAGGCATCGGCTGGGTCCCCCTCTACGGCTGTCGATCCTGTTGCTGTAATGCTCAGTCTGGTCCGATCTTAGACTGGGAATGAACTCCGTATGCCTTAGCCAACCAACGAAATGAGCGGGCGGGTAGGCATGCTGGCACTACACCGGCCATAGAGACGGGATGCGCAAGCCTTGGATCGATAGGGTGGTAGGTTGGTTTAGGCACATCTTCATATTTCTGCATGCCAATGCCATTTTTATGGCTTGTAAATTCATACAATGGTCCCTTAAGCCTTCACGTGAAGTTTCATTGCAAGATGACCCGTTTTCTATTTTTCACGATTTTCAAAATTTTTTACGGTTCGAGATTTTTTAAACTTTTTTCGGAAGGAGTTTTGGCCCCAAACTTAGACGTAATCCTTGTATTTTTGTTCGCATGTACAAAAAAATTCATTTAAAAACTCGAAGTGTAGAAGATTTTGTGACCATTTGAAAAAAGTGTCCCCATTTTCGACACTTTAATGGCTACTGGCAGCAAACCTGTAAAATCTCAAATGCTCTTTAAGGGGGTGTGAGTTCTCAAGGTTTGATAAGGGATAGGGGCCAATATAAGGGCCAAGTACCAGCACCCATCGCACATTATGTGCGCACACCCCCCACCCCGACCCCCCCGATCCCCGGAACCCCAATGCCGTCGATCAGGTTCTCCGGCGATGCTCCGACGATGGTGCCCCGACGAAGCAAATTGCGGCACCAGCACATGACCGAGCCCAGCGTGTGCTGCCGTAACCCTCGGTCCGGTACAATCTTAGACTGGGAATGAACTCCATATGCTTAGACTGGGAATGAACTCCGTATCTCTAAGTCAACCCATGAAATGAGCGTGTGGGCGCTCAGCCGGCCAAAGGGGCGGGATGCGTAAGTCGGGGATTGGTCGGGTCCCCCTCTGCATGCTACCGATCTTGCTGTTGCAACCCTCAGTCTAGTCTGATCTTATACTGGGAATGAACTCCGTATGCCTAAGCCAACCGACGAAACGAGCGGGTGGGCGGCCACTACGCCGGCCAGAGAAACGGGTTGCGCAAGCCGTGGATCGATAGGGTTGTAGGTGTGTTTAGGCACATCTTCATATTTGTATGTTGCAATGCCATTTTGATGGCTTGTAAATTCATACTATGGTCCCTTAAGCCTTCACGTGAAGTTTTATGGCAAAATGACTTGTTTTCTATTTTTCACGATTTTTAAAACTTTTTACGGTTCTGGATTTTTTAAAATTTTTTTGGTAGGAGATTTGTCCCCAAACATGGTAAGCATGATCCTTGTATTTTTTTTTGGCATGCACAAAATGATTCAGCTAAAAACTCAAACTATACAAGATTTTGTGACCATTTGAAAAAAGTGTCCCCATTTCAGACACTTTAATGGCTACTGGCAGCAAACCTATAAAATCTCAAATGCTTTTTAAGGGAGTGTGAGTTCTCGAGGTTTGATGAGGGATAGGGGGCCAATATAAGGGCCAACCACCAGCACCCATCGCACCTCATGTGCGCATACCACCCCCGGCCCCCCGATCGCCGGAACCCCAATGCCGCCGGTCAGGTTCTCCAGCGATGCTCCGGCGATGGTGCCCCGATGAAGAAATGTGCGGCACCAGCACATGCCCGAGCCCAACTTGTGCTGCCGCAACCCTCAATCCGGTCCAATCTTAGACTTGGAATGAACTCCGTATACTTAGACTGGGAATGAACTCCGTATCCCTAAGTCAACCCACGAAACGAACGAGCGGGCGCACAGCCGGCCAGAGGGGCGGGATGCACAAACCTAGATCGGTCGGGTCCCCCACTACGTGCTGTTGATCTTGGTGCCGCAACCCTCAGTCTGGTCCAATCTTAGATTGGGAATGAACTCTGTACGCCTAAGGCAACCGACGAAATGAGTGGGTGGGCAGGCACTACGTCGGCCAGAGAGACGGGATGCACAAGCTGTGGATCGTTAGGGTGGTAGGTGGGTTTAGGCACATCTTCATATTTCTGTGTGCCAATGCCATTTTTATGGCCTGTAAATTCATACAATGGTCCCTTAAGCCTTCACGTGAAGTTTCATGGCAAGATGACTCATTTTCTATTTTTCACGATTTTTGAAACTTTTTGCGGTTTGGGATTTTTTAAAATTTTTTCAGAAGGATTTTTGGCTCCAAACTTGGTAGATGTGATCCTTGTATTTTTTTTGGCATGCACAAAAAAATTCAGCTAAAAACTTGAAGTGTACAAGATTTTGTGACCATTTGAAAAAAGTGTCCCCATTTCAAACACTTTAATGGCTACTGGCAGCAAACCTGTAAAATCTTAAATGCTCTTTAAGGGGATGTGAGTTCTCGAGGTTTGATGAGGGATAGGGGGCCAATATAAGGGCCAAGTACCAGCACCCATTACACATCATGTGCGCACACCCGCCCCGGCCCCCCCGATCGTCGAAACCCTAATGCCGCCGGTTAGGTTCTCCGGCGATGCTCCGGCGATGGTGCCCCGACGAAGAAAAATACGACACCAGCACATGCTCGAGCCCAGTATGTGCTGCCGCAACCTCGGTCCTGTTCGATCTTAGACTAGGAATGAACTCCGTATGCTTAGACTGGGAATGAATTCTGTATGCCTAAGTCAACCCACGGAATGAGTGTGTGGGCGCTCAGCTGGCCAGAGGGGCAGGACGCGCAAGCCGGGGATCGGTCGGGTCTGCCTCTACGTGCTGTCGATCCTGCTACCGCAACCCTCGATCTGATCCAATCTAGACTGGGAATGAACTCCCTATGCCTAACCAACCGACGAAACAAGCGGCTGGGCGGACGGGCGGGCACTACGCTGGCCAGTGAGACGGGATGCACAAGCCGTGGATCGATAGGGTGGTAGGTGGGTTTAGGTACAGCTTCATATTTCTATGTGCCAATGCTATTTTTATGGCTTGAAAATTCATACAATGGTCCCTTAAGCCTTCACGTGAAGTTTCATGGCAAGACGACTCGTTTTTTATTTTTCATGATTTTCAAAATTTTGTGCGGTTCGGGATTTTTTAAAATTTTTTTGGAAGGAGTTTTAGCCCCAAACTTGGAAGACGTGATCCTTGTATTTTTTTTAGCATGCACAAAAAAATTCAGCTAAAAAATCAAAGTGTACAAGATTTTGTGGCCATTTGAAAAAAATGTCCCCATTTCAGACACTTTAAGGGCTACTGGCAGCAAACCTGTAAAATCTCAAATGCTCTTTAAGGGGGTGTGAGTTCTGGAGGTTTGATGAGGGATAGGGGGCCAATATAAGGGCCAAGTAGCAGCACCCAATCCACATCATGTGCGCAAACCCCCCCCGGCCTCCCCGATCGCCGGAACCCCATTGCCGCCGGTCAAGTTCTTCGACGATGCTCTGGCGATGGAGCCCCGGTGAAGAAAAATGCGGCACCAGCACATGCTCGAGCCCCAGCATGTGCTGCCGCAACCCTCAGCCCGATCTGATTTTAGACTGGGAATGAATTCCGTATGCTTAGACTGGGAATGAACTCCGTATGCCTAAGTCAGCCCACGAAATGAGCGTGCGGGCACTCAACCGGCCAGAGGGGCGGGATGCACAAGCCGGGGATCGATCGGGCCCCCCTCTATGTGCTACCGATCCTACTGCCGAAACCCTCAGTCTAGCCTGATCTTAGACTGGGAATGAACTCCGTATGCCTAAGCCAACCGATGAAACGAACGGGCGGGCGGGGGGGCGGGCACTACGTGGGCCAGAGAGACAGGATGCGCAAGCCGTGGATCGATAGGGTGGTAGGTTGGTTTAGGCACATCTTCATATTTCTGTGTGCCAATGCCATTTTTATGGCTTGTAAATTCATACAATGGTCCCTTAAGCCTTCACGTGAAGTTTCATGGCAAGACGACTCATTTTCTATTTTTCACGATTTTTGAAACTTTTTACGGTTTAGGATTTTTTAAAATTTTTTCAGAAGGAGTTTTTGCCCCAAACTTGGTAGATGTGATCTTTTTATTTTTTTTGGCATGCACAAAAAAATTCAGCAAAAAACTCGAAGTGTATAAGATATTTGTGACCATTTGAAAAAAGTGTCCCCATTTAAAACACTTTGATGGCTGCTGGCAGCAAACCTGTAAAATCTCAAATGCTCTTTAAGGGGGTGTGATTTCTTGAGGTTTGATGAGGGATAGGGAGCCAATATAAGGGCCAAGTACCAGCACCCATCGCACATCATGTGCGCACATTCCCCCCTGGCCTCCCCGATCGTCGGAACCCCAATGTTGCCGGTCAGGTTCTCTGGTGCTGCTCCGACGAAAAAAATTGTGGCACCAGCACATGCCTGAGCCTAGCATGTGCTGCCACAACCCTCCGTCTGGTCCGATCTTAGACTGGGAATGAACTCCGTATGCTTAGACTAGGAACGAACTCTGTATGCCTAAGTCAACCCACGAAACGAGCGTGCGGGTGCTCAGCCGACCAGAGGGGCGGGATGCGCAAGTCGGGGATCGACCGGGTCCCCCTCTGTGTGCTGCCATAACCCTTAGCTGGTTTGATCTTAGTCTGGGAATGAACTTCGTATGCCTAATCCAACTGACGAAATGAGCGGGCGGGCAGGCGAGCGGGCACTACGCCGGCCGAGAGACGGGATGCACAAGCCGTGGATCGATAGGGTGGTTGGTGGGTTTAGGCAGATCTTCATATTTCTGCATGCCAATGCCATTTTTATGGCTTGTAAATTCATACAATGGTCCCATAAGCCTTCACGTGAAGTTTCATGGCAAGACGACTCATTTTCTATTTTTCATGATTTTTGAAACTTTTTGCGGTTGAGGATTTTTTAAAATTTTTTCTGAAGGAGTTTTGCCCTAAACTTGGTAGAAACGATCCTTGAATTTTTGTTGGCATGCACAAAAAAATTTAGCTAAAAACTCGAAGTGTACAAGATTTTGTGACCATTTGAAAAAAGTGTCCCCATTTCAGACACTTTAATGGCTACTGGCAGCAAACCTGTAAAATCTCAAATGCTCTTTAAGGGGGTGTGATTTCTCAAGGTTTGATGAGGGATAGGGGGCCAATATAAGGGCCAAGTATCAGCTCCCATCACACATCATGTGCGCATACTCCCCCTCGGCCTCCCCGATCGCCGGAACCCCAATGTTGCCGGTCAGGTTCTCCGCTGATGCTCCGACGATGCTCTGGCGAAGAAAATTGCGGCACCAGCACATGCCTGAGCCCAGCATGTGCTGCCACAACCCTCCGTCTGGTCCGATCTTAGACTGGGAATGAACTCCATATGCTTAGACTAGGAACGAACTCCGTCTGCCTAAGTCAACCCACGAAACGAGCATGCGGGTGCTCAGCCGGCCAGAGGGGTGGGATGCGCAAGTCGCGGATCGGTCGGGTCCCTCTCTGCGTGCTGCCGTAACCCTTAGCTGGTCTGATCTTAGTCTAGGAATGAACTTCGTATGCCTAATCCAACTAACGAAATGAGCGGGCGGGCGGGCGAGCGGGCACTACGTCGGCCGAGAGATGGGATGCACAAGTCGTGGATCGATAGGGTGGTTGGTGGGTTTAGGCAGATCTTTATATTTCTGCATGCCAATGCCATTTTTATGGCTTGTAAATTCATACAATGGTCCCTTAAGCCTTCACGTGAAGTTTCATGGCAAGACGACTCATTTTCTATTTTTCATGATTTTTGAAACTTTTTGCGGTTGAGGATTTTTTAAAATTTTTTCGGAAGGAGTTTTGCCCCAAACTTAGTAGAAACGATCCTTGAATTTTTGTTGGCATGCACAAAAAAATTCAGCTAAAAACTCGAAGTGTACAAGATTTTGTGACCATTTGAAAAAAGTGTCCCCATTTCAGACACTTTAATGGCTACTGGCAGCAAACCTGTAAAATCTCAAATGCTCTTTAAGGGGGTGTTAGTTCTCAAGGTTTGATGAGGGATAGGGGGCCAATATAAGGGCCAAGTACCAGCACCCATCGCACATTATGTGCGCACACCCCCCGGCCTCCTCGATCGCCGGAACCCCAATGTCACCGGTCAGGTTCTCCGGTGATGCTCCGACGATGCTATGACGAAGAAAAATACGGCACCATCACATGCCTGAGCCCAGCATGTGCTGGCACAACCCTCAATCCAGTCTGATCTTAGATTGGGAATGAACTTCGTGTGCTTAGACTGGGAATGAACTCCGTATGCCTATGTCAACCGACGAAACGAGCGTGCGGGCACTCAACCGGCCAGAGGGGCGGGATGCACAAGTCGGGGATCGGCGGAGTCCCCCTCTACGTGTTGCCGCAACCCTCAGTTCGGTCCAATCTTAGACTGGGAATGAACTCCGTATGCCTAAGCCAACAGATGGAACGAGCGAGCGGACGGGCGGGCGGGCACTATGCCGGCCAGAGAGACGGGATGCGCAAGTCATGGATCGATAGGGTGGTTGGTGGGTTTAGGCACATCTTCATATTTCTGCATGCCAATGCCATTTTCTTGGCTTGTAAATTCATACAATGGTCCCTTAGGCCTTTACGTGAAGTTTCATGGCAAGACGACTCATTTTCTATTTTTCACGATTTTCAAAACTTTTTGTGGTTCTGGATTTTTTAAAATTTTTTCGAAAGGTGTTTTAGCCCCAAACTTAGTGGAAATGATCCTTGTATTTTTGTTGGCTCGAACAAAAAAATTCAGCTAAAAACTCAAATTGTACAAGATTTTGTGGCCATTAGAAAAAAGTCTCCCCATTTCAAAAAATTTAACGGCTACTGGCAGCAAACCTGTAAAATGTCAAATGCTCTTTAAGGGGGTGTGAGTTCTCAAGGTTTGATGAGGGATAGGGGGCCAATATAAGGGCCAAGTACCAGCACTCATCGCACATCATGTGCGCACACCCCCCGGCCCACCCGATCGTCGATAACCTAATGCCGCCGGTCAGGTTCTCCGGCGATGCTCCGATGATGGTGCCCCGACGAAGAAAAATACGGCACCAGCACATGCTCGAGCCCAGCATGTGCTGCCGCAACCCTTGGTCCGGTCCGATCTTAGACTGGGAATGAACTCGATATGCTTATACTGGGAATGAACTCCGTATGACTAAGCCAACCCATGAAACGAGCATGCGGGCTCTCAGCCGGCTAGAGGGGCGGGATGCGCAAGCCGAGGATCAGTTGGGTCCCCCTCTACGTACTACTGATCTTGCTGCCACAACCGTTGGTCCGGCTCGATCTTCGACTGGGAATGGACTCCGCATGCCTAAGCCAACCGATGAAACGAGCGGACGGGCGGGCGGGCGGGCACTACGTCGGCTAGAGAGACGGGATGCGCAAGCCGTGGATCGATAAAGTGGTAGGTGGGTTTAGGCACATCTTCATATTTCTACGTGCCAATCCCATTTTTATGGCTTGTAAATTCATACAATGATCCTTAAGCCTTCACGTGAAGTTCCATGGCAAGACGACTCGGTTTTTATTTTTCACGATTTTCAAAATATTTTACGGTTCGGGATTTTTTAGAATTTTTTCGGAAGGATTTTTGTTCCCAAACTTGGTAGACGTGATCCTTGTATTTTTTTTGGCAAGCATAAAAAAATTCAGCTAAAAACTCGAAGTGTACAAGATTTTGTGACCATTTGAAAAAAGTGTGCCCACTTTAGACACTTTAATGGCAACTGGCGGCAAACCTGTAAAATCTCAAATGCTCTTTAAGGGGTGTGAGTTCTCGAGGTTTGATGAGGGATAAGAGGCCAATATAAAGGCCAAGTACCAGCACCCATCACACATCATGTGCGCGCACGCCCCCTCAGGCCCCGCCTATCGTCGGAACCCCAATGCCGTCGGTCAGGTTCTCCGACAATGCTCCGACGATGGTGCCCCGACGAAGAAAAATACGACACCAGCACATGCCCGAGCCCAGCATGTGCTGCCGCAACCCTTGGTCTGGTCGGATCTTAGACAGGGAATGAACTTCGTATGATAAGATTGGGAATGAATTCTGTTTGCCTAAGTCAACCCACGAAACGAGCGTACGGGCGCTCAATCGGCCAGAAAGGCGGGATGCGCAAGCTGGGGATCGGCCGGGTCCCACTCTGCGTGCTGTCGATCCTACTGCCGTAACCCTGGGTCCTGTTCGATCTTAGACTGGGAACGAACTCCGTATGCCTAAGCCAACCGACAAAACGAACGGGCGGGCAGGCCTTACGTCGGCTAGAGAGACGGGATGCGCAAGCCGTGGATCGATAGGGTGGTAGGTGGGTTTAGGCACATCTTCATATTTCTCCGTACCAATGCCATTTTTATGGCATGTAAATTCATACAATGGTCCCTTAAGCCTTCACGTGAAGTTTCATGGCAAGACGACTCGTTTTCTATTTTTCACGATTTTTGAAACTTTTTACGGTTCCGGATTTTTTAAAAGTTTTTCGGAAGGAGTTTTGGCCCCAAACTTGGTAGACATGATCCTTGTATTTTTGTTGGCATGCACAAAAAATTCAGCTAAAAACTCGAAGTGTACAAGATTTTGTGACCATTTGAAAGAAGTGTCCCCATTTCAGACACTTTAATGGCTACTGGCAACAAACCTGTAAAATCTCAAATGCTCTTTAAGGCGGTGTGAGTTCTCAAGGTTTGACGAGGGATAGGGGGCCAATATAAGGGCCAAGTACCAGCACCCATCGCACATCATGTGCGCACACCCCCCCGACCCCCCGATCGTCGGAACCCCATTGCCGCCGGTCAGGTTCTCCGGTGATGCTTCGGAGATTGTGCCCCGACGAAGAAAAATACGGCACCAGCACATGCCTGAGCCCAGCATGTGCTGCTGCAACCCTAGGTTCAGTCTGATCTTAGACTCAGAATGAACTCCGTATGCTTAGACTGGGAATAAACTCCGTATGCCTAAGTCAACCCACGAAACGAGCGTGCGAGTGCTCAGCCAGCCAAAGCGGTGGGATGCGCAAGCCGGGGATCGGTCGGGTCCCCCTCTGCATACTACTGATCCTGCTACCGCAACCCTCAGTTCGGTTCGATCTTAGACTGGGAATGAACTCCGTATGCCTAAGCCAACTGACGAAATGAGTGGGCGGGCGGGTAGGCGCGTACTACATCGGCCAGGGAGATGGGATGCACAAACCGTGGATTGATAGGGTGGTAGGTGGGTTTAGGCATATCTTCATATTTCTGTGTGCCAATGCCATTTTTATGGCTTGTAAATGCATACAATGGTCCCTTAAGCCGTCACGTGAAGTTTCATGGCAAGACGACTCGTTTTCTATTTTTCATAATTTTTGAAACTTTTTATGGTTTGGGATTTTTTAAAATTTTTTCGGAAGGAGTTTTGGCCCCAAACTTTGTAGACATGATCCTTGTATTTTTGTTGGCATGCACAAAAAATTCAGCTAAAAACTCGAAGTGTACAAGATTTTGTGACCATTTGAAAGAAGTGTCCCCATTTCAGACACTTTAATGGCTACTGGCAGCAAACCTGTAAAATCTCAAATGCTCTTTAAGGGGGTGTGAGTTCTCAAGGTTTGATGAGGGATAGGGGGCCAATATAAGGGCCAAGTACCAGCACCCATCGCACATCATGTGCGCACACCCTCCCTGGCCCCCCCGATCGTCGGAACCCTAATGCCGCCGGTCAGGTTCTCCGGCGATGGTGCCCCGGTGAAGAAAAATACGGCACCAGCACATGCCCGAAGCATGTGTTGGCATAACCCTCGGTCCGGTTTGATCTTAGACTGGGAATGAACTCCGTATGCCTAAGTCAACCCATGAAATGAGCGTGCAGGCGCTCAGCCGGCCAGAGGGGCGGGATGCGCAAGTCGGGGATAGCTCGGGTCTACCGCTGCGTGCTGTCGATCCTGCTGCCGCAACCCTCGGTCCGGTCTGATCTTAGACTGGGAATGAACTCCGTATGCCTAAGCCAACCGACGAAACGAGAGTGCGGGCAGGCGGGTACTACGTCGGCCAGAAAGACGGGATGCGCAAGTCGTGGATCAATAGGGTGGTAGGTGGGTTTAGGCACATCTTCATATTTCTGCATGCCAATGCCATTTTTATGGCTTGTAAATTCATACAATGGTCCCTTAAGCCTTCACATGAGGTTTCATGGCAAGACGGCTCGTTTTCTATTTTTCATGATTTTTAAAACTTTTTACGGTTCGGGATTTTTTTAAATTTTTTTGGAAAGAGTTTTGGCCCCAAACTTGGTAGATGTGATCCTTGTATTTTTGTTGGCATGCACAAAAAAATTAAGCTAAAAAGTCGAAGTGTACAAGATTTTGTGACCATTTGAAAAAAGTGTCCCCATTTTCAAACGCTTTAATGGCTACTAGCAGCAAACTTGTAAAATCTCAAATGCTCTTTAAGGGGGTGTGAGTTCTCGAGGTTTGATGAGGGATAGGGGGCCAATATAAGGGCCAAGCACCTGCACCCATTACACATCATGTGCGCACACCCCCTAGCCCCCTCAATCGTCTGAACCCCAATGCCGTCGGTCAGGTTCTCCGGCGATGCTCCGACGACGGGGACCCGATGAAGAAAAATACGACACCAGAAAATGCCTGAGCCTAGCATGTGCTGCTGCAACCCTCGATCTGGTCCAATATTAGACTGGGAATGAACTCCGCATGCCTAAGTTAACCCACAAAACGAACGTGCGGACGCTCAGCCGGCAAGAGGGGCAGGATGCGTAAGCTGGGGATCGACCGGATCCCCCTCTGCATGCTGCCGATCCTGCTGCCATAACCCTCGATTTGGTCTAATCTTAGACTGGGAATGAACTCCGTATGCCTAAGCCGACCGACCAAAACGAGCGGGCGGGTAGGGGGCGGGCACTACGTCGGCCAGAGAGATGGGATGCGCAAGCCGTAGATCGATAGGGTGGTAGGTGGGTTTAGGCACATCTTCATATTTCAACGTGCCAATGCCATTTTTTTGGCTTGTAAATTCATACAATGGTCCCTTAAGCCTTCACGTGAAGTTACATGGCAAGACGACTCATTTTCTATTTTTCACGACTTTTGCAACTTTTTAGGGTTCGAGATTTTTTAAAATTTTTTCGGAAGGCATTTTGGCCCAAACTTGGTAGACGTGATCCTTGTATTTTTTTTGGCATGCACAAAAAAATTCAGTTAAAAACTCGAAGTGTACAAGATTTTGTGACCATTTGAAAAATGTGTTCCCATTTCAGACACTATGAAGGCTACTGGCAGCAAACCTGTAAAATCTCAAATGCTCTTTAAGGGGGTGTGAGTTCTCAAGGTTTGATGAAGGATAGGGGGCCAATATAAGGGCCAAGTACCAGCACCCATTGCACATCATGTGCGCACACCTCGACTGCCCCCCCGATCGTCGAAACCCCAATGCAGTCTGTCTGGTTCTCCGGCGATGCTCCGGCGATGGTGCCCCGACGAAGAAAAATAAGGCACCAGCACATGCCCGAGCCCAGCATGTGCTGCCACAACCCTCGGTCCGGTCCAATCTTAGACTGGGAATGAACTCCGTATTTTAAGCCAACTGATGAAAAGAGCGGGCGAGCGGGCGGGCAGGCACTACGCGGACCAGAGAGACGGGATGCGCAAGCCATGGATCGATAGGGTGGTAGGAGGGTTTAGGCACATCTTCATATTACTGCATGCCCCGGTTTAGGCACATCTTCATATTACTTCATATGAGACTAGGAATGAACTATGATCCTTGGATTTTTGTTGGCATGCACAAAAAAATTTAGCTAAAAACTCGAAGTGGACAAGATTTTGTGAGCATTTGAAAAAAATGTCCTCATTTTAGACACTTTAATGGCTACTGGCAGCAAACTTGTAAAATCTCAAATGCTCTTTAAGGGGGTGTGAGTTCTCGAGGTTTGATGAGGGATAGGGAGCCAATATAAGGGCCAAGTACCAGCACCCACCGCACATCATGTGCGCACACCCCCCGATCGCCAGAACCCAAATGCCGTCAGTCAGGTTCTCCGACGATGCTCCGGCGATGGTGCCCCGATGAAGAAAAATACAGCACTAGCACAAGCTCGAGCCCAGCATGTGCTGTCGCAACCCTCGGTCTGGTCTGATCTTAGACTGGGAATGAACTCCATATGCTTAGACTGGGAATGAACTCCGTATGCCTAAGTCAACCCACGAAACGAGCGTGTGGGTGCTCAGCCGGCCAGAGGGGTGGGATGCACAAGTCGAGGATCAGCCGGGTCCCCCTCTGTGTGCTGTCGATCCTGCTGCTGATCCCGCCCTATCCTAGACTGGGAATGAACTCTGTATGCCTAAGCCAACTGACGAAACGAGCGGGCGAGCGGACAGGCGGGCACTACGCCGGCCAGAGAGACGGGATGCGCAAGCCATGGATCGATAAGGTGGTAGGTGGGTTTAGGCACATCTTCATATTTTTGCATGCCAATGACATTTTCATGGCTTGTAAATTCATACAATGGTCCCTTAAGCCTTCACGTGAAGTTTCATGGCAAGACGACTCGTTTTCTATTTTTCAAGATTTTTGAAACTTTTTGCCGTTCGGGATTTTTTAAAATTTTTTTGGAAGGTGTTTTGGCCCCAAAGTTGGCAGGCCTGATCTCTTTTATTTTTTTTAGCATGCACAAAAAATTCAGATAAAAACTCGAAGTGTACAAGATTTTGTGAGCATTTCAAAAAATTGTCCCCAATTCAAACACTTTAATGGCTACTGGCAGCAAACCTGTAAAATCTCAAATGCTCTTTAAGGGGGTGTGAGTTCTCAAGGTTTGATGAGTGATAGGGGGCCAATATAAGGGCCAAGTACCAGCAGCCATCGCACATGATGTGTGCACACCCCCCCGATCGTCGGAACCCCAATGCCGTCGGTCAGGTTCTCCGGCGATGCTCCAGCGAAGAAAATTGCTGCACCAGCACATGCCTGAGCCCAACATATGCTGCCGCAACCCTCGATCTGGTCTGATCTTAGACTGGGAATGAACTTTGTATGCCTAAGTCAACCTTCGAAACGAGCGTGCGGGCGCTCAGCCGTCTAGAGGGGCGAGACGCGCAAGCCGGGGATCGGCCGGGTCCCCCTCTGCGTGCTGCCGCAACCCTCCATCCGGTCTGATGTTAGACTGGGAATAAACTCCGTATGCCTAAGCCAACCAATGTAACGAGCGGGCGGGCGGGCGGGTGGGCGCTACGTCGGCCAGAGAGATGGGATGCGCAAGTCGTGGATCGATAGGGTGGTAGGTGGGTTTAGGCACATCTTCATATTTCTGCATGCCAATGCCATTTTTATAGCTTGTAAATTCATACATTGGTCCCTTAAGCCTTCACGTGAAGTTTCATGGCAAGACAACTCGTTTTCTATTTTTCACGATTTTCAAAACTTTTTGTGGTTCAGGATTTTTTAAAATTTTCTCAGAAGGAGTTTTGGTACCAAACTTGTTAGATGTGATCCTTGTATTTTTTTTGGCATGCACAAAAAAATTCAGCTAAAAACTCAAAGTGTACAAGATTTTGTGGGCATTTGAAAAAAGTGTCCCCATTTCAGACACTTTAATGGCTACTGGCAACAAACCTGTAAAATCTCAAATGCTCTTTAAGGGGGTGTGAGTTCTCGATGTTTGATGAGGGATAGGGGGCCAATATAAGTGAAAAAGTACCAGCACCCATCGCACATCATGTGCGCACACCCCCCCGGCCCCCCGATCGTCGGAACCTCAATGCCGCCAGTCAGGTTCTCCGACGATGCTCCGACGGTGGTGCCTCGACGAAGAAAAATGTGGCACCAGCACATGTCCGAGCCTAGCATGTGCTGTTGCAACCCTCCGTCTGGTCCGATCTTAGACTGGGAATGAACTCCATATGCTTAGACTGGGAATGAATTCTGTATGCCTAAGTCAACCCACGAAACGAGTGTGTGGGCGCTCAGCCGGCCAGAGGGGCGGGATGCGCAAGCTGGGGATCGGTCGGGTCCCCCTCTATGTGCTGCCGATCCTACTGTCGGTCCAATCCAATCTTAGATTGGGAATGAACTCCGTATGCCTAAGCCAATCGACGAAACAAGCGGGCGAGCGGGCGGGCACTACGCCGGCCAGAGAGACAGGATTCGCAAGCCGTGGATCGGTAGGGTGGTAGGTGGGTTTAGGCACATCTTTATATTTCTGTGTGCCAATGCCCTTTTTATGGCTTGTAAATTCATACAATGGTCCCTTAAGCCTTCACGTGAAGTTTCATGGCAAGACGACTCGTTTTCTATTTTTCACGATTTTTGAAAACTTTTTGCGGTTCGAGATTTTTTAAAATTTTTTCGGAAGGATTTCTGGCCCCAAACTTGCTAGACGTGATCCTTGTATTTTTGTTGGCATGCAAAAAAAAATTCAGCTAAAAACTCGAAGTGTACAAGATTTTGTGACCATTTGAAAAAAGTGTCCCCATTTCAGACACTTTAATGGGTACTGGCAGCAAACCTGTAAAATCTAAAATGGTCCTTAAGGGGGTGTGAGTTCTTGAAGTTTGATGAGGGATAGAGGGCCAATATAAGGGCCAAGTACCAGCACCCATCACACATCATGTGGGCACACCCCTCGGCCCCCCGATTGTCGGAACCCCAATGCCGCCGGTCAGGTTCTCCGGCGATGCTCCGGCGATGGTGCCCCGGTGAAGAAAAATTTGGCACCAGCACATGCCCGAGCCTAGCATGTGCTACCGCAACCCTCGGTCCGGTCCGATCTTAGACTGGGAATGAACTCCGTATGTTAGACTGGGAATGAACTCTATATGACTAAGTCAACCCACGAAATGAGCGTACGGGCGCTCAGCCGACTAGAGGGGCAGGATGCCCAAGCCGGGGATCGGCCGGGTCCCCCTCCGTGTGCTGCTGATCCTGCTGTCGCAACCCTCTGTCTGGTCCGATCTTAGACTGGGAATGAACTCCGTATGCTTAAACCAACCGACAAAACGAGCGAACGGGCGGATGGGCGGGCACTACGCTGGCCAGAGAGACGGGACGCGCAAGCCGTGGATCGATAGGGTGGTAGGTGGGTTTAGGCACATCTTCATATTTCTGCATGCCAATGCCATTTTTATGGCTTGTAAATTCATACAATGGTCCCTCAAGCCTTCACGCGAAGTTTCATGGCAAGATGACTCGTTTTCTATTTTTCACGATTTTCAAAACTTTTTGCGGTTCTGATTTTTTAAAATTCTTTCGGAAGGAGTTTTGGCCCCAAACTTGGTAGATGTGATCCTTGTATTTTTGTTGGCTTGCACAAAAAAATTCAGCTAAAAACTCGAAGTGTAATAGATTTTGTGACCATTTGAAAAAAGTGTCCCCATTTTAGACACTTTAATGGCTACTGGCAGCAAACCTGTAAAATCTCAAATACTCTTTAAGGGGGTGTGAGTTCTCGAGGTTTGATGAGGGATAGGGGGCCAATATAAGGCCCAAGTACCAGCAGCCATCACACATCATGTGGGCACACCCCCCCGGGCCCTTCGATCGCCGGAACCCCAATGCCGGCGGTTAGGTTCTCCGACGATGCTCCGGTGATGGTGCCCCGATGAAGAAAAATGCGGCACCAGCACATGCCCGAGCCCAGCATGTGCTGCCGCAACCCTCGGTCCGGTAAGATCTTAGACTGGGAATGAACTCCGTATGCTTAGACTGGGAATGAATTTCGTATGCCTAAGTCAACCCACGAAACGAGCGTGCGGGCGCTCAGCCAGCCAGAGGGACGGGATGCGCAAGCTAGGGATCGATCGGGTCCCCCTCTGTTTGCTGCCGATCCTACTGCCAGTCTGGTCCGATCTTAGACAGGGAATGAACTCCATATGCCTAAGCCAACCGACGAAACGAGTGGGCGGGCGGGCGGGCAGGCACTACGCCTGCCAGAGAGACGGGATGCAAGTCATGGATCGATAGGGTGGTAGGTGGGTTTAGGCACATCTTCATATTTTTGGGTGCCAATGCCATTTTTATGGCTTGTAAATTCATAAAATGGTCCCTTAAGACTTCACGTGAAGTTCATGGCAAGACGACTCATTTTCTATTTTTCATGACTTTTAAAACTTTTTGCAGTTCGGGATTTTTTAAAATTTTTTCGAAAGAAGTTTTGGCAACAAACTTGGCAGACCTGATCCTTGTATTTTTGTTGGCATGCACAAAAAAATTCAGCTAAAAACTTGAAGTGTACAAGATTTTGTGACCATTTGAAAAAAGTGTCCCCATTTCAAACACTTTAATTGCTACTGGCAGCAAACCTGTAAAATCTCAAATGCTCTTTAAGGGGGTGTGAGTTCTCGAGGTTTGATGAGGGATAGGGGGCCACTATAAGGGCCAAGTACCAGCCTCCATCGCACATCATATGCGCACACCCCCCTCGACCCCCCGATTGTCGGAACCCTAATGCTGCCGGTCAGGTTCTCCGGTGATCGTGCCCTTGCGAAGAAAAATGCGACACCAGCACATGCTTGAGCCCAGCATGTGCTGCTGCAACCCTCGGTCCGGTCCGATCCTAGACTGGGAATGAACTCCGTATGCCAAAGTCAACCCACGAAATGAGCGTACGGGCGCTCAGCCGGCTAGAGGGGCGGGATGCGCAAGCCGAGGATCGGTCGTATCCCCCTCTGCGTGCTGCCGAGCCTGCTGCCGGTCCGGTCCAGTCTTAGACTAGGGAACAAACTTTGTATGCCTAAGCCAACCAACGAAATGAGCGGGTGGGTGGGCACTACGCCAGCCAGAGAGACGGGATGCGCAAGCCATGGATCGATAGGGTGGTAGGTGGGTTTAGGCACATCTTCATATCTCTGTGTGCCAATGCCATTTTTATGGCTTGTAAATTCATACAATGGTCCCTTAAGCCTTCACGTGAAATTTCATGGCAAGATGACTCGTTTTTTATTTTTCATGATTTTCAAAACTTTTAACGATTTGGGATTTTTTAAAATTTTTTTCGAAGGAGTTTTAGGCCCAAACTTGGTAGACATGATCCTTGTATTTTTTTTGGCATGCACAAAAAATTCAGCTAAAAACTCAAAGTGCACAAGATTTTGTGACCATTTGAAAAAAGTGTCCCCATTTCAGACAATTTAATTGCTACTGGTAGCAAACCTGTAAAATCTCAAATGCTCTTTAAGGGGGTGTGAGTTCTTGAGGTTTGATGAGGGATAGGGGGCCAATATAAGGGCCAAGTACCAGCACCCATCGCACATCATGTGCGCACACCCCCCGGCCCCCCCGGTCACTGGAACCCCAATGCTGCCAGTCAGGTTCTCCGACGATGCTCCGGCGATGCTCTGACGATGGTGCCCCGATGAAGAAAAATACGGCACCAGCAGATGCCAGTGCCCAGCATGTACTGCCGCAACCCATTGTCTGGTCCGATCTTAGACTGGGAATGAACTCCGCATGCTTAGACTGGGAATGAACTCCGTATGCCTAAGTCAACCCACGAAACGAGCGTGCGGGCGATCAGCCGGCTAGAGGGGCATGATGCTCAAGCCGGGGATCGGTCGGGTCCCCCTCTGTGTGTTGTTGATCCTGCTACGGTCCAGTCTGATCTTAGACTGTGAATGAACTCCGTATGCCTAAGCCAACCAACGAAACGAGTGGGCGGACTGACGGGTGGGCACTACGTCGGCCAGAGAGACGGGATGCGCAAGCCCTGGATCGATAGGGTGGTAGGTGGGTTTAGGCACATCTTCATATTTCTGCGTGCCAATGCCATTTTTATGGCTTCTAAATTCATACAATGGTCCCTTAAGCGTTCACGTGAAGTTTCATGGCAGGACGACTCGTTTTCTATTTTTCACGATTTTCAAAACTTTTTACGGTTCGAGATTTTTTAAAAGTTTTTTGGAAGGTGTTTTGGCCCCAAAGTTGGTAGACGTGATCCTTGTATTTTTGTTGGCATGCACAAAAAAATTAAGCTAAAAACTCAAAGTGTACAAGATTTTGTGACCATTTGAAAAAAGTGTCCCCATTTCAGACACTTTAATGGGTACTGGCAGCAAACCTGTAAAATCTCAAATGCTCTTTAAGGGGGTGTGAGTTCTCGAGGTTTGATGAGGGATAGGAGACCAATATAAGGGCCAAGTACCAGAACCCATCGCACATCATGTGCGTGCACCCCCAGCCCCCTCGATCGCTGGAACCCCAATGCCGCGGGTCAGGTTCTCCGGTGATGCTCCGGCGATGGTGCCCCGGCGAAGAAAAATGTGGCACCAGCACATGCCCGAGCCCAGCATGCGCTGCCACAACCCTTGGTCCGGTCTGATCTTAGATTGGGAATGAACTTCGTATGCCTAAGTCAACCCATGAAACAAGCATGCGGGTGCTCAGCCGGCTAGAGGGGCGGGATGCGCAAGCTGGGGATCGGTCGGGTCCCCCTCTGCGTGCTGTCGATCCAACCGCAAGCCTCAATCCGGTTAGATCTTAGACTGGGAATGAACTCTGTATTCCTAAGCGAATCGACGAAACGAGCGGGCGGACGGGCGGGCAGGCACTACGCTAGCCAAAAAGACTGGATGCGCAAGCCGTAGATCGATAGGGTGGTAGGTGGATTTAGGCAAATCTTCATATTTCTCTATGCCAATGCCATTTTTATGGCTTGTAAATTCATACAATGGTCCCTTAAGCCTTCACGTGAAGTTTCAGCGCAAGACGACTCGTTTTCTATTTTTCACGATTTTCGAAACTTTTTGTGCTTCGAGATTTTTTAAAATTTTTTTGAAATGATTTTTGGCCCCAAACTTTTTGACGTGATCCTTGTACATTTTTTGGCATACATAAAAAATACAGTTAAAAACTCAAAGTGTACAAGATTTTGTGACCATTTGAAAAAAGTACCCCAATTTCAGACACTTTAATAGCTACTGGCAGCAAACCTGTAAAATCTCAAATGCTCTTTAAGGGGGTGTGAGTTCTTGAGGTTTAATGAGGGATAGGGGGCCAATATAAGGGCCAAGTACCAGCACCCATCACACATCATGTGCGCACACCCCCCGCCCCCCGATCGTCGGAACCCCAATGCCGTCGGTCAGGTTCTCCGGTGATGCTCTGGTGATGGTGCCCCAACGAAGAAAAATGTGGCACCAGCACATGCCCGAGCCCAGCATGTGCTGCCGTAACCCTCGGTCGGGTCCGATCTTAGATTGGGAATGAACTCCGTATGCCTAAGTCAACCCACGAAACGAGTGTGCGGGCGCTTAGCCGACCAGAGGGGCGGGATGTGCAAGTCGGGGATCGGTCGGGTCCCCCTCTGCGTGCTGCCGATCCTGCTACCGTAACCCTCAGTCCGATCCGATCTTAGACTAGGAATGAACTCCGTATGCCTAAGCCAACCGACAAAATGAGCGGGCGGGCGGGCGGGCAGACGGGCGGGCGGGCACTACGTCGGCCCGAGAGACAGGATGCGCAAGCCATGGATCGATAGGGTGGTAGTTGGGTTTATGCACATCTTCATATTTCTATGTGCCAATGCCATTTTTATGGCTTGTAAATTCATACAATGGTCCCTTAAGCCTTCACGTGAACTTTCATGGCAAGACAACTCGTTTTCTATTTTTCACGATTTTCAAAACTTTTGTCGGTTCGGGTTTTTTTAACATTTTTTTGAAAGGATTTTTGTCCCCAAACTTTTTAGATGAGATCCTCGTATTTTTTTTGGCATGCACAAAAAAATTCAGCTAAAAACTCGATGTGTACAAGATTTTGTGACCATTTGAAAAAGGTGTCCCCATTTCAGACACTATAATGGCTACTGGCAGCAAACCTGTAAAATCACAAATGCTCTTTAAGCAGGTGTGAGTTCTCGAGGTTTGATGAGGGATAAGGGGACAATATAAGGGCCAAGTACCAGCACCCATCACACATCATGTGCGCACACCCCCCGGCCCCCCCGATCATCGGAACCCCAATGCTGCCGGTCAGGTTCTTTGGCGATGCTCCGGCGATGGTGCCCCGGTGAAGAAAAATGCGGCACCAACACATGCCCGAGCCCAGCATATGCTGTCGTAACCCTCGGTCAGGTCCGATCATAGACTGGGAATGAACTCCATATGCTTAGACTGGGAATGAACTCCGTATGCCTAAGTCAACCCACGAAACGTGCATGCGGGCGCTCAGCCGGCCATAGTGGTGGGATGCGCAAGCCGGAGATCGGTCGGGATCCCCCTCTGCATGCTGTCGATCTTGCTGCTGCAACCCTCAGTCTGGTCCAATCTTAGACTAGGAATGAACTTCGTATGCCTAAGCTAACCGATGAAACGAGCGGGCGGGTGGGCAGGCGGGCACTACGTCGACCAGAGTGACGGGATGCGCAAGCCGTGGATCGATAGGGTGGTAGGTGGGTTTAGGCACGTCTTCATATTTCTGCATGCCAATGCCATTTTTATGGCTTGCAAATTCATACAATGGTCCCTTAAGCCTTCACGTGAAGTTTCATGGCAAGATGACTCGTTTTCTATTTTTCACTATTTTTGAAACTTTTTACGGTTTGGGATTTGTAAAAATTTTTTCGGAAGGAGTTTTGGCCCTAAACTTGGTAGACGTGATCCTTGTATTTTTGTTGGTATGCACAAAAGAATTCAACTAAAAACTCAAAGTGTACAAGATTTTGTGACCATTTGAAAAAAGTGTCCCCAATTCAGACACTTTAATGGCTACTGGCAGCAAACCTGTAAAATCTTAAAATGCTCTTTAAGGGGGTGTGAGTTCTTGAGGTTTGATGAGGGATAGGAGGCCAATATAAGGGCCAAGTACCAGCACCCATCGCATAGCATGTGCGCACACCTCCCCCGGCCCCCCCGATCGTCGAAACCCCAATACCGTCGGTCAGGTTCTCCGACGATGCTCTGGCGATGGTGCCCCGACGAAAAAAATGCAACACCAGCACATGCCCGAGACCAGTATGTACTGCCGCAACCCTCGGTCTGGTCTGATCTTAGACTGGGAATGAACTCCATATGCTTAGACGGGGAATGAACTCCGTATGCCTAAGTCAACCCACGAAACGAGCGTGCAGGCGCTCAGCCGGCCAGAGGGGCGGGATGCACAAGTCGAGGATCGGCCGGGTCCCCCTCTGTGTGCTGTTGATCCTGCTATCGCATCCCTTGATCCGGTCCGATCTTAGATTGGGAATGAACTTCGTATGCCTAAGCCAACCGACGAAACGAGCGGGCGAGCACTACGCCGGCCAGAGAGACGGGATGTGCAAGCCGTGGATCGATAGGGTGGTAGGTGGGTTTAGCTACATCTTCATATTTTTACATTCCAATGCCATTTTTATGGCTTGTAAGTTCATACAATGGTCCCTTAAGCCTTCTTGTGAAGTTTCATGGCAAGATGACTCGTTTACTATTTTTCACGATTTTTAAAACTTTTTACGGCTTGGGATTTTTTAAGATTTTTTTGGAAAGAGTTATGGCCCCACACCTGGTAGATGTGATCCTTGTATTTTTGTTGGCATCCAAAAAAAAATCAGCTAAAAAATCGAAGTGTACAAGATTTTCTGACCATTCGAAAAAAGTGTCCCCATTTCAGACACTTTAATGGCTACTGGCAGAAAACCTGTAAAATCTCAAATGCTCTTTAAGGGGGTGTGAGTTCTCGAGGTTTAATGAGGGATAGGGGGCCAATATAAGGGCCAAGTACCAGCACCCATCGTACATCATGTGCGCACACCCCCCCTGCCCCCCCGATCGTCGGAACCCCAATGTCGCCGGTCAGGTTCTCAGGCGATGCTCCGGTGATGGTGCCCCGACGAAGAAAAATGCGGCACCAGCACATGCCTGAGCCCAGCATGTGCCGTTGCAACCCTCGGATTACTCCGATCTTAGACTGGGAATGAACTCCGTATGCTTAGACTGGGAATGAACTCCGTATGCCTAGTCAACCCACGAAACGTGCATGCGGGCGCTCAGCCGGCCACAGTGGTGGGATGCGCAAGCCGGAGATCGGTCGGGATCCCCCTCTGCATGCTGTCGATCTTGCTGTCGCAACCCTCAGTCTGGTCCGATCTTAGACTAGGAATGAACTTCGTATGCCTAAGCTAACCGATGAAACGAGCGGGCGGGTGGGCAGGCGGGCACTACGTCGACCAGAGTGACGGGATGCGCAAGCCGTGGATCGATAGGGTGGTAGGTGGGTTTAGGCACGTCTTCATATTTCTGCATGCCAATGCCATTTTTATGGCTTGCAAATTCATACAATGGTCCCTTAAGCCTTCACGTGAAGTTTCATGGCAAGACGACATGTTTTCTATTTTTCATGATTTTTGAAACTTTTTGCGGTTTGGGATTTTTTAAAATACTTTTCGAAAGGATTTTTGGCCCCAAACTTAGTAGACGTGATCCTTGTATTTTTCTTGGCTTGCACAAAAAAATTCAGCTAAAAACTCGAAGTGCACAAGATTTTGTGACCATTTGAAAAAAGTGTCCCCATTTCAGACACTTTAATGGCTATTGGCAGCAAACTTGTAAAATCTCAAATGCTCTTCAAGGGGGCGTGAGTTCTCGTGGTATGGTGAGGGAAAGGGGGCCAATATAAGGCCCAAGTACCAGCACCCGTCGCACATCATGTGCGCACACCCGCCCCCGACCCCCCCGATCGTCGGAACCCCAAAGTCACCGATTAGGTTCTCCAGTGATGCTGCCCCAGCAAAGAAAAATGCGGCACCAACACGTGCCCAAGCCAAGCATGTGCTGCCGCAACCCTCGATCCGATCCGATCTTAGATTGGGAATGAACTCTGTATGCTTAGACTGGGAATGAACTCCGTATGCCTAAGTCAACCCACGAAACGAGCGTGCAGGCGCTCTGCCGACCAGAGGGGTGGGATGCGTAAGCCGGGGATCGATCGGGACCCCCTCTGTGTGCTGCTGATCCTGCTGCCGCAACCCTCGATCCAGTCTGATCTTAGACTGGGAATGAACTTCGTATGCCTAAGCCAACTGACGAAACGAACGGGCGGGCGGGCGGACGAGCACTACGTCGGCCAGAGGGACGGGATGCGCAAGCCGTGGATCGATAGGGTGGTAGGTGGGTTTAGGCACGTCTTCATATTTCTGCATGCCAATGCCAATTTTATGGCTTGTAAATTCATACAATGGTCCCTTAAGCCTTCACGTGAAGTTTCAGCACAAGACGACTTGTTTTCTATTTTTCACGATTTTGAAAACTTTTTACGGTTTGAGATTTTTTAAAATTTTTTCAGAAGGATTTTTGGCCTCAAACTTTGGTAGACATGATCCTCGTATTTTTTTTTCGCATGCACAAAAAAATTCAGCTAAAAACTCGAAGTGTACAAGATTTTGTGTCCACTTGAAAAAAGTGTCCCCATTTCAAACACTTTAATGGCTACTGGCAGCAAACCTGTGAAATCTCAAATGCTCTTTAAGGGGGTGTGAGTTCTCAAGGTTTGATGAGGGATAGGGGGCCAATATAAGGGTCAAGTACCAGCACCCATCGCACATCATGTCCGCACACCCCTCGGCCCCCCTGATCACCGTAACCCTAATGTTGTCGGTCAGAGGGGCGGGATGTGCAAGCCGGGGATCGATCGGGTCCCCCTCTGCGTGCTACTGATCCTGCTACCACAACCCTCGATCTGATCCGATCTTAGACTGGGAATGAACTCCGTATGCCTAAGCCAACCGACGAAACGAGCCGGCGGGCGGGCGAGCGGGCACTACGTCGGCCAGAGAGACGAGATGCGCAAGTCATGGATCGATAGGGTGCTAGGTGGGTTTAGGCACATCTTCATATTTCTGAGTACCAATGCCATTTTTATGGCTTGTAAATTCATACAATGGTCCCTTAAGCCTTCACGTGAACTTTCATGGCAAGACGACTCGTTTTCTATTTTTCACGATTTTTGAAACTTTTTGAGGTTCGGGATTTTTTAAAATTTTTTCAGAAGGAGTATTGGCCCCAAACTTGGTAGACGTGATCCTTGTATTTTTGTTGGCATGAACAAATAAATTTAGCTAAAAACTCAAAGTGTACAAGATTTTGTGACCATTTGAAAAAAGTGTCCCCATTTTAGACACTTTAATGGCTACTGGTAGCAAACCTGTAAAATCTCAAATGCTCTTTAAGGGGGTGTGAGTTCTCAAGGTTTGATGAGGGATAGGGGACCAATATAAGGGCCAAGTACCAGCACCCATCGTACATCATGTGCGCACACCCCCCGGCCCCCCCGATCACCGGAACCCAATGCCGTCGGTCAAGTTCTCTGATGATGCTACGACGATGGTGCCCCGACGAAGAAAAATGCGGCACCAGCACGTGCTCGAGCCTAGCATGTGCTGCCACAACCCTCGATCCGATCTGATCTTAGATTGGGAATGAACTCCGTATGCCTAAGTCAACCAACGAAACAAGCGTACGGGCGCTCAACCGGCCAGAGGGACGGGATGTGCAAACTGGGGATCGGTCGGGTCCCCCCCCTCTGCGTGCTGCCAGTCCTGCTGTTGCAACCCTCAATCCGGTCCGATCTTAGACTGGGAATGAACTCCGTATGCCTAAGCCAACTGACAAAACGCGGGCGGGCGGGCAGGTAAATTCTATTTTTCACGATTTTCAAACCTTTTTACGGTTCGAGATTTTTTAAAATTTTTTTAGAAGGATTTTTGGCCCCAAACTTGGTAGACGTGATCCTTGTATTTTTGTTGCAATGCACAAAAAAATTCAGCTAAAAACTCGAAGTGAACAAGATTTTGTGTCCACTTGAAAAAAGTGTCCCCATTTTAGACACTTTAATTGCTACTGGCAACAAACCTGTAAAATCTCAAATGCTCTTTAAGGGGGTGTGAGTTCTCGAGGTTTGATGAGGGATAGGGGGCCAATATAAGGGCCAAGTACCGGCACCCATCGCACATCATGTGCGCACACCCCCCGGCCCCCCGATCGCCGTAACCCTAATGTCGTCGGCTAAAGGGGTGGGACGTACAAGCCGGGGATCCGCTGGGTCCCCCTCTGTGTGCTGCCAATCCCGCTGCCGCAACCCTCGGTCTGATCCCATCTTAGACTGGGAATGAACTCCGTATGCCGAAGCCAACCGACGAAATGAGCGACGGGGCGGGCGGGCGGGCACTACGCCGGCCAGAGAGACGGGATGCGCAAGCCGTGGATCGATAGGGTGGTAGGTGGGTTTAGGCACATCTTCATATTTCTGCATGCCAATGCCATTTTTATGGCTTGTAAATTCATACAATGGTCCCTTAAGCCCTTACGTGAAGTTTCAGGGCCAGATGACTCGTTTTCTATTTTTCACGATTTTTAAAACTTTTTACAGTTCGGGATTTTTTAAAATTTTTTCGGAAGGATTTTTGGCCCCAAACTTGGTAGACATGATCCTTTTACTTCTTTTGGCACGCACAAAAAAATTCAGCTAAAAACTCGAAGTGTACAAGATTTTGTAACCATTTGAAAAAAGTGTCCCCATTTCAGACACTTTAATGGCTACTGGCAGCGAACCTGTAAAATCTGAAATTCACTTTAAGGGGGTGTGAGTTCTCAAGGTTTGATGAGGGATAGGGGGCCAATATAAGGGCCAAGTACCAGCACCCATCGCACATCATGTGCGCACACCCCTCCGGCCCCCCCGATCGCTGGAACCTCAATGCCGCCGGTCAGGTTCTCCGGCAATGCTCCGATAATGGTGCCCTGGTGAAGAAAAATGCGGCACCAGGACATGACCGAGCCCAGCATGTGCTGCCGCAACCCTCGGTCGGTCCGATCTTAGACTGGGAATGAACTCCATATGCTTAGACTGGGAATGAACTCCGTATGCCTCAGTCAACCAACGAAACAAGTGTGCGGGTGCTCAGCCGGCCAGAGGGGCGGGATGCATAAGTCGGGGATCGGTCAGGTCCCCCTCTGCTGCTGATCCTGCTCCGTATGCCTAAGCCAACCGACGAAATGAGTGGGCCGACGGATGGGCGGGCACTACGTCGGCTAGAGAGACGGGATGCGCAAGCCATGGATCGATAGGGTGGTAGGTGGGTTTAGGCACATCTTCATATTTCAACGTGCCAATGCCATTTTTATGGCTTCTAAATTCATACAATGGTCCCTTAAGCCTTCACGTGAAGTTTCATGGCAAGACGACTCGTTTTCTATTTTTCTTGATTTTTGAAACTTTTTACGGTTCAAGATTTTTTAAAATTTTTTTGGAAGGATTTTTGGCCCCAAAGTTGGTAGACGTGATCCTTGTATTTTTTTTGGCATGCACCAAAAAATTCAGCTAAAAGCTCGAAGTGTACAAGATTTTGTGACCATTGGAAAAAAGTGTCCCCATTTCAGACACTTTAATTGCTACTGGTAGCAAACCTGTAAAATCTCAAATGCTCTTTAAGGGGGTGTGAGTTCTCGAGGTTTGATGAGGGATAGCGGGCCAATATAAGGGCCAAGTACCAGCACCCATCGCACATCATGTGCACACACCCCCTGGCCCCCCGATCGCCGGAACCCCAATGCCGCCAGTCAGGTTCTTCGACGATGCTCCGACGATGGTGCCCCGGTGAAGAAAAATACGGCACCAGCACATGCCCGAGCCCAGCATGTGTTGTCGCAACCCTCGTTCTGGTCCGATCTTAGACTGGGAATGAACTCCATATGCTTAGACTGGGAATGAACTCCGTATGCTTAAGTCAACCCATGAAATGAGCGTGCGGGCACTCAGTCGGCAAGAGGGGCAGGATGCGCAAGCCGGGGATCGGTCAGGTCCCCCTCTGCGTGCTGTCGATCTTGCTACCGTAACCCTCGATTTGGTCAAATCTTAGACTGGGAAGGAACTCCCTATGCCTACGCCAACCGACAAAACGAGTGGGCGGGTGGGCGGGTGGGCACTACGCCGGCCAGAGAGACGGGATGCGCAAGCCATGGATCGATAGGGTGGTAGGTCGGTTTAGGAACATCTTCTTATTTTTGCATGCCAATGCCATTTTTATGGCTTGTAAATTCATACAATGGTCCCTTAAGCCTTCACGTGAAGTTTCATGGCAAGACAACTCGTTTTCTATTTTGCACGATTTTTGAAACTTTTTGCTGTTCGGGATTTTTTTAAAATTTTTTTGGAAGGAGTTTTGCCCCCAAACTAGGTAGACGTGATCCTTGTATTTTTGTTGGCATGCACAAAAGAATTCAGTTAAAAACTTGAAGTGTACAAGATTTTGTGACCATTTGAAAAAAGTGTCCCCATTTCAGACACTTTAATGCCTAGTGGCAGCAAACCTGTAAAATCTCAAATCCTTTTTAAGGGAGTATGAGTTCTCAAGGTTTGATGAGGGATAGGGGGCCAATATAAGGGCCAAGTACCAGCACCCATCATACATCATGTGCGCACACCCCCCCGGTAACCCCGATCGTCGGAACCCTAATGCCGCCGGTCAGGTTCTCCGGGGATGGTGCCTCGAAAAAGAAAAATGCGGCACCAGCACATGCTCGAGCCCAGCATGTGCTGCCGTAACCCTCAGTTCGGTCCGATCTTAGACTTGGAATGAACTCCATATGCTTAGACTGGGAATGAACTCCGTATGCTTAAGTCAACCCACGAAACGAGCGTGCGGGCGTTTAGCCGGCCAGAGGGCTGGGATGCGCAAGTCGGGGATCGATCGGGTCCCACTCTACGTGCTGTTGATCCTGCTGCTGCAACCTTCAATTTGGTCGAATCTTAGACTGGGAAGCAACTATGTATGCCTAAGCCAACCGATGAAATGAGCAGGCGGGTGGGCGGGCAGGCACTATGCCGGCCAGAGAGACAGGATGCGCAAGCCGTGGATCGATATGGTGGTAGGTCGGTTTAGGAATATCTTCTTATTTCTGCATGCCAATGCCATTTTTATGGCTTGTAAATTCATACAATGGTCCCTTAAGCCTTCACGTGAAGTTTCATGGCAAGACGACTCGTTTTCTATTTTTCACGATTTTTGAAACTTTTTACGGTTTGGGATTTTTTAAAATTTTTTCGGAAGGAGTTTTGGCCCCAAACTTCGTAGACATGATCCTTGTATTTTTTTTGGCATGCACAAAAACATTCAGCTAAAAACTCGAAGTGTACAAGATTTTGTGACCATTTGAAAAAAGTGTCCCCATCTCAGACACTTTAATGGCTAGTGACAGCAAACCTGTAAAATCTCAAATGCTCTTTAAGGGGGTGTGAGTTCTCGAGGTTTGATGAAGGAGAGGGGGCAAATATAAGGGCCAAGTACCAGCACCCATCGCACATCATGTGCGCACACACCCCCCCAACCCCCCCGATCGTCGGAACCCCAATGCCGCTGGTCAGGTTCTCCGACAATGCACCGACGATGGTGCCCCGACGAAGAAAAATATGACACCAGAACATGCCTGAGCCTAGCATGTGCTACCGCAACCCTCGGTCTGATCCAATCTTAGACTGGGAATGAACTCTGTATGCTTAGACTAGGAATGGACTCCGTATGCCTGAGTCAACCCATGAAACGAGCGTACGGGCGCTCAGCCGACCAGAGGGGCGGGATGGACAAGCCGAGGATTGGCTGGGTCCCCCTTAGTGTGCGGCTGATCCTACTACTGCAAACCTCGATCCGGTCCGATCTTAGACTGGGAATAAACTTCGTATGCCTAAGCAACCGACGAAACGAGCGGACGGGCACTACGGCCAGAGAGACGGAATGCGCAAGCCATAGATCGATAGGGTGGTAGGTTGGTTTAGGCACATCTTCATATTTCTGCATGCCAATGCCATTTTTATGGCTTGCAAGTTCATACAATGGTCCCTTAAGACTTCACGTGAAGTTTCATGGCAAGAGGACTCGTTTTTTCTTTTTCATGATTTTTGAAACTTTTTGTGGTTCGAGATTTGTTAAAATTTTTTCAAAAGGAGTTTCGGCCCCAAACTAGGTAGACGTGATCCTTGTACTTTTTTTGGCATGCAAAAAAAAATTCAGCTAAAAACTCGAAGTGTACAAGATTTTCTGACCATTTTGAAAAAAATGTCCCCATTTTAAACACTTTAATGGCTACTGGCAGCAACCCCGTAAAATCTCAAATGCTCTTTAAGGGGGTGTGAGTTCTCAAGGTTTGATGAGGGATAGGGGGCAAATATAAGGGCCAAGTACCAGCACCCATCACACATCATATGCGCACACCCCTCGGCCCCCCCGATCGTCGGAACCCCAATGCCGCCGGTCAGGTTCTCCGGTGATGCTCTGGTGATGGTGCCCCGATGAAGAAAAATACGGCACTAGCACATGCTCGAGCCCAGCATGTGCCATCGCAACCCTCGGTCTTGTCCGATCTTAGACTGGGAATGACCTCCGTATGCTTAGACTGGGAATGAACTCCGTATGCCTAAGTCAACCCACGAAACAAGCGTGCAGGCGTTCAGCCGGCCAGAGGGGCGGGATGTGAAACTGGGGATTGGTCGGGTCCCCCTCTGTGTGCTCTTGATCCTACTGTCGCAACCCTCAGTTGATTCTGATCTTAGACTGGGAATGAACTCCGTATGCCTAAGCCAACCGACAAAACGAGCGGGCGGATGGGCGGGCGAGCACTACGCCGGCCAGAGAGACGGGATGCGCAAGCCATGGATCTATAGGGTGGTAGGTGGGTTTAGGCACATCTTCATATTTCTGCATGCCAATGCCATTTTTATGGCTTGTAAATTCATACAATGGTCCCCTAAGCGTTCACGTCAAGTTTCATGGCAAGACGACTCGTTTTCTATTTTTCATGATTTTTGAAACTTTTTACGGTTTGGGATTTTTGAAAATTTTTTCGGAAGGAGTTTTGGCCCCAAACTTGGTAGACTTGATCCTTGTATTTTTGTTGGCATGCACAAAAAAATTTAGCTAAAACCTCGAAGTGTACAAGATTTGTGACCATTTGAAAAAAGTGACCCCATTTCAGTCACTTTAATGGCTACTGGCAGCAAACCTGTAAAATCTCAAATGCTTTGTAAGGGGGTGTGAGTTCTCGAGGTTTGATGAGGGATAGGGGGCCAATATAAGGACCAAGTACCAGCACCCATCGCACATCATGTGCGCACACCCCCTCGGCCCCCCGATCGCCGGAACCTCAATGCCGCCGGTCAGGTTCTCCGACGATGCTCCGAAGGTGGTGCCTCGACGAAGACAAATGTGGCACCCGCACATGTCCAAGCCCAGCATGTGCTGTCGCAACCCTCGGTCTGGTCCGATCTTAGACTGGGAATGAACTCTGTATTTTTAGACTGGGAATGAATTCCGTATGCCTAAGTCAACCCATGAACCGAGCGTGCGGGCGCTCTGTCGGCCAGAGGGGCAGGATGCGCAAGCCGCGGATTGATTGGGTCCCCATCTACGTGCTGCTGATCCTGCTGCCACAACCCTCGATTCGGACCGATCTTAGATTGAGAATTAACTCCGTATGCCTAAGCCAATCGAGGGAACAAACGGGCGGGAGGGAGGGCAGGCACTACGCCGGCCAGAGAGACGGGCTGTGCAAGCTCTGGATCGATAGGGTGGTAGGTGGGTTTAGGTACATCTTCATATTTCTGTAGCCCAATGCCAGTTTTAAGTCTTGTAAATTCAACAATGGTCCCTTAAGCCTTCACGTGAAGTTTCATGGCAAGACGACTCGTTTTCTATTTTTCATGATTTTTGAAACTTTTTACGGTTCAGGATTTTTTAAAATTTTTTTGGAAGGTGTTTTGGCCCCAAACATGGTAGACGTGATCCTTGTATTTTTCTTGGCACGCACAAAAAAATTCAGCTAAAAACTCGCAGTGTACAAGATTTTGTGACCATTTGAAAAAAGTGTCCCCATTTCAGACACTTTAATTGCTACTGGCAGCAAACCTGTAAAATCTCAAATGCTCTTTAAGGGGGGGTGCGTTCTCCAGGTTTGATGAGGGATAGGGGGCCAACATAAGGGCCAAGTACCAGCACCCATCGCACATCATTTGCCCGAGCCCAGCATGTGCTGTCACAACCCTCGGTCCGGTCCGATCTTACACTAAGAATGAACTCCGTATGTTTAGTCTGGGAATGAACTCCGTATGCCTAAGTCACCCCATGAAATGAGCGCGCGGGTGCTCAGCCGGCCAGAAGGGCAGGTTGCGTAAGTTGGGGATCGGCCGGTCCCCTTCTGCGTGCTGTCGGTCTGCTGCCGCAACCCTCGGTCCGGTCTGATCTTTGACTGGGAATGATCTCCGTATGCCTAAGCCAACCGACGAAATGAGCGGGCGGGCGGGCGGGCACTACGCCGGCCAAAGAGACGGGATGTGCAAGCCGTGGATCGATAGGGTGGTAGGTGGGTTTAGGCACATCTTCATATTTCTGCATGCCAATGCCATTTTTATGGCTTGTAAATTCATACAATGGTCCTTTAACCCTTCACGTGAAGTTTCATGGCAAGACAACTCGTTTTCTACTTTTCATGATTTTCAAAACTTTTTGCGGTTTGGGATTTTTTAAAATTTTTTTGGAAGGAGTTTTGGCCCCAAACTTGGTAGACGTGATCCGTGTATTTTTTTTGGCATGCACAAAAAAATTCAGCTAAAAACTCGAACTGTACAAGATTTTGTGACCATTTGAAAAAGTGTCCCCATTTCAGACACTTTAATGGCTACTCGCAGCAAACCTGTAAAATCTCAAATGCTCTTTAAGGGGGTGTGAGTTCTTGAGGTTTGATGAGGGATAGGGGGCCAATATAAGGGCCAAGTACCAGCAACCATCGCACATCATGTGCGCACACCCCCCCGGCCCCCCCGATCGTCGGAACCCCAATGCCACCGGTCAGGTTCTCCGATGATGCTCCGACGATGCTCTAGTGATGGTGCCCCGGTGAAGAGAAATGCGGCACCAGCACATGCTCGAGCCCAGCATGTGCTGTCGCAACCCTCGGTCCAGTCCGATCTTAGACTAGGAATGAACTCCGTATGCTTAGACTGGGAATGAACTCTGTATGCCTAAGTCAACCCACGAAACGAGCGGGTGCGGGAGCTCGGCTGGCCAGAGGGGCGGGATGCACAAGCCGGGGATCAGCCGGGTCCCCTTCAGTGTGCTTCCAATCCTACTGCCGGTCCGGTCCAATCTTAGACTAGGAATGAACTCCGTATGCCTAAGCCGACCGACGAAACGAGCAAGCGGGCGGGCGGGCGGGCACTATGCCGGCCAAAGAGACGGGATGCGCAAGCCGTGGATCAATAGAGTTGTAGGTGGGTTTAGTCACATCTTCATATTTCTGCGTGCCAATGCCATTTTTATGGCTTGTAAATTCATACAATGGTCCCTTAAGCCTTCACGTGAAGTTTCATGGCAAGACAACTCGTTTTCTATTTTTCACGATTTTTGAAACTTTTTACGGTTCGAGATTTTTTAAAATTTTTTCGGAAGGAGTTTTGTCCCCAAACTTGGTAGACATGATCCTTGTATTTTTGTTGGCATGCCCAAAAAATTCAGCTAAAAACTCGAAGTGTACAAGATTTTGTGACCATTTGAAAAAACTGTCCCCATTTCAGACACTTTAATGGCTACTGGCAGCAAACCTGTAAAATCTCAAATGCTCTTTAAGGGTGTGTGAGTTCTCGAGGTTTGATGAGGGATAGGGGGCCAATATGAGGGCCAAGTACCAGCACCCATCGCACATCATGTGCGCACACCCCCCGGCCCCCCCGATCGTCGAAACCCCAATGTCGTCGGTCAGGTTCTCCGACAATGCTCCGACGATGGTGCGCCGATGAAGAAAAATATGGCACCAGCACATTCCCAAGCCTAGCATGTGCTGCCGTAACACTCGGTCTGGTCTGATCTTAGACTGGGAATGAACTCCGTATGCCTAAGTCAACCCACGAAACGAGCGTGCGGACGCTCAACCGGCCAGAGGGGCGGGATGCGTAAGCCGGGGATCGGCCGGGTCCCCCTCTGCATGCTGCCGATCATGCTGCCAGGTCCAGTCCGATCTTAGATTGGGAATGAACTCCGTATGCCTAGGCCAACAAACGAAACGAGCGGACGGGCGGGCGGGCACTACGCCGGCCAGAGAGACAGGATCTGTAAGCTGTGGATCGATAGGGTGGTAGGTGGGTTTAGTCACATCTTCATATTTCTGCGTGCCAATGCCATTTTTATGGCTTGTAAATTCATACAATGGTCCCTTAAGCCTTCACATGAAGTTTCATGGCAAGACGACTCGTTTTCTATTTTTCACGATTTTTGAAACTTTTTCGGTTCGGGATTTTTTAAAAATTTTTCAGAAGGAGTTTTGGCCCCAAACTTGGTAGACGTGATCCTTGTATTTTTGTTGGCATGCCCAAAAAATTCAGCTAAAAACTCGAAGTGTACAAGATTTTGTGACCATTTGAAAAAAGTGTCCCCATTTCAGACACTTTATTGGCTATTGGCAGCAAACCTGTAAAGTCTCAAATGCTCTTTAAGGGGGTGTGTGTTCTCGAGGTTTGATGAGGGATAGGGGTCCAAAATAAAGGCCAAGTACCAGCACCCATTGTACATCATGTGCGCACCCATCGCACACACCCCCCGGCCCCCGATCACCGGAACCCCAGTGCCGTCGATCAGGTTCTCCAGCGATGCTCCGGTGATAGTGCCCCGACGAAGAAAAATGTGGCACCAGCACATGCCTGAGCCCAGGATTTGCTGTCGTAACCCTCGGTCCAGTCCAATCTTAGACTGAGAATGATCTCCATACTCTTAGACTGGGAATGAACTCCGTATGCCTAAGTCAACCCATGAAACGAGCGTGCGGGTGCTCAACCGGACAGAGGGGTGAAATGCGTAAGCCGAGGATCGACGGGTCCCCTTCTATGTGCTGTCGATCCTACTACCGTAACCCTCAGTCTGGTCTGATCTTAGACTGGGAATGAACACCGTATGCCTAAGCCAACCGACGAAACAAGCGGGCGGGCGGGCATTACGCCGGCCAGAGAGATGGGATGCGCAAGCCATGGATCGATAGGGTGGTAGGTGGGTTTAGTTACATCTTCATATTTCTGCGTGCCAATGCTAATTTTATGGCTTGTAAATTCATACAATGGTCCCTTAAGCCTTCACGTGAAGTTTCATGGCAAGACGACTCGTTTTCTATTTTTCAAGATTTTCAAAATTTTTGCAGTTCGAGATTTTTTAAAATTTTTTCAGAAGGACTTTTGGCCCCAAACTTTGTAGCCATGATCCTTGTATTTTTGTTGGCATGCACAAAAAAATTCAGCTAAAAACTCGATGTGTACAAGATTTTGTGACCATTTGAAAAAAGTGTCCCCATTTCAGACACTTTAATGGCTACTGGCAGCAAACCTGTAAAATCTCAAATGCTCTTTAAGGGGGTGTGAGTTCTCAAGGTTTGATGAGGGATAGGGGGCCAATATAAGGGCCAAGTCCCAGCACCCATCGCACATCATGTGCACTCACCCCTCCGGCCCCCCCGATCGTCGGAACCCCAATGCCGCCGGTTAGGTTCTCTGACGATGCTTTGGCGATGGTGCCCCGATCAAGAAAAATGCGACACCAGCACTTGCCCGAGCCCAGCATGTGCTGCCACAACCCTCGGTCTGGTCTGATCTTAGACTGCGAATGAGCATCGTATGCTTAGACTGGGAATGAACTCCGTATACCTAAGTCAACCCACGAAACAAGCGTGCGGGCGCTCAGTCGGCCAGAGGGGCGGGATGCGTAAGCCAGGGATCGATTGGGTCCCCATCTGCATGCTGTCGATCCTGCTATCACAACCCTTGATCCAGTCTGATCTTAGACTGGGAATGAACTCTGTATGCCTATGCCAACCGACGAAATGAGCGGGCGGGCGGGCGGACGGGCGGGCGGGCACTACATCGGCCAGAGAGACGGGATGCGAAAGCCATGGATCGATATGGTGGTAGGTGGGTTTAGGCACATCTTCATATTTTTGCATGCCAATTCCATTTTTATGGCTTTTAAATTCATACAATGGTCCCTTAAGCCTTCACGTGAAGTTTCATGGCAGGACGACTCGTTTTCAATTTTTCAAGATTTTTGAAACTTTTTGAGGTTCAAGATTTTTTAAAATTTTTTCGGAATGATTTTTGGCCCCAAAATTGGTAGACGTGATCCTTGTATTTTTGTTGGCATGCACAAAAAAATTCAGCTAAAAACTGGAAGTGTACAAGATTTTGTGACCATTTGAAAAAAGTGTCCCCATTTTAGACACTTTAGTGGCTACTGGTAGCAAACCTGTAAAATCTCAAATGCTCTTTAAGGGGGTGTGAGTTCTCGAGGTTTGATGAGGGATAGGGGGCCCATTATAAGGGCCAAGTACAACACCCATCATACATCATGTGTACACACCTCCCTCGGCCCCCCCGATCGTCGGAACCCCAATGCCGTCGGTCAGGTTCTCCGGTGATGCTCGGCGATGGTGCCCCGACGAAGAAAAATGTGGCACCAGCACGTGAGCGAGCCCAGTATGTGCTGCCACAACCCTCGGTCTGGTCCGATCCTAGATTGGGAATGAACTCGGTATGCTTAGACTGGGAATGAACTCCGTATGCCTAAGTCAACCCACAAAACGAGTGTGCGGGCGCTTAGCCGATCGGAGGGGTGGGATGCGCAAGCTGGGGATCGACCGGGTCCCCCTCTGCGTGCTACCAATCCTGCTGCCACAACCCTTGGTCCGGTCCGGTCTTAGACTGGGAATGAACTCCGTATGCCTAAGCCAACCGACGAAACGAGCGGGCGGGCACTACGTCGGCCAGAGAGACTGGATGCACAAGCCGTGGATCGATAGGGTGGTAGGTGGGTTTTGGCACATCTTCATATTTCTAAGTGCCAATGCCATTTTTATGGCTTGTAAATTCATACAATGGTCCCTTAAGCCTTCACGTGAAGTTTCATGGCAAGACGACTCGTTTTCTATTTTTCATGAATTTTGAAACTTTTTGCGGTTCGGGATTTTTTAAAATTTTTTCGGAAGGAGTTTTGCCCCCAAACTTGGTAGACGTGATCCTTGTATTTTTTTTGGCATGCACAAAAAAATTCAGCTAAAAAGTCGAAGTGTACAAGATTTTGTGACCATTTGAAAAAAGTGTCCCCATTTCAGACACTTTAATGGCTACTGACGGCAAACTTATAAAATCTCAAATGCTCTTTAAGGGGGTGTGAGTTCTCGAGGTTTGATGAGGGGTAGGGGGCTAATATAAGGGACAAGTACCACACCCATCACACATCATGTGCGCACACCCCCCCGGACCCCCCGATCGTCAGAATCCCAATGCCATCGGTCAGGTTCTCCGATGATGCTCCGACGATGGTGCCCGACGAAGAGAAATATGACACAAGCACATGCCCGAGCCCAGCATGTGCTGCCACAACCCTCGGTCCAGTCTGATCTTAGACTGGGAGTGAATTCGGTATGCTTAGACTGGGAATGAACTCCGTATGCCTAAGTCAACCCACGAAACGAGCGTGTGGGTGCTCAGCCGACCAGAGGGGCGAGATGCGCAATCCGGGGATCGATCGTGTCCCCCTCTGCGTGCTGCTGATCCTACTACCGATCCTGCTACCACAACCCTCTAGCCGGTCTGATCTTAGACTGGGAATGAACTCTGTATGCCTAAGCCAACTGATGAAACAAGCAGGCGGCCGGGCGGGCAGGCAATATGCCGGCCAAAGAGACGGGATGCACAAGCCGTAGATCGATAGGGTGGTAGGTGGGTTTAGGCACATATTCATATTTCTGTGTGCCAATGCTATTTTTATGGCTTGTAAATTCATACAATGGTCCCTTAAGCCTTCACGTGAAGTTTCATGGCAAGACGACTCGTTTTCTATTTTTCATGATTTTCAAAACGTTTTGTGGTTCGGGATTTTTTAAAATTTTTTCGAAAGAGGTTTTGGCCCAAACGTGGTAGACCTGATCCTTGTATTTTTGTTGGCATGCACAAAAAAATTCAGCTAAAAACTTGAAGTGTACAAGATTTTGTGACAATTTGAAAAAAGTGTCCCTATTTCAGACACTTTAATAGCTACTGGCAGCAAACCTGTAAAATCTCAAATGCATGTGCTGCACAACCCTCGGTTCGGTCTGATCTTAGACTGGGAATGAACTCCGTATGCCTAAGTCAACCCAAGAAACGAGCGTGCGGGCGCTCAGCCGGCCAGAAGGGCGGGATGCGCAAGCTGGGGATCGGTCGGGTCCCCCTCTGCGTGCTGTCGATCCTGTTATCGCAACCTTTGGTCTGGTCTGATCTTAGACTGGGAATTAACTCCGTATGCTTATACTGGGAATGAACTTTGTATGCCTAAGTCAACCCACGAAACGAGTGGGCGGGCGTTCAGCTGACCAGAGGGGCGGGATGCACAAGCCGGGGATCAATCGGGTCCCCCTCTACGTGCTGTCGATCCTGGTGATGCAACCCTCAATCCGGTCTGATCTTAGACTGGGAATCAACTCCGTATGCCTAACCCAACCGACGAAACGAGCGGGCGGGCGGGCGGGCAAGCGGCCGCTACGCCGGCCAGAGAGACGGGATGTGCAAGCCATGAATCGATAGGGTGGTAGGTGGGTTTAGGCACATCTTCATATTTCTGTGTGCCAATGCCATTTTTATGGCTTGTAAATTCATACAATGGTCCCTTAAGCCTTCACGTGAAGTTTCTGGCAAGACGACTGGTTTTATATTTTTCATGATTTTCGAAACTTTTTACGATTTGGGATTTTTTAAAATTTTTTCGGAAGGAGGTTTGGCCCCAAACTTGGTAGACATGATCCTTGTATTTTTGTTGGCATGCACAAAACAATTTAGCTAGAAACTGGAAGTGTACAATATTTTGTGACCATTTGAAAAAAGTGTCCCCATTTCAGACACTTTAATGGCTACTGGCAGCAAACCTGCAAAATCTCAAATGCTCTTTAAGGGGGTGTGAGTTCTAGAGGTTTGATGAGGGATAGGGGGCCAATATAAAGGCCAACTACCAGCACCCATCGCACATCATGTGCGCACACCCGCCCCGGCCCCCTCAGTGGTCGAAACCCCAATGCCACTGGTCAGGTTCTTCGGGGATAACCCGGTGATGTTGACCCGACGAAGAAAATTACGGCACCAGCACATGCCCGAGCCCAACATGTTCTGCCGCAACCTTCGGTTCGATCCTATATTAGACTGGGAATGAACTCCGTATGCTTAGACTGGGAATAAACTCCGTATGCCTATGTCAACCCACAAAACGAGCGTGCGGGCGCTCAGCTGGCCAGAGGGGCGGGTGCAAAAGCCGGGGATCAGCCGAGTCCCCCTCTATGTGCTGCCGATCCTACTGTTGCAACTCTCAGTCGGGTCTGATCTTAGACTAGGAATGAACTCCATATGCATAAGCCAACCAACGAAACGAGCGGGCGGGCGGGTGGGTGGGCACTACGGCTGCCAGAGAGACGGGATGCGTAAGCCGTCTATCGATAGGGTGGTAGGTGGGTTTAGGCACATCTTCATATTTCTGCATGCCAATGCCATTTTTATGGCTTGTAAATTCATACAATGGTCCCGTAAGCCTTCACGTGAAGTTTCATGGCAAAACGACTCGTTTTCTATTTTTCACAATTTTTGAAACTTTTTACGGTTCGGGATTTTTTAAAATTTTTTCAGGAGTTTTGGCCCCAAACTTGGTAGAACGTGATCCTTGTATTTTTGTTGGCATGCACAAAAAAATTCAGCTAAAAACTTGAAGTGTACAAGATTTTGTGACCATTTGAAAAAAGTGTCCCCATTTTAGACACTTTAATGGCTACTGGCAGCAAACCTGTAAAATCTCAATTGCACTTTAAGGGGGTGTGAGTTCTCGAGGTTTGATGAGGGATAGGGGGCCAATATAAGAGGCAAGTTCCAGCACCCATCGCACATCATGTGCGCACACCCCCCGACCCCCCAATCGTCGGAACCCCGATGCCGCCGGTCAGGTTCTCCGGCGATAGTGCCCTGGCGAAGAAAAATGCGACACCAGCACATGCCTGAGCCCAACATGTGCTGCTGCAACCTTCGGTCCGGTCCGATCTTAGACTGTGAATGAACTCCATATGCTTAGACTGGGAATGAACTCCATATGCCTAAGTCAACCCACGAAACGAGCGTGCGGGCGCTCAGCCGGCCAAAGGGATGGGATGCGCAAGCTGGGGATCGATCGGGTCCCCCTCTGCATGCTACCGATCCTGCTGCCTCAACCCTCAGTCCGGTCTGGTCTTAGACTGGGAATGAACTCCGTATGCCTAAGCCAACCGACGAAATGAGCGGGCGGGCACTACGTCGGCCAGAGAGACGGGATCCGCAAGCCGTGGATCGATAGGGTGGTAGGTGGGTTTAGGCACATCTTCATATTTCTATGTACCAATGCCATTTTTATGGCTTGTAAATTGATACAATGGTCCCTTAAGCCTTCACGTGAAGTTTCATGGCAAGACGACTCGTTTTCTATTTTTCATGAATTTGGAAACTTTTTACGGTTCGGGATTTTTTAAAATTTTTTCGGAAGGAGTTCTGCCCCAAACTTGGTCGCCGTGATCTTTGTATTTTTTTTGGCATGCACAAAAAATTCAGCTAAAAACTCGAAGTGTATAAGATTTTATGACCATTTGAAAAAAGTGTCCCCATTTCAGACACTTTAATGGCTACTGGCAGCAAACCTGTAAAATCTCAATTGCTCTTTAAGGGGGTGTGAGTTCTCGAGGTTTGATGAGGGTTAGGGGGCCAATATAAGGGGTAAGTACCAGCCCCCATCGGACATCATGTGCGCACACCCCCCGGCCCCCCATTCGTCGGAACCCCAATGCCGTCGGTCAGGTTCTTCGGTGATGGGCCCCGGCGAAGAAAAATGTGACACCAGCACATGCCCGAGCCCTAGCATGTGCTACCGTAACCCTCAGTCTGGTCCAATCTTAGACTGGGAATGCACTCCGTATGCTTAGACTGGGAATGAACTCCGTATGCCTAAGTCAACCCACGAAACGAGCGTACGGGGGCTCAGTCGGCCAGAGGGGCGGGATGCGCAAGTCGGGGATTGACCGGGTCCCCCTCTGCGTGATATCGATCCTACTGCGCAACCCTCAGTCTGGTTTGATCTTAGACTAGGAATGAACTCTGTATGCCAAAGCCAACCGACGAAACGAGCGGCCGGGCAGACGGGCGGGCACTACACCGGCCAGAGAAACGGGATGCGCAAGCCTTGGATCGATAGGGTGGTAGGTGGGTTTAGTCACATCTTTATATTTCTACGTGCCAATGCCATTTTTATGGCTTGTAAATTCATACAATGGTCCATTAAGCCTTCACGTGAAGTTTCATGGCAAGAAGACTCATTTTTTATTTTTCATGATTTTCGAAACCTTTTGCAGTTCGGGATTTTTTTAAATTTTTTCGGAAGAAGTTTTGGCCCGAAACTTAGTAGACATGATCCTTGTATTTTTTTGGCAAGCACAAAAAAATTCAGTTAAAAACTCGAAGTGTACATGATTTTGTGACCATTTGAAAAAATGTCCCGATTTCAGACACTTTAGTGGCAACAGGCAGCAAACCTGTAAAATCTCAAATGCTCTTTAAGGGGGTGTGAGTTCTTAAGGTTTGATGAGGGATAGGGCACCAATATAAGGGCCAACTACCAGCACCCACACACATCATGTGCGCACACCCCCCCGGCCCCCCGATCGCCGAACCCCAATGCCGTCGATCAGGTTCTCCGGCGATGATCCGGCCATGGTGCCCCGACGAAGAAAAATGCGACCCCGGCACATGCCCGATCCCAACATTTGCT
The DNA here is from genome assembly GCF_002303985.1 of Durio zibethinus. Next base: position 16,731,825 of record NW_019167915.1, on the reverse strand, counting down.
GTCGCAACACTCGGTCCAGTCTGATCTTAGACTGGGAATGAACTTCCGTATGCTTAGACTGGGAATGAACTCCACATGCCTAAGTCAACCCACGAAATGAGGGTACGGGCGCTTAGCCGGCCAGAGGGGTGGGATGCACAAGCCGGGGATTGGCCGGGTCCCCCTCTATGTGCTACCGATCCTGCTACCGTAACCCTCAGTCTGGTCTGATCTTAGATGGGGAATGAACTCCGTATGCCTAAGCCAACTGACGAAATGAACGTACGAGCGGGCGGGCGGGCACTACGTCGGCCAGAGTGAGGGGATGCGCAGGCCGTGGATCGATAGGGTCGTAGGTGGGTTTAAGAACATCTTCATATTTCTGCGTGCCAATGCCATTTTTATGGCTTGTAAATTCATACAATACTCCCTTAAGCCTTCACGTGAAGTTTGATGGCAAGACGACTCGTTTTTTATTTTTCATGATTTTTAAAACTTCTTACGGTTCAGGATTTTTTAAAATTTTTTTGGAAGGAGTTTTGGACCCAAACTTGACAGATGTGATCCTTGTATTTTTGTTGGCCTGCACAAAAAAATTCAGCTAAAAACTCAAAGTGTACAAGATTTTGTGACCATTTGAAAAAAGTGTCCCCATTTCAGACACTATAATAGCTACTGCCAGCAAACCTGTAAAATCTCAAATGCTCTTTAAGGGGGTGTCAGTTCTCGAGGTTTGATGAGGGATAGGGGGCCAGTATAAGGGCCAAGTACCAGCACCCATTACACATCATGTGCGCACACCCCCCCGGCCCCCCCGATCGCCGGAACACCAATGTCGCCGGTCAAGTTCTCCGGCGATGCTCCGGTGATGGTGCCCCGGCGAAGAAAAATACGGCACCAGCACATGCCCGAGCCCAGTATGTGATACCACAACCCTCGGTCTGGTCTGATCTTAGACTGGGAATGAACTTCGTATGCCTAAGTCAACCCATGGAACGAGCGAGCGGGTGCTCAGCCGGCCAGAGGGGCGGGATGGGCAAGTCGGGGATCGGCCAGTCCCCCTCTACGTGCTGCCAATCCTGCTGTTGCAACCCTCGATTTGATACGGTCTTAGACTGGGAATGAACTCTGTATGCCTAAGCCAACCGACGAAACGAGCGGACGGGTGGGTGGGCACTACGTTGGCCAGAGAGGCGGGATGCGCAAGCCATGGATCGATAGGGTGGTAGCTGGGTTTAGCCACATCTTCATATTTTTGTGTGCCAATGCCATTTTTATGGCTTGTAAATTCATGCAATGGTCCCTTAAGCCTTCACGTGAAGTTTCATGGCAAGACGACTCATTTTCTATTTTTCACGATTTTCTAAAACTTTTTACTGTTCGAGATTTTTGAAACTTTTTTCGGAAGGGTTTTGGCTCTAAACTTGGTAGACGTGATCCTTGTATTTTTGTTGGCATGCATAAAAAAATTCAGCTAAAAACTTGAAGTGTACAAGATTTTGTGGCCATTTGAGAAAAGTGTCCCCATTTCAGACACTTTAATGGCTACTGGCAGCAAACCTGTAAAATCTCAACTGCTTTTTAAGGGGGTGTGAGTTCTCGAGGTTTGATGAGGGTTAGGGGGATAATATTCGGGCCAGGTACCAGCACCCATCGCACATCATGTGCGCACATCCCCCCCGGCCCCCCGATCGCCGGAACCCCTATGCCGCAGGTCAGGTTCTCCGGTGATGGTGCCCCGGCGAATAAAAATGCGGCACCAGCACATACCCGAGCCTAGCATGTGCTGCCGCAACCCTAGGTCCAATCCGATCTTAGATTGCGAACGAACTCCGTATGCTTAGACTGGGAATGAACTCCGTATGCCTAAGTCAACCCACGAAACGAGCGTGCGGGCGCTCAGTCCGACCAGAGGGGTCAGATGCGCAAGCCGGGGTCGGTCGGGTCCCCCTATGCGTGCTACCGATCCTGCTGTCGCAACCCTCGATCCGGTCTGATCTTAGACTGGGAAAGAACTTTGTATGCCTAAGCCAACCGATGAAACGAGCGGGCATGCGGGCGGGCGGGCACTACGCCGGCTAGAGAGATGGGATGCGCAAGCCATGGATCGATAGGGTGGAAGGTGGGTTTAGGCACATCTTCATATTTTTATGTGCCAATGCCATTTTTCTGGCTTGTAAATTCATACAACGGTCCCTTAAGCCTTCACGTGAAGTTTCATGGCAAGACGACTCGTTTTCTATTTTTCATGATTTTGGAAACTTTTTGTGGTTCGAGATTTTTGAAAATTTTTTTGAAAGGGTTTTGGCCCTAAACTTGGTAGACGTGATCCTTGTATTTTTGTTGGCATGCACAAAAAAATTCAGCTAAAAACTGAAGTGTACAAGATTTTGTGACCATTTGAAAAAAATGTCCCCAATTCAGACACTTTAATGGCTATTGGCAGTAAACCTGTAAAATCTCAAATGCTCTTTAAGGGGGTGTGAGTTCTTAAGGTTTGATGAGGGATAGGGGGATAATATACGGGCCAGGTACCAGCACCCATCGCACATCATGTGCGCACACCCCCCCGGCCTCCTCGATCACCAGAACCCCGATACCGTCGGTCAGGTTCTCCAGTGAAGAAAAATGCGTCACCAGTACATGCCCGAGCCCAGCATGTGCTGCCGCAACCCCTGGTCTGATCCGATCTTAGACTGGGAATGAACTCTGTATGCTTAAGTCAACCCACCAAATGATTGTACAGGCGTTCAACCGGCCAGAGGGGCGAGATATGCAAGCCGGGGATCGACCGAGTCCCCCTCTACGTGCTACCGATCCTGCTGCCGGAATCCTCAGTCTAGTCTGATCCTAGACTGGGAATGAACTCCGTATGCCTAAGCCAATCGACGAAACAAGCACGTGGGTGGGCGGACGGGCACTACGTCGGCCAGAGAGATGGGATGCGCAAGCCGTAGATCGATTGGGTGGTAGGTGGGTTTAGGCACAACTTCATATTTCTGCATGCCAATGCCATTTTTATGGCTTGTAAATTCATACAACGGTCCCTTAAGCCTTCACGTGAAGTTTCATGGCAAGACGACTCGTTTTCTATTTTTCACGATTTTTTAAAACTTTTTGCGGTTCGGGATTTTTTTAAATTTTTTCGGAAGGAGTTTTGGCCCCAAACTTTATAGACGTGATCCTTGTATTTTTCTTGGCATGCACAAAAAAATTCAGCTAAAAACTCGAAGTGTACAAGATTTTGTGACCATTTGAAAAAAGTGTCCCCATTTCAGACACTTTAATGGCTACTGGCAGCAAACCTGTAAAATCTCAAATGCTCTTTAAGGGGGTGTGAGTTCTCGAGGTTTGATGAGGGATAGGGGGCAAGTGTAAGGGCCAAGTAACAGCACCCATCGCACATCATGTGCGCACACCCCCCCGGCCCCTTCGATTGTCGGAACCCCAATACCGTCGGTTAGGTTCTCCGACGAAGAAAAATACGTCACCAGCACATGCTTGAGCCCGGCATGTGCTGTCGCAACCATCGGTCTGGTTTGATCTTAGACTGGGAATGAACTTCGTACGCTTAGACTGGGAATAAACTCCGTATGCCTAAGTCAACCCACGAAACGAGCGTGCGGGCGCTCAGTTGGCCATAGGGGCAGGATGCATAAGCCGGGGATCGACCGGGTCCCCCTCTGCGTGCTGCCAATCCTGCTACTGCAACCCTCGGTCTGGTCTGATCTTAGACTGGGAATGAACTCCATATGCCTATGCCAACTGACAAAACGAGCGGGCGGGCACTACGCCGGCCAGAGAGACGGGATGCGCAAGCCGTGGATCGATAGGGTGGTAGCTGGGTTTAGGCACATCTTCATACTTCTGCATGCCAATGCCATTTTTATGGCTTGTAAATTCATACAATGGTCCCTTAAGCCTTCACGTGAAGTTTCATGGCAAGACGATCGCCAGAACCCCAATGCTGCCGATTCAGGTTCTCCGACGATGCTCCGACGATGGTGCCCCGACGAAGAAAAATTCAGCACCAGCACATGCCCGAGCCTAGCATGTGCTGTCACAACCATCGGTCCGGTCCGATCTTAGACTGGGAATGAACTCCATATGCTTAAACTGGGAATGAACTCCGTATGCCTAAGTCAACGCATGGAACGAGCGTGCGGGCGCTCAGCAGGCCAGAGGGGCGAGAAGCGCAAGCCAGGGATTGATCGGGTCCCCCTCTGTGCGCTACCGATCCTGCTACCGCAACCTTCAATCCGGTCTAATCTTAGACTAGGAATGAACTCCGTATGCCTAAGCCAACCAACAAAACAAGCGGGCAGGCACTACGCCGGCCAAAGAGACGGGATGCGCAAGCCATGGATCAATAAGGTGGTAGCTGGGTTTAGTCACATCTTCATACTTCTACGTGCCAATGCCATTTTTATGGCTTGTAAATTCATACAATGGTCCCTTAAGCCTTCACGTGAAGTTTAATGGTAAGATGACTAGTTTTTTATTTTTCACGATTTTTGAAACTTTTTACGGTTCAGGATTTTTTTAAATTTTTTTGAAAGAAATTTTGACCCCAAATTTGGTAGACGTGATCCTTGTATTTTTGTTGGCATGCACAAAACAATTCAGCTAAAAACTCAAAGTGTACAAGATTTTGTGACCATTTGAAAAAAGTGTCCCCATTTCAGAGACTTTAATGGCTACTGGCAGCAAACCTGTAAAATCTCAAATGCTCTTTAAGGGGGTGTGAGTTCTTGAGGTTTGATGAGGGATAGGGGGCCAATGTAAGGGCGAAGAACCAGCACCCATCATACATCATGCGCGCAAACCCCCCCCGGCCCCCCCGATCACCGAACCCCAATGCCGTCGGTCAGGTTCTCCGACAATGGTGCCCCGGTGAAGAAAAATTTGGCACCAGCAAATGCTCCAGCCCAGCATGTGCTACTGCAACCCTCGGTCCGGTTCGATCTTAAACTGGGAATGAACTCCATATGCTTAGACTGGGAATGAACTCTGTATGCCTAAGTCAACCCACGAAACGAGCGTGTGGGTGCTCAGTCGGCCAGAGGGGCGGGATGCGAAAGTCGAGGATGGGCTGGGTCCCCCTCTGAGTGCTACCGATCCTGTTGCCATAACCCTCAGTCCGGTCCGATCTTAGACTGGGAATGAACTCCGTATGCCTAAGAGAGACGGGATGCGCCAGCCATGGATCGATAGGGTGGTAGGTGGGTTTAGGCACATCTTCATATTTCTACGTGCCAATGCCATTTTTATGGCTTGTAAATTCATACAATGGTCCCTTAAGCCTTCACGTGAAGTTTCATGGCAAGATGACTCATTTTCTATTTTTCACGATTTTCGAAACTTTTTACGGTTCAGGATTTCTTAAAATTTTTTCAGAAGAATTTTTAGTCCCAAACTTCGTAGAAGTGATCTTTGTATTTTTGTTGGCATGAACAAAAAAATTTAGCTAAAAACTCGAAGTGTACCAGATTTTGTGACCATTTGAAAAAAGTGTCCCCATTTCAGACACTTTAATGGCTACTGGCAGCAAACCTGTAAAATCTCAAATGCTCTTTAAGGAGGTGTGAGTTCTCGAGGTTTAATGAGGGATAGGGGGCCAATATAAGGGCCAAGTACCAGCACCGATCAAACATCATGTGCGCAGACCCCCCGGCCCCCCGATCGCCGGAACCACAATGCCGTCGATCAAGTTCTCCGACGATGCTCCGACGATGGTGCCCCGGCAAAGAAAAATGCGTTACCAACATATGCCTGAGCCCAGCATGTGCTACCGCTACCCTCGATCCAATCCAATCTTAGACTGGGAATGAACTCCATGTGCTTAGACTGGGAATGAACTCCATATGCTTAGACTAGAATGAACTCCGTATGCCTAAGTCAACCCATGAAATGAGCGTGCGGGCGCTCAGTCGGCCAGAGGGCGGGATGCGCAAGCCAGGGATCGGTCGGGACCCCCGCTGCGTGCTATCGATCCTGCTACCGCAACCCTCGGTCTGGTCCGACTTAAACTGGGAATGAACTCCGTATGCCTAAGCCAACTGACGAAACAAGCTGACGGGCGGGCAATACGCTGGTCAAAGAGATGAGATGCGCAAGCCGTGGATCGATAGGCTGGTAGCTGGTTTTAGGCACATCTTCATATTTCTACGTGCCAATGCCATTTTTATGGCTTGTAAATTCATACAATGGTCCCTTAACCCTTCACTTGAAGTTTCATGCCAAGACGACTCGTTTTCTATTTTTCATGATTTTTGAAACTTTTTACAGTTCAAGATTTTTTAAAATTTCTTTGAAAAAAGTTTTGGCCCTAAACTTGGTAGACATGATCCTTGTATTTTTGTTGGCATGCACAAAACAATTCAGCTAAAAACTTGAAGTGTACAAGATTTTGTGACCATTTGAAAAAAGTGTCCCCATTTCAGACACTTTAATGGCTATTGGCAGCAAACCTGTAAAATCTCAAATTCTCTTTAAGGGGGTGGGAGTTCTCGAGGTTTGATGAGGGATAGGGGGCCAATATAAGGGCCAAGTACCAACACCCATTGCACATCATGTGCGCACACCCCCCGGCCCCCCCGATCGTCGGAACCCTAATGCCGACGGTCAGGTTCAATGGCGATGCTCTAGCGATGGTGCCCCAAAAAGAAAAATACGGCACCAGCACATGCCCGAGCCCAGTATGTGATGCCGCAACCCTCGGCCCAGTCCGATCTTAGACTAGGAATGAACTCCGTATGCTTATTTTGGGAATGAACTCCGTATGCCTAAGTCAACCCACGAAACAAGCGTGCGGGTGCTTAGCCGGCTAGAGGGGCGGGATTTCGCAAGCCGGGGATCGACTGGGTCCCCCTCTACGTGCTGCCAATCCTGCTACTATAACCCTCAGTCTGGTCTGATCTTAGACTGGGAATGAACTCTGTATGGCTAAGCCAACCGACGAAACTAGCGTGCGGGCGGGCGGGCGGGCATTACACCGGCCAGAGAGATGGGATGCGCAAGCCGTGGATCGATAGGGTGGTAGGTGGGTTTAGGCACATCTTCATATTTCCGCATGCCAATGCCATTTTTATGGCTTGTAAATTCATACAATGGTCCCTTAAGCCTTCACGTGAAGTTTCATGGCAAGACGACTTGTTTTCTATTTTTCACGATTTTCGAAACTTTTTGCGGTTCGGGATTTTTTAAAATTTTTTCGAAAGGAGTTTTGGCCCAAACTTGGTAGACGTGATCCTTGTATTTTTGTTGGCATGCATAAAAAAATTCAGCTAAAAACCCAAAGTGTACAAGATTTTGTGACCATTTGAAAAAACTGTCCCCATTTTAGACACCTTAATGGCTACTGGCAGCAAACTTGTAAAATCTGAAATGCTCTTTAAGGGGGTGTGAGTTCTCAAGGTTTGATGAGGGATAGGGGGCCAATATAAGGGCCAAGTACCGGCACCCATCGCACATCATGTGCGCACACCCTGCCCGGCTCCCCCGATCGTCGGAACCCCAATGCCGCCGATCTGGTTCTCCTACGATGCTTCGGCACATCTTCGTATTTCTGCATGCCAATGCCATTTTTATGGCTTATAAATTCATACTACGGTCCCTTATGCCGCCGATCAGTTTCATGGCAAGATGACTCGTTTTCTATTTTTCAAGATTTTTGAAACTTTTTGCGATTCGTGATTTTTTAAAATTTTTTCGAAAGGAGTTTTGGCCCCAAACTTGGTAGACGTGATCCTTGTATTTTTGTTGGCATGCACAGACAAATTTAGCTAAAAACTCGAAGTGTACAAGATTTTGTGACCATTTGAAAAAAGTGTCCCCATTTCAGACACTTTAATGGCTATTGGCAGCAAACCTGTAAAATCTCAAATGCTCTTTAAGGGGGTGTGAGTTCTCGAGGTTTGATGAGGGATAGGGGGCAAGTATAAGGGCCAAGTACCAGCACCCATCGCACATCAAGTGCGCACACCCCCCCGACCCCCCCAATCGTCGAAACCCAACACAACGGTGAAGTTCAAGTCAACCCGTGAAACGAGCGTGTGGGCGCTCAGCCGGCCAAAGGGATGGGATGCACAAGCCGAAGATCGGCCTTATACCCCTCTACGTGCTGTTGATCCCACTGCCACAACCCTCGGGTCTGGTCTGATCATAGACTGGAATGAACTTCGTATGCCTAAGCCAACCGACGAAACGAGCAGGGGGGCTGGCGGGCGGGCACTTCATCGATCAGAGAGACGGGATGCGCAAGCTGTGGATCGATAGGGTGGTAGGTGGGTTTAGGCATATCTTCATATTTCTATGTGCCAATGCCATTTTTGTGGCTTGTAAATTCATACAATGGTCCCTTAAGCCTTCAGTGAAGTTTCAAGGCAAGACGACTCGTTTTTTTTTTTTTCAGGATTTTTGAAACCTTTTGCGGTTTGAGATTTTTTAAAAATTTTTCGGATGGGGTTTTAGCCCCAAACTTGGTAGACGTTATCCTTGTATTTTTTTTTGGCATGTACAAAAATATTCAGCTAAAAACTAGAACCGTAAAACATTTTGTGACCATTTGAAAAAAGTGTCCCATTTTAGACACTTTAATTACTACTGGCAGCAAACCTGTAAAATCTCAAATGCTCTTTAAGGGGGTGTGAGTTCTCGAGGTTTGATGAGGGATAGGGGGCCAATATAAGGGCCAAGTACCAGCACCCATCGCACATCATGTGCACACACCCCCCCTTGGCCCCCCCGATCGCTGGAACCGCAATACCGCCAGTCAGGTTCTCCAACGATGCTCCAGCGATGGTGTCTCGACGAAGAAAAATGTGGCACCAACGCATGCCCGAGCCCAGCATGTGCTGCCGCAACCCTCGATCCGGTCCGATCTTAGACTGGGAATGAACTCTGTATGCCTAAGTCAACCCACGAAACAAGCGTACGGGCGCTGAACCGACTAGAGGGGCGAGATGCGCAAGCCAGAGATCGACCGGGTCCCCCTCTGCGTGCTGCGGCAACCCTCGGTTGGTCTGATCTTAGACTGGGAATGAACTCCGTATGCCTAAGCCAATTGACGAAACGAGCTGGCGGGTGGGCGCGCGGGCACTACGCGGGTCAGAGAGACGGGATGCGCAAGTCGTGGATCGATAGGGTGGTAGGTGGGTTTAGGCACATCTTCATATTTCTACGTGCCAATGCCATTTTTATGGCTCGTAAATTCACACAATGGTCCCTTAAGCCTTCACGTGAAGTTTAATGGCGAGATGACTCATTTTCTATTTTTCATGATTTTAAAAATTTTTACGGTTCAGGATTTTTTAAAATTCTTTTGGAAGGAGTATTGGCCCCAAACTTGGTAGACGTGATCCCTGTATTTTTGTTGGCATACACAAAAAAACTCATCTAAAAACTCGAAGTGTACAAGATTTTGTGATCATTTGAAAAAAGTGTCCCCATTTCAGACACTTTAATGGCTACTGCCAGCAAACCTGTAAAATCTCAAATGCTCAGTAAGGGGGTGTGAGTTCCCAAGGTTTGATGAGGGATAGGGGGCCAATATAAGGGCCAAGTACCAGCACCCATCGCACATCATGCGCGCACACCCCCCGGCCCCTCCGATCGCCGGAACCCCAATGTCGCAGGCCAGAGGGGCGGGATGCGCAAGCTGGGGATCGGTCGGGTCGCCCTCTGCGTGCTGTCGATCCTGCAACCACAACCCTCGGTCTGATCAAACCTTAGACTGGGAATGAACTCCGTATGCCTAAGCCAATCGACAAAACGAGTGGGCGGGCGGGCGGGCACTACGTCGGCCAGAGAGACGGGATGCGCAAGCCATGCATCGATAGGGTGGTTGGTGGGTTTAGGCACATCTTCATATTTCTGCATGCCAATACCATTTTTATGGCTTGTAAATTCGTACAATGGTCCCTTAAGCCTGCACGTGAAGTTTCATGGCAAGTCGACTCATTTTTTATTTTTCACGATTTTTGAAACTTTTTTACGATTCGAGATTTTTTAAAATTTTTTCGGAATGAGTTTTGGCCCCAAACTTGGTAGACGTGATCCTTGTATTTTTGTTGGCACTCACAAAACAATTGGGCTAAGAACTCGAAGTGTACAAGGTTTTGTGACCATTTGAAAAAAGTGTCCCATTTCAGACACTTTAATGGCTACTGGCAGCAAACCTGTAAAATCTCAAATGCTCTTTAAGGGGTTGTGACTTCTTGAGGTTTGATGAGGGATAGGGGCCAATATAAGGGCCCAGTACCAGCACCCATCGCACATCATGTGCACACATCCCCCCTCGGCCCCCCGATCGTTGGAACCCCAATGCCACCGGTCAGGTTCTCTGATGAAACTCCGACGATGGTGCCCTGACGAAGAAAAATGCAGCACCAGCACATGCCCGAGCCCAGCATGTGCTACCGCAACCCTCGGTTCGGTCCGATCTTAGACTGGGAATGAACTCCTTATGCTTAGACTGGGAATGAACTCCGTATGCCTAAGTCAACCCACGAAAGGAGCGTGCGGGCACTAAGTCAGCCAGAGGGATGTGCAAGCCGGGGATCGGTCGGGTCCCCATCTGCGTGCTACCGATCCTACTGCCGTAACACTCGGTCTGATCTGATCTTAGACTGGGAATGAACTCCGTATGCCTAAGCGAACCGACGAAACGAGCGAGCGGACGGGCGGGTGGGCACTTCGCCGGCCAGAGAGATGGGATGCGCAAGCCGTTGATCGATAGGGTGGTAGGTGGGTTTAGGTACATCTTCATATTTCTGTGTGCCAATGCCATTTTTATGGCTTGTAAATTCATACAATGGTCCCTTAAGCCTTCACTTGAAGTTTCATGCCAAGACGACTCGTTTTCTATTTTTCACGATTTTTGAAACTTTTTGTGGTTCGGGATTTTTTAAAATTTTTTCGAAAGGAGTTTTGGCCCCAAACTTGGTAGACGTGGTCCCTGTATTTTTGTTGGCATGTACAAAACAATTTAGCTAAAAACTCGAAGTGTGCAAGATTTTGTGACCATTTGAAAAAAGTGTCCCCATTTCAGACACTTTAATGGCTACTGGCAGCAAACCTGTAAAATCTCAAATGCTCTTTAAGGGGTGTGAGTTCTCGAGGTTTGATGAGGGATAGGGGGCCAATATAAGGGCCAAGTACCAGCATCCATCGCACATCATGTGCACACACCCCCCCGGCCCCCCCGATCGTCGGAACCCCAATGCCGCCAGTCAAGTTCTCCGACGATGCTTCGACGATGTACCCCGGCGAAGAAAAATGTGGCACCAGCACATGCCCCAGCCCAACATGGGCTTCCGTAACCCTCGGTCCGGTTCGATCTTAGACTAGGAATGAACTCCGTATGCTTAGACTGGGAATGAACTCCATATGCCTAAGTCAACCCATGAAACGAGCGTGCGGGCGCTCAGCCGGCCAGAGGGGCGGGATGCGCAAGCCGGAGATCGGCCGGACCCCCTTCTGCGTGCTGCCACAACCCTCGATCTGGTCCAATCTTAGACCGGGAATGAACTTCGTATGCCTAAGCCAACCGATGAAACGAGCGGACGGACAGGCACAAGTCCGAGATCGACCGGCCAGAGGGGCGGGATGCACAAGTCAGGGATCGGTCGGGTCCCCCTCTGCATGTTGCCGATCCTGCTACCGTAACCCTTGACCTGGTCCGATCTTAGACTGGAAATGAACTCCGTATGCCTAAGCGAACCGATGAAACGAGCGGGCTGGCGGGCGGGCACTATCCGACCAGAGAGACGGGATGCGCAAGCCGTGGATCGATAGGGTGGTTGCTGGGTTTAGGCACATCTTCATATTTCTGCATGTCAATGCCATCTTTATGGCTTGTAAATTCATACAATGGTCCCTTAAGACTTCTCGTGAAGTTTCATGGCAAGAGGACTCATTTTCTATTTTTCATGATTTTTGTAACTTTTTGCAGTTCGAGATTTTTTAAAATTTTTTCGAAAGGATTTTTGTCCCCAAACTCGATAGACGTGATCATTGTATTTTTGTTGGCATGCATAAAATAATTTAGCTAAAAACTTGAAGTGTACAAGATTTTGTGACCATTTGAAAAAAGTGTCCCCATTTCAGACACTTTAATGGCTACTGGCAGCAAACCTGTAAAATCTCAAATGCTCTTTAAGGGGGTGTGAGTTCTCGAGGTTTGATGAGGGATAAGGGGCCAATATGAGGGCCAAGTACCAGCACCCATCGCACATCACGTGCGCACACCCCTTGGTCCCCCCGATCGCCGGAACCACAATGCTGCCGGTCAGGTTCTCCGACGATGGTGCCCCGATGAAGAAAAATACGGCACCAGCACATGCCCGAGCCCAGCATGTGCTGCTGCAACCCTCGGTCCGATCTGATCTTAGACTGGGAATGAACTCCATATGCCTAAGTCAACCCACGAAACGAGCGTACGGGTGCTCAGCCGGCTAGAGGGGTGGGATGCGTAAGCTGGGGATCGATCGGGTCCCCTTCTGCGTGCTGTCGATTCTGCTGCCGCAACCCTTGGTTCGGTCTGATCTTAGACTGGAAATGAACTCCGTATGCCTAAGCCAACCGACGAAACGAGTGGCCGGGCGGGCAGGCGGGCACTACGTCGGCCAGAGAGACGGGATGCGCAAGCCGTGGATTGATAGGGTGGTAGGTGGGTTTAGGCACATCTTTATATTTCTGCATGCCAATGCCATTTTTATGGCTTGTAAATTGATACAATGGTCCCTTAAGCCTTCACGTGAAGTTTCATGGCAAGACGACTCGTTTTCTATTTTTCACGATTTTCAAAACTTTTTGCGGTTCAGGATTTTTTAAAATTTTTTCGGAAAGAGTTTTGTCCCCAAACTTGGTAGACATGATCCTTCTATTTTTGTTGGCATGCACAAAAAAATTTAGCTACAAACTCGAAGTGTACAAGATTTTGGGACCATTTGAAAAAAGTGTCCCCATTTCAGACACTTTAATGGCTACTAGCAGCAAACCTGTAAAATCTCAAATGCTCTTTAAGAGGGTGTGAGTTCTCAAGGTTTGATGAGGGAGAGGGGGCCAATACAAGGGCCAAGTACCAGCACCCATCTCACATCATGTGCGCACACCCCCCGGCCCCCCCAATCGTCGGAACCCCAATGTCGTCGGTCAGGTTCTCCATCGATGCTCCGGCGTTGGTGCCTCGGTGAAGAAAATTACGACACCAGCACATGCCCGAGCCAAGCATGTGTTGCCACAACACTCGGTCCGGTCCGATCTTAGACTGGGAATGAACTCCGTATGCTTAGACTGGGAATGAACTCCGTATGCCTAAGTCAACCCATGAAATGACCGTACGGGTGCTCAGCCGATGAGTGGGGTGGGATGCGCAAGCCGGGGATCGATCGGGTCCCCCTCTGCATGTTGCCAATCTTGCTGCCGTAACCCTTGACCTGGTCCAATCTTAGACTGGGAATGAACTCCGTATGCCTAAGAAAACCGATGAAACGAGCGGGCGGGCGGGCGGGCACTATGTCGGCTAAAGAGATGAGATGCGCAAGCCGTGGATCGATAGGGTGGTTGGTGGGTTTAGGCACATCTTCATATTTCTGCATGCCAATGCCATCTTTATGGCTTGTAAATTAATACAATGGTCCGTTAAGACTTCTCGTGAAGTTTCATGGCAAGACGACTCGTTTTCTATTTTTCACGATTTTTGAAACTTTTTGTAGTTCGGGATTTTTTAAAATTTTTTCAGAAGGATTTTTGTCCTCAAACTTGGTAGACGTGATCCTTATATTGTTGTTGGCATGCACTAAAAAATTCAGCTAAAAAATCGAAGTGTACAAGATTTTGTGACCATTTGAAAAAAGTGTCCCCGCTTCAGACACTTTAATGGCTACTGGCAGCAAACCTGTAAAGTCTCAAATGCTCTTTAAGAGGGTGTGAGTTCTCGAGGTTTGATGAGGGAGAGGGGGCCAATACAAGGGCCAAGTACCAACACCCATCGCTCATCATGTGCGCACACCCCCCGACCCCCCAATCGTCGGAACCCCAATGCCGTCAGTCAGGTTCTCCACCGATGCTCCGACGATGGTGCCCCGGTGAAGAAAATTACGACACCAGCACATGCCCGAGCCAAGCATGTGCTGCCACAACACTCGGTCCGGTCCGATCATAGACTGGGAATGAACTCCGTATGCTTAGACTGGGAATGAACTCTGTATGCCTAAGTCAACCCACGAAATGACCGTACGGGTGCTCAGCCGGTGAGAGGGGTGGGATGCGCAAGCCGGGGATCGATCGGGTCCCCCTCTGCATGTTGCCAATCTTGCTGCCGTAACCCTTGACCTGGTCCAATCTTAGACTGGGAATGAACTCCGTATGCCTAAGCCAACCGACGAAACGAGCGGACGGGCGGGCGGGCACTACGCCGGCCGAAAAGACGGGATGCGCAAGCCGTGGATCGATAGGATGGTAGGTGGGTTTAGGCACATCTTCATATTTTTGTGTTCCAATGCCATTTTTATGGCTTGTAAATTCATACAATGGTCCCTTAGGCCTTCACATGAAGTTTCTTGGCAAGACGACTCGTTTTCTATTTTTCATGATTTTTGAAACTTTTTCCAGTTCGAGATTTTTTAAAATTTTTTCAGAAGGAGTTTTCATGTCAAACTTGGTAGACGTGATCCTTGTGTTTTTTTTGGCATGCACAAAAAAATTCAGGTAAAAACTTGAAGTGTACAAGATTTTGTGACCATTTGAAAAAAGTGTCCCCATTTGAGACACTTTAATGGCTACTGGTAGCAAACCTGTAAAATCTCAAATGCTCTTTAAGGGGGTGTGAGTTTTCAAAGTTTGATGAGGGATAGGGGGCCAATATAAGGGCCAAGTACCAGCACCCATCACTTATCATGTGCGCACAACCCCCCCGGCCCCCCGATCGTCGGAACCCCAATGCCACCGATCAGGTTCTCCGGTGATGGTGCCCTGATGAAGAAAAATGCTGCACCAGAACATGCCCGAGCACAGCATGTGCTGCTACAACCCTCGGTCCGGTTCAATCTTAGACTGGGAATGAACTCCATATGCTTAGACTGGGAATAAACTCCATATGCCTTAGTCAACCCTAGAAACGAGCGTACGGGCACTCAGCCGGCTAGAGGGGCGGGATGCGCAAGCCGGGGATTGGCCGGGTCCCCTCTGGGTGCTGCCGATCCTGCTACCTAACCCTTGGTCCAGTCCGATCTTAGACTAGGAATGAACTCCGTATGCCTAAGCCAACTGACGAAACGAGCGGACGGGCAGGCGGGCACTACACCGGCCAGAGAGACGGGATGCGCATGCTGTGGATCGATAGGGTGGTAGGTGGGTGTAGGCACATCTTCATATTTTTGCGTGCCAATGCCATTTTTATGGCTTATAAATTCATACAATGGTCCCTTAAGCCTTCACGTGAAGCTTCATGGCAAGACAACTCGTTTTCTATTTTTGACGATTTTCAAAACTTTTTGCGGTTTGGGATTTTTTAAAATTTTTTCTTAACTAGTTTTGGCCCCAAACTTGGTAGACGTGATCCTTGTATTTCTGTTGGCATGCACAAAAAAATTCAGCTAAAAACTCGAAGTGTACAAGATTTTGTGACCATTTGAAAAAAGTGTCCCCAGTTCAGACACTTTAATGGCTACTGGCAGCAAACCTGTAAAATCTCAAATGCTCTTTAAGGGGGTGCGAGTTCTCAAGGTTTGATGAGGGATAGGGGGCCAATATAAGGGCCAAGTACCAGCACCCATTACACATCATGTGCGCACACCCCCCGGCCCCCCCGATCGTCGGAACCCCAACGTCGCCGGTCAGGTTCTCCGGCGATGCTCCAGCGATGGTGCCCCGACGAAGAAAAAATGCGGCACCAGCACATGCCCGAGCCTAGAATGTGCTGCCGCAACCCTTGGTCCGGTCCGATCTTAGACTGGTAACAAACTTTGTATGCTTAGACTGGGAATGAACTCCGTACGCCTAAGTCAATGCATGAAACGAGCGAGTGAGTGCTCAGTCAGCCAGAGGGGCGGGATGCTCAAGTTGGGATCGGCCGGGTCCCTCTCTGCATGCTGCCGATCCTGCTGTTGCAACCCTCGATTTGATCCGGTCATACACTAGGAACGAACTCTGTATGCCTAAGCCAACCGACGAAACGAGCGGACGGGCGGGCAGGCACTACGTCGGCCAGAGAGGCGGGATGCGCAAGCCGTGGATCGATAGGGTTGTAGGTGGGTTTAGGCACATCTTCATATTTCTGCATGCCAATGCCATTTTTATGGCTTGTAAATTCATGCAATGGTCCCTTAAGCCTTTACGTGAAGTTTCATGGCAAGACGACTCCTTTTCTATTTTTCACGATTTTTGAAACCTTTTACGGTTCAAGATTTTTTAAAATCTTTTCGGAAGGTTTTTGGCCCTAAACTTGGTAGACGTGATCCTTGTGTTTTTGTTGGCATGCACAAAAAAATTCAGGTAAAAACTCGAAGTGTACAAGATATTGTGACCATTTGAAAAAAGTGTCCCCATTTCAGACACTTTAATGGCTACTGGTAGCAAACCTGTAAAATCCCAAATGCTCTTTAAGTGGGTGTGAGTTATCAAAATTTGATGAGGGATAGGGGGCCAATATATGGGCCAAGTACCACCACCCATCGCATATCATGTGCGTACACCCCCCCCGGTCCCCCCGATCGCTGGAACCCCAATGTTGCCGGTCAGGTTCTCCGACGATGGTGCCCCGACGAAGGAAAATGCGGGACCAGCACATGCCCGAGCACAGCATGTGCTGCTGCAACCCTCGGTCTGGTTCAATCTTAGACTGGGAATGAACTCCATATGCTTAGACTGGGAATAAACTCCATATGCCTAAGTCAACCCTAGAAACGAGCGTACGGGCGCTTAGCCGGCTAGAGGGGCGGGATGCGCAAGCCGGGGATCGGCCAGGTCCCCCTCTGGGTGCTGTCGATCCTGCTACCGTAACCCTTGATCCAGTCTGATCTTAGACTAGGAATGAACTTCGTATGCCTAAGCCAACCGACGAAACGAGCGAACGGGCGGGCGGGCACTACACCGACCAGAGAGACAGGATGCGTAAGCCGTGGATCGATAGGGTGGTAGGTGGGTTTAGGTACATCTTCATATTTCTGTGTGCCAATGCCATTTTTATGGCTTGTAAATTCATACAATGGTCCCTTAAGCCTTCACGTGAAGCTTCATGTCAAGACAACTCGTTTTCTATTTTTGACGATTTTTGAAACTTTTTACGGTTCAGGATTTTTTAAAATTTTTTCTTACGTAGTTTTGGCCCCAAACTTGGTAGACGTGATCCTTGTTTTTTTTTGGCATGCACAAAAAAATTCAGCTAAAAACTCGAAGTGTACAAGATTTTGTGACCATTTGAAAAAAGTGTCCCCATTTCAGACACTTCAATGGCTACTGGCAGCAAACCTGTAAAATCTCAAATGCTCTTTAAGGGGATGTGAGTTCTCGAGGTTTGATGAGGGATAGAGGGCCAATATAAGGGCCAAGTACCAGCACCCATTACACATCTTGTGCGCACACCCCCCAGCCCCCCCGATCGCCGGAACCCCAATGCCGCCAGTCAGGTTCTCCGATGATGCTCCGACGATGGTGCCCTGACAAAGAAAAATGTGGCACCGGCACATGCCTGAGCCTAGCATGTGCTGCCGTAACCCTCAATCTAGTCTGATCTTAGACTGGGAATGAACTTTGTATGCTTAGACTGGGAATTAACTCGTATGCCTAAGTCAACCTACAAAACGAGCATGCGGGCGCTCAGCCGGCCAGAGGGATGCGTAAGCCGGGGATCGGTCGGGTCCCCATCTGTGTGCTACCAATCCTACTGCCATAACTCTTGGTCTGATCTGATCTTAGATTGGGAATGAACTCCGTATGCCTAAGCGAACCGATGAAACGAGCGAGCGGGCGGGCGGGTGGGCACTACGCCGGCCAGAGAGATGGGATGCGCAAGCCGTGTATCGATAGGGTGGTAGGTGCATTTAGGCACATCCTCATATTTCTACATGCCAATGCCATTTTTATGGCTTGTAAATTCATACAATTGTCCCTTAAGCGTTCACGTGAAGTTTCATGGCAAGACGACTCGTTTTCTATTTTTCATGATTTTTGAAACTTTTTACGGTTTGGATTTTGAAAATTTTTTCGGAGGATTTTCACCCCAAACTTGATGACGTGATCCTGTATTTTTTTGGCATGCACAAAAAAATTCAGCTAAAAACTCGAAGTGTACAAGATTTTGTGACCAATTTGAAAAAATGACCCCATTTTAGACACTTTAATGCCTACTGGCAGCAAACCTATAAAATCTCAAATGCTCTTTAAAGGGTGTGAGTTCTATAGGTTTGATGAGGGATAGGGGGATAATATACGGGCCAAGTACCAGCACCCATCGCACATCATGTGCGCACACCCCCCGGCCCCCCGATCGCCGGAACCCCAATGCCGCAAGTTAGGTTCTTTGGCGATGCTCCGACGATGGTGCCCCGATGAAGAAAAATATGGCACCAAGACATGCCTGAGCCTAGCTTGTGTTGCCGCAACCCTCGGTCTGATCTGATCTTAGACTGGGAATGAACTCCGTATGCCTAAGTCAACCCACGAAACGAGCGTGTGGGGGCTCAACCGGCCAGATGGGTCGAATGCGCAAGCTGGGGATCGGTCGGGTCCCTCTCTGCATGTTGCCGATCCTGCTGCCGCAACCCTCGGTCTGATCTGATCTTAGACTGAGAATGAACTCTGTATGCCTAAGCCAACTGACGAAACGAGCGGGCAGGCGGGCGGGCAATACGCCGGCCAGAGAGACGGGATGTGCAACCGTGGATCGATAGGGTGGTAGGTTGGTTTAGGCACATCTTCATATTTCCATGTGCCAATGCCATTTTCATGGCTTCTAAATTCATACAATGGTCCCTTAAGCCTTCATGTGAAGTTTCATGGCAAGACGACTCGTTTTCTATTTTTCACGATTTTTGAAACTTTTTACGGTTTGGGATTTTTTCAAATTTTTTCGGAAGGAGTTTTGGCCCCAAACATGGTAGACAGGATCCTTGTATTTTTTTTGGTATGCACAAAAACATTCAGCTAAAAACTCGAAGTGTACAAGATTTTGTGACCATTTGAAAAAAATGTCCCCATTTTAGACACTTTAATGGCTACTGGTAGCAAACCTGTAAAATCTCAAATGCTTTTTAAGGGGGTGTGAGTTCTCGAGGTTTGATGAGGGATAGAAGGATAATATACGGGCCAAGTACCAGTACCCATCGCACATTATGTGCGCACACCCCTCAGCTCCCCGATCATCGGAACCCCAATGCCACAGGTCAGGTTCTCCGACAATGCTCCAGCGATGGTGCCCCGACGAAGAAAAATACGGCATAGCACATGCTCGAGCCTAGCATGTGCTGCTGAAACCCTCAGTCCGATCTGATCTTAGACTGGGAATGAACTCCGTATGCCTAAGTCAACCCACGAAACGAGCGTGCGGGGGCTCAGCCGGCCAGAGGGGTGGGTTGCGCAAGTCGGGGATCGGTCGGGTCCTCCACTGTGTGCTGTCTATCCTGCTACCGCAACCCTTGGTTTAGTCCGATCTTAGACTGGGAATGAACTCCTATTGCCTAAGCCAACTGACGAAATGAGCGGGCGGGCAGGCGGGCGAGTACTACGCCGACCAGAGAGACGGGATGCGCAAGCCGTGGATCGATAGGGTGGTAGGTGGGTTTAGGCACATCTTCATATTTCTATGTGCCAATACCATTTTTATGGCTTGTAAATTCATACAATGGTCCCTTAACGCTTCACATGAAGTTTCATGGCAAGACGACTCGTTTTCTATTTTTCACAATTTTCGAAAACTTTTTACGGTTCACGATTTTTTAAAATTTTTTCGAAAGCAGTTTTATCCCCAAACTTGGTAGACATGATCCTTGTATTTTTGTTGGCATGCACAAAAAAATTCAGCTAAAAACTCGAAGTGTACAAGATTTTGTGACCATTTGAAAAAAGTGTCCCCATTTTAGACACTTTAATGGCTACTGGCAGCAAACCTGTAAAATCTCAAATGCTCTTTAAGGGGGTGTGAGTTCTTGAGGTTTGATGATGGATGGGGGGCCAATATAAGGGCCAAGTACCAGCACCCATCGCACATCATGTGTGCACACCCCCTGGCCCCCCTGATCGCCGGAACCCCAATGCCGCCGGTCAGGTTCTCCGACGATGCTTCGACGATGGTGCCCCGACGAAGAAAAATGCGGCACTAGCACATGCCCGAGCCTAGCATTTGCTGCCGCAACCCTCAATTCCGTCTAATCTTAGACTGGCAATGAACTCCGTATGCTCAGACTAGGAATCAACTCCATATGCCTAAGTCAACCCATGAAATTAGCGTGCGGGGGCTCAGTCAGCTAGAGGGGTGGGATGCACAAGTCTGGGATCGATCGGATCCCCCTCTGTGTGCTGTTGATCCTGCTGCCATAACGCTCAGTCGGGTTTGATCTTGGACTGGGAATGAACTCCGTATGCCTAAACCAACCGACGAAACGAGCGGACGGGCGGGCGGGCACTACGCCGGCCAAAGAGATGGGATGCGCAAGCCGTGGATCGATAGGGTGGTAGGTGGGTTTAGGCACATCTTCATATTTCTACGTGCCAATGCCATTTTTATGGCTTGTAAATTCATACAATGGTCCCTTAAGCCTTCACGTGAAGTTTCATGGCAAGACGACTCGTTTTCTATTTTTCATGATTTTCAAAACTTTTTGAGCTTCGGGATTTTTTAAAATTTTTTCGGAAGGTTTTTTGGCCCCAAACTTGGTGGACATGATCCTTGTATTTTTGTTGGCATGCATAAAAAAATTTAGCTAAAAACTCTAAGTGTACAAGATTTTGTGACCATTTGAAAAAAATGTCCCCATTTCGGACACTTTAATGGCTACTGGCAGCAAAACTGTAAAATCTCAAATGCTCCTTAAGGGGGGTGAGTTCTTGAGGTTTGATGAGGGATAGGGGGCCAATATAAGGGCCAAGTACAAGCACCCAACACATCATGTGCGCACAGCCCCCGGCCCCCCCAATCGCTGGAACTCTAATGCTGCCGGTCAGGTTCTCCAATGATGCTCCAGTGATGGTGCTAGGGCGAAGAAAAATGAGGCACCAGCACATGCCCGAGCCTAGCATGAACTGCCGCAACCCTCGCTCCGATTCGATCTTAGACTGGGAATGAACTCTGTATGCTTAGACTGGGAATAGGGTGAAGTTCCAGCACCCATCCTACATCATGCGCGCACACGTCCCCCGGCCCCCCGATCACCGGAACCCCAATGCCGTCGGTTAGGTTCTCCGGCGATGCTTCGGTGATGGTGCCCCAGTGAAGAAAAATATGGCACCAGCACATGCCCGAGCCCAACATGTGCTGTCGCAACCCTCGGTCCGGACCGATTTTAGACTGGAAATGAACTCCGTATGCTTAGACTGGGAATCAACTTCGTATGCCTAAGTCAACCCACGAAACGAGCGCACGGGCACTCAACCGGGAGGAAGGGTACGATACGTAAGCCGAGGATCGACCGGGTCCCCTTCTGCGTGCTGTTGATCCTACTACCGTAACCCTTGGTCCGGTCCGATCTTAGACTGGGAATGAACTCCATATGCCTAAGCCAACCGATGAAATGAGCGGGCGGGCAGGCACCACGCCGGCCAGAGATACGGGATGCGCAAGTCGTGGATCGATAGGGTGGTAGATGGGTTTAGGCACATCTTCATATTTCTGCATGCCAATGCCATTTTTATGGCTTGTAAATTCATACAATGGTCCCTTGAGCCTCCACGTGAAGTTTCATTCCAAGACAACTCGTTTTCTATTTTTCACGGTTTTCAAAACTTTTTATGGTTTGGGATTTTTTTAAATTTTTTTGGAAGGAGTTTTGACCAAAAACTCGGTAGACGTGATCCTTGTATTTTTGTTGGCATGCATAAAAAAATTCAGCTAAAAACTCGAAGTGCACAAGATTTTGTGACCATTTGAAAAAAATGTCCCGATTTCATACACTTTAATGCCTACTGGCAGCAAACCTGTGAAATCTCAAATGCCCTTTAAAAGGGTGTGAGTTCTCGAGGTTTGATGAGAGATAGGGGGCCAATATAAGAGCCAAGTACCAGCACCCATCGCACATCATGTGCGAACACCCCTCGGCCCCCCCGATCGTCAGAACCCCAATGCCGTAGGTCAGGTTCTCCGGCGATGCTCCGATGATGGTGCCCCGACGAAGAAAAATACGACACTAGCACATGCCCGAGCCCTGTATGTGCTGCCGTAACCCTTGGTTTGGTCCGATCTTAGAATGGGAATGAACTCTGTATGCTTAGACTGGGAATGAACTCGAATGCCTATGTCAACCCACGAAACGAGCGTACGGGTGCTCAGCCGGCCAAAGGGGCAGGATGCGCAAGCCGGGGATCGGCCGGGTCCCCCTCTACGTGCTACCGATCCTGCTGTCGCAACCCTCGGTCTGGTCTGATCTTAGACTAAGAATGAACTCCGTATGCCTAAGCCAACTGACGAAACGAGCGGACGGGCGGGCACTACACCGGCCAGAGAGACGGGATGTGCAAGCCGTGGATCGATAGGGTGGTAGGTGCGTTTAATCACATCTTCATATTTCTGCATGCCAATGCCTTTTTTATGGCTTGTAAATTCATACAATGGTCCCTTAAGCCTTCACGTGAAGTTTCATGGCGAGACGACTCGTTTTTTATTTTCAAGATTTTTGAAACCTTTTGCTGTTCAGGATTTTTTAAAATTTTTTTGAAAGGTGTTTTGCCCCCAAACTTGGTAGACATGATCCTTGTATTTTTGTTGGCATGCACAAAAAAATTCAGCCTAAAACTGGAAGTGTACAAGATTTTGTGACCATTTGAAAAAATTGTCTCCATTTTAGACATTTTAAAGGCTACTGGCAGCAAACCTGTAAAATCTCAAATGCTTTTTAAGGGGGTGTGAGTTTTTGAGGTTTGATGAGGGATAGTGGGATATTATACGGGCTATGTACCAGTACCCATCGCACATCATGTGCGCACACCCCCCGGCCCTTCGATTGCCGGAACCCCAATGCCGTAGGTCAGGTTCTCCGACGATGCTTCGACGATGGTGCCCCGGCGAAGAAAAATGCGGCACCAGCACATGCGCGAGCCCAGCAACTGCTGCTGCAACCCTCGGTCCGATCCGATCTTAGACTGGGAATGAACTCCGTATGCTTAGACTGGGAATGAACTCCGTATGCCTAAGTCAACCCACGAAACGAGCGTGCGGGCGCTCAACCGGCCAGAGGGGCAGGATGCGCAAGCTGGGGATCGGTCGGGTCCCCCTCTGCATGCTGCCGATTCTACTGCCATAACCTTCGATCAGGTTCGATCTTAGACTTGGAATGAACTCCGTATGCCTAAGCCAACCGACGAAACTAGCGGGCGGGCGGGCGGGCACTACGCCAGCTAGAGAGATGGGATGTGCAAGCCGTGGATCGACAGGGTGGTAGGTGCGTTTAGGCACATCTTCATATTTCTACATGCCAATGCCATTTTTATGGCTTGTAAATTCATACAATGGTCGCTTCGACCTTCACATGAAGTTTCATGGCAAGACGACTCGTTTTCTATTTTTCACGATTTTTGAAACTTTTTACGGTTTTGGATTTTTTAAAATTTTTTCGGAAGGAGTTTTGGCCCCAAACTTGGTAGACATGATCCTTGTATTTTTGTGGGCATGAACAAAAAAAAGTCAGCTAAAAACTCGAATTGTACAAGATTTTGTGACCATTTGAAAAAAATGTCCCCATTTCAGACACTTTAATTGCTACTGGCAGCAAACTTGTAAAATCTCAAATGCTCTTTAAAGGGGTGTGAGTTCTTGAGGTTTGATGAGGGATAGGGGGCCAATATAAGGGCCAAGTACAAGCACCCATCACACATCATGTGCGCACACCCCCGGCCCCCCCGATCGCAGGAACACAAATGCCGTCGGTCAGGTTCTCCAATGATGCTCTGGGGATGGTGCCAGGGCGAAGAAAAATGCGGCACCAGCACATGCCCGAGCCTAGCATGTGCCGTCGCAACCCTCGCTCCGGTTCAATCTTAGACTGGGAATGAACTCCGTATGCTTTGACTAGGAATGAACTCCGTACGCCTAAGTCAACCCACGAAACAAGCGTGCGGGCGCTCATCCGACCAGAGGGGTGGGATGCGTAAGCCGGGGATCAGCCCCCCAATCATCGAAACCCCAATGCCGCCGGTCAGGTTCTCCAACAATGGTGCCCTGACGAAGAAAAAAGTGGCACCATCACATGCCAGAGCCCAGCATGTGCTGCCGTAACCCTTGGTCTGATCCGATCTTAGACTGGGAATGAACTCTGTATGCCTAAGTCAACCCACGAAACAAGCGTGCGGGCGCTCAGTCGACCAGATGGGCGGGATGCTTAAGCCGGGGATCGACCAGCTCCTCCTCTGCGTGCTACCGATCCTGCTGTAGCAACCCTCGGTCCGATCTGATCTTAGACTGGGAATAAACTCCGTATGCCTAAGCCAACCGATGAAACGAGCGAGCGGGTGGGCGGGCGGGCACTACGCCGACCAGAGAGACAAGATGCGCAAGCCATGAATCGACAGGGTGGTAGGTGGGTTTAGCCATATCTTCATATTTCTACGCGCCAATGCCATTTGTATGGCTTGTAAATTCATACAATGGTCCCTTAAGCCTTCACGTGAAGTTTCATTTCAAGACGACTACTTTTCTATTTTTCACGATTTTTGAAACTTTTTACGGTTTGGGATTTTTTAAAATTTTTTCGAAAGGAGTTTTGGCCCCAAACTTGGTAGACGTGATCCTTGTATTTTTGTTGGCATGCACAAAAACATTCAGCTAAAAAATCGAAGTGTACAAGATTTTGTGACCATTTGAAAAAAGTGTCCCCACTTTAGACACTTTAATGGCGACTGGCAGCAAACCTGTAAAATCTCAAATGTTCTTTAAGACAGTGTGAGTTCTCGAGGTTTGATGAGGGATAGGGGGATATTATACGGGCTAAGTACCAGCACCATTCGCCCATCATGTGCGCACACCCCCCCCGGCCCCCGATCGCCAGAACCCCAATGTCGTAGGTCAGGTTCTCCGACGATGCTCCGACGATGGTGCTCCGACAAAGAAAAATGCGGCACCAGGACATGCCCGAGCCCAGCAAGTGCTGTCGCAACCCTCAGTCCGGTCCGATCTTAGAATGGGAATGAACTCCGTATGCTTAGACTGGGAATGAACTCGTATGCCTAAGTCAACCCACAAAACGAGCGTGCGGGCGCTCAGTCGGCCAGAGGGGTGGGATGCGCAAGCCGGGGATCGGCCGGGTCCCCCTCTGCGTGCTGCCGATCCTGCTGCCACAACCCTCGGTTCGGTCCGATCTTAGACTAGGAATGAACTCCGTATGCCTAAGCCAACTGATGAAACGAGCGGGCGGGCGGGCACTACACCGGCCAGAGAGACGGGATGCACAAGCCCTGGATCGATAGGGTGGTAGGTGCGTTTAATCACATCTTCATATTTATTCATGCCAATGCCTTTTTTATGGCTTGTAAATTCATACAATGGTCCCATAAGCCTTCACGTGAAGTTTCATGGCAAGACGACTCGTTTACTATTTTTCACGATTTTTGCAACCTTTTGCTGTTTAGGATTTTTTAAAATTTTTTCGGAAGGTGTTTTGGCCCCAAACTTGGTAGGCATGATCCTAGTATTTTTGTTGGCATGCACCAAAAAATTCAGCCAAAAATTCGAAGTGTACAAGATTTTGTGACCATTTGAAAAAAATTGTCTCCATTTTAGACACTTTAACAGCTACTGGCAGGAAACTTGTAAAATCTCAAATGCTCTTTAAGGGGGTGTGAGTTCTCGAGGTTTGATGAGGGATAGTGAGATATTATACGGGCTATGTACTAGCACCCATCGCACATCATGTGTGCACACCCCCCCGCCCCCTGATCGTCGGAACGCCAATGCCGTAATTCAAGTTCTCCGACGATGCTCCGGCGATGGTGCCCCGATGAAGAAAAATACGGCACCAGCACATGCCCGAGCCTAGCAAGTGCTGCCACAACCCTCGGTCTGATCCGATCTTAGACTGGGAATGAACTCCGTATGCTTAGACTGGGAATGAACTCCGTATGCCTAAGTCAACCCACAAAATGAGCGTACGGGCGCTCAGCCAGCCAGAGGGGCGGGATGCGCAAGCTGGGGATCGGCCGCGTCCCCTTCTATGTGCTATCGATCCTGCTGTCACAACCCTTGGTCAGGTTCAATCTTAGACTTGGAATTAACTCCGTATGCCTAAGCCAACCGACGAAACGAGCAGGCGGGTGGGCGGGCACTACGCCGGCCAGAGAAATGGGATGTGCAAGCCGTGGATCGATAGGGTGGTAGGTGCGTTTAGGCACATCTTCATATTTCTATGTGCGAATGCCATTTTTATGGCTTGTAAATTCATACAATGGTCCCTTAAGCCTTCACGTGAAGTTTCATTTCAAGACGACTCATTTTCTATTTTTCACGATTTTTAAAACTTTTTAAGGTTCGGGATTTTTTAAAATTTTTTCGGAAGGAGTTTTGGCCCCAAACTTGGTAGACGTGATCCTTGTATAAAAACATTCAGCTAAAAAATCAAAGTGTACAAGATTTTGGGACCATTTGAAAAAAGTGTCCCCACTTCAGACACTTTAATGGCCACTAGCAGCAAACCTGTAAAATCTCAAATGCTCTTTAAGAGGGTGTGAGTTCTGGAGGTTTGATGAGGGATAAGGGGATATTATACAGGCTAAGTACCAGCACCCATCGCACATCATGTGCGCACACCCCCCCGGCCCCCCGATCGTCGGAACCCCAATGTCGCAGGTCAGGTTCTCTGACGATGCTCCGACGATGGTGCTCCGGCAAAGAAAAATGCGGCACCAGCACATGCCCGAGCCTAGCAAGTGCTGTCGCAACCCTCAGTCCGATCCGATCTTAGACTGGGAATGAACTCTGTATGCTTAGACTGGGAATGAACTCCGTATGACTAAGTCAACCCACGAAACGAGTGTGCGGGCGTTCAGCCGGCCAGAGGGGCGGGATGTGCAAGTCGGGGATCGGCTGGGTCCCCCTTTGCATGCTGCTAATCTTGCTGCCGCAACCCTCGGTCAGGTTCGATCTTAGACTTGGAATGAACTCCGTATGCGTAAGCCAACCGACGAAACGAGTGGGTGGGCGGCCGAGCCCTACGCCGACCTGAGAGACGGGATGTGCAAGCCGTGGATCGATAGGGTGGTAGGTGCGTTTAGGCACATCTTCATATTTCTATGTGCGAATGCCATTTTTATGGCTTGTAAATTCATACAATGGTCCCTTAAGCCTTCACATGAAGTTTCATGGCAAGACGACTCGTTTTCTATTTTTCATAATTTTTGAAACTTTTTACGGTTCGAGATTTTTTAAAATTTTTTCGGAAGGAGTTTTGGCCCCAAACTTGGTAGACATGATCCTTGTATTTTTTTTGGCATGCACAAAAAAATTCAGCTAAAAACTCGAAGTGTACAAGATTTTGTGACCATTTGAAAAAAATGTCCCCATTTGAGACACTTTAATGGCTACTGGCAGCAAACCTGTAAAATCTCAAATGCTCTTTAAAGGGGTGTGAGTTCTCAAGGTTTGATGAGGGATAGGGGGCCAATATAAGGGCCAGGTACCAGCACCCATCGCACATCATGCGTGCACACACCCCTTTGCCCCCCCGATCGTCAGAACCCCAATGCCGCCCGTCAGGTTCTCCAGCGATGCTCCGACGATGGTGCCCTGACGAAGAAAAATGCGACACCAGCACATGCCCAAGCCAAACATTTGCTACTGCAACCCTTGGTCCAGTCCGATCTTAGATTGGGAATGAACTCCATACGCTTAGACTGGAAATGAACTCCATATCCCTAAGTCAACCCACGAAACGAGCGTGCGGGTGCTTAGTCGGCCAGAGGTGCGGGATGCACAAGCCGAGGATTGGCTGGGTTCCCCTCTGCATGCTACCGATCCTACTGCCGTAACCCTTAGTCTGGTCAGATCTTAGACTGGGAATGAACTCTGCATACCTAAGCCAACCGACGAAACGAGCGGGCGGGCGGGCACTACGCCGACCAGAGAGACAGGATCCACAAGCCGTGAATCGATCAGGTGGTAGGTGGGTTTAGGCACATCTTTGTATTTCTGCGAGCCAATGCGATTTTTATGGCTTGTAAATTCATATAATGGTCCCTTAAGCCTTCACGTGAAGTTTCATTTCAAGACGACTCATTTTCTATTTTTCACGATTTTTGAAACTTTTTGCGGTTCGAGATTTTTTAAAATTTTTTGGAAGGAGCTTTGGCCCCAAACTTGGTGAACGTGATCCTTGTATTTTGGTAGGCATGCACATAAAAATTCAGCTAAAAACTCGAAGTGTACAAGATTTTGTGACCATTTGAAAAAAGTGTCCCCATTTCAGACACTTTAATGGCTATTGGCAGCAAACCTGTAAAATCTCAAATGCTCTTTAAGGGGGTGTGGGTTCTCGAGGTTTGATGTGGGATAGGAGGCCAATATAAGGGCCAAGTACCAGCACACATCGCACATTATGGCTGCACACCCCCCGGCACCTTCGATTATCGGAACCCTAATGCCGTCGATCAGGTTCTCCAGCGATCTTAGACTGGGTATGAACTTCGTATGCCTAAGCCAACCGACGAAACGAGCGGGTGGGCAGGCTGGCGGGCGGGTGGGTACTACGCCGGCTAGAAAGACGGGATGCGCAAGCTGTGAATCGATAGGGTGGTAGGTGGGTTTAGGCACATCTTCATATTTCTGCGTGCTAATGCCATTTTTATGGCATGTAAATTCATACAATGGTCCCTTAAGCCTTCACGTCAAAGTTCATGGTAGGATGACTCACTTTCTATTTTTCATGATATTTGAAACTTTTTGCGGTTCGAGATTTTTTTAAATTGTTTCAGAAGCAGTTTTGGCCCCAAACTTAGTAGACGTGATCCTTGTATTTTTTTTGGCATGCACAAAAAAATTCAGCTAAAAACTCGAGGTGTACAAGATTTTGTGACCATTCGAAAAAAGCGTCCCCACTTCAGACACTTTAATGGCTACCATCAGCAAACCTGTAAAATCTCAAATGCTGTTTAAGGGGGTGTGAGTTCTCGAGGTTTGATGAGGGATAGGGGGCCATATAAGGGCCAAGTACCAGCACCCATCGCACATCATGTGCGCACACCCCCCGGCCCCCCCGATCGTAGGAACCCTAATGCCGTCGGTCAGGTTCTCCGGTGATGCTCCGACGATGGTGGCCCGCGAAGAAAAATGCGACACCAGCACATGCCCGAGCCCAGCATGTGCTGCCGCATCCCTCGGTTCGGTCTGATCTTAGACTGGGAATGAACTCCGTGTGCTTAGATAGGGAATGAACTCCGTATGCCTAAGTCAACCCAAGAAACAAGCGTGCGGGCGCTCAGTCGGCCAGAGGGGTGGGATGCACTACCCGGGGATCGGTCGGGTCCCCCTCTGCGCGCTGTCGATCCTGCTACTGCAACCCTCGTTCCAGTCCAATCTTAGACTGGGAATAAACTCTGTATGCCTAAGCAAACCAACGAAACAAGCAGACGGGCGGACGGGTGGGCATTACGTCGGCCAGAGAGACAGGATGCGCAAGCTGTTGATCGATAGAGTGGCAGGTGGGTTTAGGCACATCTTTTATATTTCTATGTGCCAATTCCATTTTTATGGCTTGTAAATTCATACAATGGTCCCTTAAGCTTTCACGTGAAGTTTCATGGCAAGACGACTCGTTTTTTATTTTTCAAAATTTTTGAAAGTTTTGCAGTTTGAGATTTTTTTAAATTTTTTCGAAAGGAATTTTGGCCCCAAACTTGGTAGACGTGATCCCTGAATCAGCTAAAAACTCGAAGTGTATAAGATTTTGTGACCATTTGAAAAAAGTGTCCCCATTTCAGACACTTTAATGGCTACTGGTAGCAAACCTGTAAAATCTCAAATGCCATTTATGGGGGTGTGAGTTCTCGAGCTTTGATGAGGGATAGGGGGCCAATATAAGGGCCAAGTACCACCACCCATCGCACATCATGTGTGCGCACCCCCGCCCCCCTGATCGTCGGAACCCCAATGCCGTCGGTCAGGTTCTCCGACGATGCTCCGGCAATGGTGCCCCAATGAAAAAAAATACAGTACCAGCACATACTCGAGCCCAGCATGTGCTGTCGCAACCCTTGGTCCGGTCCGATCTTAGACTGGGAATGAACTCCTTATGCCTAAGTCAACCCACGAAACCAGTGTGCGTGCGCTCAGTCGGCTAGAGGGGCGGGATGCACAAGTCGGGGATCGGTTGGGTCCCCCTCTGCATGTTGTCGTAACCCTCAGTCCGGTCTGATCTTAGACTGGGAATGAACTCCATATGCCTAGGCCAACCGACGAAATGACCAGCCGGGCGGGCGGGCAGTACGCCGGCCAGAGCGACGGGATGCGCAAGCCATGGATCGATAGGGTGGTAGGTGGGTTTAGGCACATCTCCATATTTCGGTGTGCCAATGCCATTTTTATGGCTTGTAAATTCATACAATGGTCCCTTAAGCCTTCACTACTTCACGGCAAGATGACTCATTTTTTATTTTTCACGATTTTCAAAACTCTTCGCAGTTCAGGATTTTTTAAAATTTTTTCGAAAAGAGTTTTGGTCCCAAACTTGGTAGACGTGATCCTTGTATTCTTTTTGGCACGAACAAAAAAATTCAGCTAAAAACTCGAAGTGTACAAGATTTTGTGACCATTTGAAAAAAGGGTCCCCATTTCAGACACTTTAATGGCTACTAGCAGTAAACCTGTAAAATCTCAAATGCTCTTTAAGGGGGTGTGAGTTCTTGAGGTTTGATGAGGGATAGGGGGCCAATATAAATGCCAAGTACCAGCACCCATCGCACATCATGCGCGCACACACCCCCGGCCCCCGATCGCTGGAACCCCAATGCCGTCGGTTAGCTTCTACGGCGATGCTCCGGCGATGGCACCCCGGTGAAGAAAAATGCGGCACCAGCACATGCCCGAGCTCAGCATGTGCTACCGCAACCCTCGACCCGATCCGATCTTAGACTCAAAATGAACTCCGTATGCTTAAACTGGGAGTGAACTCCGTATTCCTAAGTCAACCCACGAAACGAGCGTGCGGGTGCTCAACCGGCCAGAGGGGCGGGATGCGCAAGCCGGGGATCGATCGGGTCCCGCTTTGCGTGCTACCAATCCTACTGCTGCAACCCTCGGTCCGGTCCTATCTTAGACTGGGAATGAACTCCGTATGCCTAAGCCAACCGACGAAACGAGCGGGCGGGCGGGAAGGCGGGCACTATGCCGGCCAGAGAGACTGGATGCGCAAGTCGTGGATCGATAAGGTGGTAGGTGGGTTTAGGCACATCTTCATATTTCTGCATGCCAATGCAATTTTTATGGCTTGTAAATTCATACAATGGTCCCTTAAGCCTTCACGTGAAGTTTCATGGCAAGACGACTCATTTTCTATTTTTCATGATTTGCAAAACCTTTTGCAGTTCAGGATTTTTTAAAATTTTTTTGGAAAGAGTTTTGGCCCCAAACTTGGTAGACGTGATCCTTGTATTTTTGTTGGCATGCACAAAAAAATTTAGCCAAAAACTCGACGTGTACAAGATTTTGTGACCATTCAAAAAAAGTGTCCCCATTTCAGACACTTTAATGGCTACTAGCAGCAAACCTGTAGAATCTCAAATGCTCTTTAAGGGGGTGTGAGTTCTCGAGGTTTGATGAGGGATAGGGGGCCAATATAAGGGCTAAGTACGAGCACCCATCACACATCATGCGTGCACACACCCCCCGGCCCCCCGATCACCGGAACCCCAATGCCGCCGGTTAGCTTCTACGGCGATGCTCCGGCGATGGCGCCCCGGTGAAGAAAAATGCGGCACCAGCACATGCCTGAGCCCAGCATGTGCTGCCGCAACCCTCGGTCTGATCCGATCTTAGACTGGGATTGAACTCCATATGCTTAGACTGGGAATGAACTCCGTATGCTTAAGTCAATCCACGAAACGAGCGTGTGGGTGCTCAGCCGGCCAGAGGGCAGGATGCACAAGCCGGGGATCGGTCGGGTACCCCTCTGCGTGCTGCCAATCCTACTGCCGTAACCCTCAGTCCAGTCCTATCTTAGACTGGGAATGAACTCTGTATGCCTAAGCCAACTGACGAAATGAGTGGGCGGGCGGCCGGCCAGAGAGACGGGATACGCTCGCCGTGGATCGATAAGGTGGTAGGTGGGTTTAGGCACATCTTCATATTTCTGCATGCCAATGCCATTTTTATGGCTTGTAAATTCATACAATGGTCCGCTAAGCCTTCACGTGAAGTTTCATGGCAAGACAACTCGTTTTCTATTTTTCATGATTTTCAAAAATTTTTGGGGTTCCAGATTTTTTTAAATTTTTTCGAAAGGATTTTTGGCCCTAAACTTGGTAGACGTGATCCTTGTATTTTTGTTGGCATGCAAAAAAAACTTCAGCCAAAAACTTGAAGTGTACAAGATTTTGTGACAATTTGAAAAAAGTGTGCCCATTTTAGACACTTTCATGGCTACTGGCAGCAAACCTGTAAAATCTCAAATGCTCTTTAAGGGGGTGTGAGTTCTCGAGGTTTGATGAGGGATAGGGGGCCAATATAAGGGCCAGGTACCAGCACCCATCGCACATCATGTGCGCACACCCCCTGGCCCCCCCGATCGTATCAACCCCAATGCCGCCGGTTAGGTTCTCCAGCGATGGTGCCCCGACGAAGAAAAATGCGGCACCAGCACATGCCTGAGCCCAGCATGTGCTACCGCAACCCTCGGTCTGGTCTGATCTTAGACTGGGAATGAACTCCGTATGCTTAGACTGGGAATAAACTCCGTATGCCTAAGTCAACCTACGAAACGAGCGTGCGGGCGCTCAGCCGGCCAGAGGGGCGCGAAGCGTAATCCGAGGATCGGTCGGGTCCCCTCTGCGTGCTGCCAATCCTGCTGCCACAACCCTCATTCTGGTCCAATCTTAGACTGGGAATGAATTCCGTATGCCTAAGCCAACCGACGAAACGAGCGGGCGGGTGAGCGGGCGGGCACTACGTCGGCCAGAGAGACGGGATGCGTAAGCGATGGATCGATAGCGTGGTAGGTGGGTTTAGGCACATCTTCATATTTCTCCATGCCAATGCCATTTTTATGGCTTGTGAATTCATACAATGGTCCCTTAAGCCTTCACGTGAAGTTTCAAGGCAAGACGACTCGTTCTCTATTTTTCACGATTTTCAAAACTTTTTATGGTTTAGGATTTTTTAAAATTTTTTCAGAAGGAGTTTTGGCCCCAAACTTTGTAGATGTGATCCTTGTATTTTTGTTAGCAGGCACAAAAAAATTCAGCTAAAAACTCAAAGTGTACAAGATTTTGTGACCATTTGAAAAAACTGTCCCCATTTCAGACACTTTAATTGCTACTGGCAGCAAACCTGTAAAATCTCAAATGCTCTTTAAAGGGGTGTGAGTTCTTGAGGTTTGATGAGGGATAGGGGGCCAATATAAGGGCCAAGTACCAGCAACCATCGCACATCATGTGCGCACACCCCCCAGCCCCTCCGCTCGCCGAAACCCCAATGCCGTCGATCAGGTTCTCCGGCGATGCTCCGACGATGTTGCCCCGACGAAGAAAAATGTGGCACCAGCACATGCCCGAGCCCAGCATGTGCTACAGCAACCCTTGGTCCAATCCGATCTTAGACTGGGAATGAACTCCGTATGCTTAGACTGGGAATGAACTCCGTATGCCTAAGTCAACCCACGAAATGAGCGTGCGGGCGCTCAGCAGGCCAAAGGGGTGAAATGCGCAAACCGGGGATCGATCGGGTCCCCCTCTGCATGCTGCTGATCCTGCTACCACAACCCTCATTTCGGTCCGATCTTAGACTGGGAATGAACTCCGTATGCCTTAGCCAACCGATGAAACGAGCGGGCGGACACTATGCCGGCCAGAGAGACGGATGTGCAAGCCGTGGATCGATAGGGTGGTAGGTGGGTTTAGGCACATCTTCATATTTCTACATGCCAATGCCACTTTTATGGCTTGTAAATTCATACAATGGTCCCTTAAGCCTTCACGTGAAGTTTCATGGCAAGACGACTCGTTTTTTTTTTTTCACGAATTTTGAAACTTTTTACGGTTCAGGATTTTTTTTAATTTTTTCGAAAGGAGTTTTGGCCCTAAACTTGGTAGACGTGATCCTTGTATTTTTGTTGGCCTGTATAAAAAATTCAGCTAAAAACTCGAAGTGTACAAGATTTTGTGACCATTTGAAAAAAGTGTCTCCATTTCAGACACTTTAATGGCTACTGGCAGCAAACCTGTAAAATCTCAAATGCACTTTAAGGGGGCGTGAGTTCTTGAGGTGTGATGAGGGATAGGGGGCCAATATAAGGGCCAAGTACCAGCACCCATCGCACATCATGTGCGCACACCCCCTGGCCCCCGATCGCCGGAACCCCAATGCCGTCTGTCAGGTTCTCCGGCGATGCTCCCGCGATTTGCCCCGACGAAGAAAAATGCGGCACCAGCACATGCCCGAGCCCAGCATGTACTATCGTAAACCTTGGTCCGGTCTGATCTTAGACTGGGAATGATCTCCAGTTGCTTAGACTGGGAATGAACTACGTATGCCTAAGTCAACCCACAAAACGAGCGTGCGGGTGCTCAGCCGGCCAGAGGGGTGGGATGCGTAAGCTGGGGATCGGCCGAGTCCCCCTCTACGTGTGCCAATCCTACTATCGCAACCCTCGGTTGGGTACGAACTTAGACTGGGAAAGAACTCCGTATGCCTAAGCCAACCGACAAAACGAGCGGGTGGGCAGACGGGCGGGCACTACGTCGGCCAGAGAGACGGGACGCGCAAGCCGTTCATCGATAGGGTAGTAGGTGGGTTTAGGCACATCTTCATATTTCTACATGCCAATGCCACTTTTATGGCTTGTAAATTCATATAGTGGTCCCTTAAGCCTTCACGTGAAGTTTCATGGCAAGACGACTCGTTTTTTTTTTTCATGATTTTTGAAACTTTTTGCGGTTCAAGATTTTTTTAAATTTTTTCGGAAGGAGTTTTGGCCCTAAACTTGGTAGACGTGATACTTGTATTTTTGTTTTAAAATTTTTTCGAAAGGAGTTTCGGAAGTGTACAAGATTTTGTGACCATTTGAAAAAAGTGTCCCCATTTTAGACACTTTAATGGCTACTCGCAGCAAACTTGTAAAATCTCAAATGCTTTTTAAGGGGGTGTGAGTTCTCGAGGTTTGATACGGGATAAGGGGCCAATATAAGGGCCAAGTACCAGCACCCATCGTACATCAAGTGCGCACACCCCCCCGGCCCCCTAGATCGTCGGAACCCCAATGTTACCGGTCAGGTTCTCTGACGATGCTCCAGCGATGGTGCCCCGGCGAAGAAAAATACGGCATCATCACATGCCCGAGCCCAGCATGCACTGCCGTAATCCTTGGTACGGTCCGATCTTAGACTGGGAATGAACTCTATATGCTTAGACTGGGAATGAACTCCGTATGCCTAAGTCAACCCACGAAATGAGCGTGCTGGCACTCAGCTGGCCAGAGGGGCGGGATGCGCAAGTCGGGGATCGGCTGGGTCCCCCTCTGCATGCTGCCGATCCTGCTGCTGTAACCCTCATTCTAGTTCAATCTTAGACTGGGAATGAACTTCGTATCGCTAACCCAATCGACGAAACGAGAGGGCGGGCGGGCACTACGCCGGCCAGAGAGACGAGATGCGCAACCCGTGGATCGATAGGGTAGTAGGTGGGTTTAGGCACATCTTCATATTTCTGCAAGCCAATGCCATTTTTATGGCTTGTAAATTCATACAATGGTCCCTTAAGCCTTCACGTGAAGTTTCATGGCAAGACGACTCGTTTTCTCTTTTTCACGATTTTTGAAACTTTTTGCGGTTTGGGATTTTTTAAAATTTTTTCGGAAGGTGTTTTGGTAACAAACTTGGTAGACGTGATCCTTGTATTTTTTTTGGCATGCACAAAAAATTTCAGCTAAAAACTCGAAGTGTACAAGATTTTGTGACCATTTGAAAAAAGTGTCCCCATTTTCAGACACTTTAATGGCTACTAGCAACAAACCTGTAAAATCTCAAATACTCTTTAAGGGGTGTGAGTTCTTGAGGTTTGATGAGGGAAAGGGGGCCAATATAAGGGCCATGTACCAGCACCCATCACACATCATGTGCGCACAGCCCTCTGGCCCCCCTAATCTTCGGAACCCTAATGCCATCGATCAGGTTCTCCGACGATGGTGCCACGGCGAAGAAAAATGCGGCGCCAGCACATGCCCGAGCCCAACATGTGCTACCGCAACCCTTGGTCCGGTCCGATCTTGGACTGGGAATGAACTCCGTATGCTTAGACTGGGAATGAACTCCGTATGCCTAAGTCAACCCACGAAACGAGCGTGCGGGTGCTCAGATGGCCAGAGGGCTGGGATGCACAAGCCGAGGATCGACCGGGTCCCCTTCTACGTGTTACGAATCCTGCTGCCACAACCCTCGGTCTGGTCTGATCTTAGACTGGGAATGAACTTCGTATGCCTAAGCCAACCGACGAAATGAGCGGGCGGGCGGGCTGGCGGGCACTATGCCGACCAGAGAGACGGGATGCGCAAGCCATGGATTAATAGGGTGGTAGGTGGGTTTAAGCACATCTTAATATTTCTATGTGCCAATGCCATTTTTATGGCTTGTAAATTCATACAATGGTCCCTTAAGCCTCACATGAAGTTTCATGGCAAGACGACTCGCTTTCTATTTTGCGTAATTTTCAAAAGTTTTTACGGTTCGGGATTTTTTAAAATTTTTTCGGAAGGAGTTTTGGCCCCAAACTTGGTAGACGTGATCCTTGTATTTTTGTTAGCATGCACAAAAAAATTCAGCTAAAAACTCGAAGTGTACAAGATTTTGTGACCATTTGAAAAAAGTATCCCCATTTCAGACACTTTAATGGCTACTGGCAGCAAACTTGTAAAATCTCAAATGCTCTTTAAGGGGGTGTGAGTTCTCGAGGTTTGATGTGGGATAGGGGGCCAATATAAGGGCCAAGTACCAGGACCCATCGCACATCATGTGCGCACACCCCCCGGCCCCCCGATCATCGGAACCCCAATGCTCTGGCGATGGTGCCCCGACGAAGAAAAATTTGGCACCAGCACATGCCCGAGCCCAACATGTGCTGCCACAACCCTCGGTCCGGTCTAATCTTAGACTGGGAATGAACTCTGTATGCTTAGACTGGGAATGAACTCCGTATGCCTAAGTCAACCCATGAAACGAGCGTGTGGGCGCTCAGGCGGCCAGAGGGGTGGGATGCACAAGCCGGGGATCAGCGGGGTCCCCCTCTACGTGCTGCCAATCCTGCTACCGCAACCCTCGGTCTGGTCTAATCTTAGACTGGGAATGAACTTCGTATGCCTAAGCCAACTGACGAAACGAGCGGGCGGGCAGGTGGGCACTATGCCGGCCAGAGAGACGGGATGCGCAGGCCATGGATCGATAGGGTGGTAGGTGGGTTTAGGCACATCTTCATATTTGTGCGTGCCAATGCCATTTTTATGCCTTGTAAATTCATACAATGGTCCCTTAAGCCTTGACGTGAAGTTTGATGGCAAGATGACTCGTTTTCTATTTTTCACGATTTTTGAAACTTTTTGCGGTTTGGGATTTTTTAAAATTTTTTGGGAAGGAGTTTTCTCCCCAAACTTGTTGACGTAATCCTTGTATTTTTGTTGGCATGCAAAAAAAATTCAGCTAAAAACTCGAACTCTACAAGATTTTGTGACCATTCGAAAATAGTGTCCCCATTTCAGACACTTTAATGGCTACTGGCAGCAAACCTATAAAATCTCAAATGCTGTTTAAGGGGGTGTGAGTTCTTGAGGTTTGATGAGTGATAGGGGCCAGTATAAGGGCCAAGTACCAGCATCCATCGCACATCATGTGCGCACCCCCCGGCCCCCCCGATCGTCAGAACTGCAATGCCGTCGGTCAGGTTCTCCGGTGATGCTTCGACGATGGTGCCCCAGCGAAGAAAAATACGGAACCAGCACTTGCCTGACCTCGGCATGGGCTGCCGCAACCCTCGGTCCGGTCCAATCTTAGACTGGGAATGAACTTCGTTTGTTAGATTGGGAATGAACTCCGTATGCCTAAGTCAACCCATGAAACGAGCGTGCGGGCGCTCAGGCGGCCAGAGGGGCAGGATGCGCAAGTCGAGGATCGGCTGGGTCCCCCTCTGCGTGCTGCTGATCCTGCTACCGCAACCCTCCGTCCGATCTGATCTTAGACTGGGAATGAACTTCGTATGCCTAAGCCAACCGACGAAATGAGCAGGCGGGCGGGTGGGTGGGCACTACGCCGACCAGAGAGACGGGATGCGCAAGCCGTGGATCGATAGGGTGGTTGGTGGGTTTAGGCACATCTTCATATTTCTGCGTGCCAATGCCATTTTTATGGCTTGTAAATTCCTACAATGGTCCCTTAAGCCTTCGCGTGAAGTTTCATGGCAAGATGACTTGTTTTCTATTTTTCATGATTTTTGAAACTTTTTGTGGTTCGTGATTTTTTAAAATTTTTTCGGAAGGGATTTTGGCCCCAGACTTGGTAGACGTGATCTTTGTATTTTTGTTGGCATGCATAAAATATTCAGCTAAAAGCTTGAAGTGTACAAGATTTTGTGACCTTTTGAAAAAAGTGTCCACATTTTAGACATTTTAATGGCTACTGGCAGCAAACCTGTAAAATCTCAAATGCTCTTTAAGGGGGTGTGAGTTCTCGAAGTTTGATGAGGGATAGGGGGCCAATATAAGGGCCAAGTACCAGCACCCATTGCACATCATGTGCGCACACCCCCCCGATCACCGGAACCCCAATGCCGTCGATTAGGTTCTCCGGTGATGCTTCGGTGATGGTGCCCCGACGAAGAAAAATACGGCACCAACACATGCCCGAGCCCAGCATGTGCTATCACAACCCTCGGTCCGGTCCAATGTTAGATTGGGAATGAACTCCGTATGCCTAAGTCAACCCACGAAACGAGCGCGCGAGCGGTCAGCCAGCTAGAAGGGTGGGATGCGTAAGCCGAGGATCGGTCGGGTCCCCCTCTACATACTGCCGATCCTACTGCCGTAACTCTTGGTCTGACCTGATCTCAGACTGGAATGAACTCCGTATGCCTAAGCCAACCGACGAAACAAGCGGGCGGGCAGGCAGGCTCTGCAATGGCCAGAGAGACGGGATGCGTAAGCCGTGGATCGATAGGCTGGTAGGTGGGTTTAGGCACATCTTCATATTTCTGCCTGCCAATGCCATTCTTATAGCTTGTAAGTTCATACAATGGTCCCTTAAGCCTCCACGTGAAGTTTCATGGCAAAACGACTCGTTTTTTATTTTTCACAATTTTTGAAACTTTTTGCGGTTCGGGATTTTTTAAAAGTTTTTTGAAAGGAGTTTTGGCCCCAAACTTGGTAGACACGATCCTTGTATTTTTTTTGGCATGCACAAAAAATTTCAGCTAAAAACTCGAAGTGTACAAGATTTTGTGACCATTCGAAACGAGCGGGCGGGCAGGTGGGCACTATGCCGGCCAGAGAGACGGGATGCGTAGGCCATGGATCGATAGGGTGGTAGGTGGGTTTAGGCACATCTTCATATTTGTGCGTGCCAATGCCATTTTTATGCCTTGTAAATTCATACAATGGTCCCTTAAGCCTTCACGTGAAGTTTGATGGCAAGATGACTCGTTTTCTATTTTTCACGATTTTTGAAACTTTTTGCGGTTTGGGATTTTTTAAAATTTTTTGGGAAGGAGTTTTCTCCCCAAACTTGTTGACGTAATCCTTGTATTTTTGTTGGCATGCAAAAAAAATTCAGCTAAAAACTCGAACTCTACAAGATTTTGTGACCATTCGAAAATAGTGTCCCCATTTCAGACACTTTAATGGCTACTGGCAGCAAACCTATAAAATCTCAATTGCTGTTTAAGGGGGTGTGAGTTCTTGAGGTTTGATGAGGGATAGGGGGCCAATATAAGGGTGAAGTACCAGCACCCATTGCACATCCGGTGCGCACACCCCCCCGACCCCCCCGATCGCCGGAACCCCAATGCTACCGGTCAGGTTCTCCGGTGATGCTCCGACGATGGTGCCCCGACGAAGAAAAATGTGGCACCAGCACATGCCTGAGCCCAGCATGTGCTGCCGCAACCCTCGGCCCGATCCGATCTTAGACTGGGAATGAACTCGGTATGCGTAGACTGGAAATGAAACTCCGTAATGCCTAAGGCAACCCATGAAATCGAGGCGTACGGGGCGCTCAGCCGGCCCAGAGGGGCAGGATGCGCAATTACCAGGGATCGTTACCGGGTCCCCCTCCTGCGTGCTACGATCCTGCCTGCTGCACCCCCCCCCTCTATCCAGTCCATCTTAGAACTGGGAATCGAACTCCGTATGCCCTAAAGCCAAACCGATGAAACGAGCGGGCGGGCCGGAGCGTGCAATACGCCGGCCAAGAAGAGACGGGAATGGCGCAAGCCGTGGATTCGATAGGGTGGTAGGTGGGTTTAGGGCACATTCTTCATATTTTTGCAATGCCCAGTGTCATTTTCAATGGCTTGTAAATTCCATACCAATGGTCCTTAAGCCTTCACGTGAAGTTTCCTTGGCAAGACGACTGCGTTTTCTATTTTTATAAATTTTTGAAACTTTTTACGGTTCGGGAATTTTTTTTAAAATTTTTTTGGGAAGGCAGTTTTGGCCGGCAAAACTTGGCTGGACGTGATCCTTGTATTTTTGTTGGCATGCACAAAAAAATTCAGCTAAAAACTCGAAGTGTACAAGATTTTGTGACCATTTGAAAAAAGTGTCCCCATTTCAGACACTTTAACGGCCACTGGCAGCAAACCTGTAAAATCTCAAATGCTCTTTAAGGGGGTGTGAGTTCTCGAGGTTTGATGAGGGATAGAGGGCGAATATAAGGGCCAAGTGCCAGCACCCATCGCACATCATGTGCGCACACACCCCCCCGATCGCCGGAACCCCAATGCCTCCGGTCAGGTTCTCCGACGATGCTCTGGTGATGGTGTCCCGGTGAAGAAAAATACGACACCAGCACATGCCCGAGCCCAGCATGTGCTGCCGTAACCCTCGGTCCGGTCTGATCTTAGACTGGAAATGAACTCCATATGCTTAGACTGGTAATGAACTCCGTATGCTTAGACTGGGAATGAACTCCGTATGCCTAAGTCAACCCACGAATCGAGCATGCGGGCGCTCAGCCGGCCAGAGGGGCGGGATGCGCAAGCCAGGGATCGGTCGGGTACCTTTCTACATGCTACCGATCCTACTGCCATAACCCTTGGGTCGATCTGATCTTAGACTGGGAATGAACTCCGTATGCCTAAGCCAACCGACGAAACGAGCGGGCGGGCAGGCACTACGTCAGCCAGAGAGACGAGATACGCAAGCCGTGGATCGATAGGGTGGTAGGTGGATTTAGGCACATCTTCATATTTCTATGTGCAAATGCCATTTTTATGGCTTGTAAATTCATACAATGGTCCCTTAAGCCTTCACGTGAAGTTTCATGGCAAGACAGCTCGTTTTCTATTTTTCATGATTTTTGAAACTTTTTACGGTTCAGGAGTTTTTAAAATTTTTTCAGAAGGAGTTTTGGCCCCAAACTTGGTAGACATGATCCTTGTATTTTTTTTTGGCATGCACAAAAAAATTCAGCTAAAAACTCGAAGTGTGCACCCATCGCACATCATGTGCGCACACTTCCCCGGCACCCCCGATCGTCGGAACCTCAATGCCACC
This sequence comes from Durio zibethinus, assembly GCF_002303985.1. The sequence continues at coordinate 16,689,754 of NW_019167915.1, read as the reverse complement.
GGTCCAGTTCTCCGGGGATGCTCCGGCGATGGTGCCCCATTGAAGAAAAATGCGGCACCAGCACATGCTCGAGCCCAGCATGTGCTGCTGGAACCCTCGGTCCGGTCCGATCTTAGACTGGGAATGAACTCCATATGCTTAGACTGGGAATAAACTCTGTATGCCTAAGTCAACCCATGAAACGAGCGTGCGGGTGCTCAGCCGGCCAGGGGGTGGGATGCACATGTAGGGGATCGACTAGGTCCCCCTCTGCGTGTTGCCGATCCTACTACTGCAACCTTCGATCTAGTCTGATCTTAGACTGGGAATGAACTCTGTATGCCAAAACCAACCGACGAAACGAGCGGGCGGGCGGGCGAGCACTACATCGGCCAGAGAGACGGGATGTGCAAGCCGTGGATCGATAGGGTGGCAGGTGGGTTTAGGCACATCTTCATATTTCTACATGCCAAAGCCATTTTTATGGCTTGTAAATTCATACAATGGTCCCTTAAGCCTTCACGTGAAGTTTGATGGCAAGACGACTCGTTTTCTATTTTTCAGGATTTTTGAAACTTTCTGCAGTTTGGGATTTTTTAAAATTTTTTCGGAAGGATTTTTGTCCCCAAACTTGGTAGTCGTGATCCTTGTATTTTTGTTGGCATGCACAAAAAAATTCAGCTCAAAACTCGAAGTGTACAAGATTTTACGACCATTTGAAAAAAGTGTCACCATTTCAGACACTTTAATTGCTACTGCTAGCAAACCTATAAAATCTCAAATGCTCTTTAAAGGGGTGTGAGTTCTCAAGGTCTGATGAGGGATAAGGGGCCAATATAAGGGCCAAGTACCAGTACCCATCGCACATCATGTGCGCACACCCCCCAGCCCCCCGATCGTCAGAACCTCAATGCTGCCAGTCAGGTTCTCCGACGATGCTCCGACGATGGTGCCCCGACGAAGAAAAATGGGGCACCAGCACATGCCCGAGCCCATCATGTGCTACCCTAACCCTCAGTCCAGTAAGATCTTAGACTGGGAATGAACTCTATATGCCTAAGTCCACCCACGAAATGAGCGCGCGGGCGCTTAGCTGGCTAGAGGGGCGGGATGCATAAGTCGGGGATCGGTCGGGTCTCCGTCTGCGTGTTGCCAATCCTGCTACCGCAACCCTTGGTCTGGTCCAATCGTAGACTGGGAATGAACTCCGTATGCCAAAGCCAACCGACGAAACGAGCGTGCGGACGGGCGGACGGGCACTACGCCGACCAGAGAGACGGGATGCGCAAGTTGTGGATCGATAGGGTGGTAGGTGGGTTTAGGCACATCTTCATATTTCTATGTTCCAATGCCATTTTCATGGCTTGTAAATTCATACAATGGTCCGTTAAGCCTTCACGTGAAGTTTCATGGCAAGACGACTCGTTTTCTGTTTTTAACGATTTTTGAAACATTTTGCGGTTCGAGATTTTTTAAAATTTTTTCCAAAGGATTTTTGGCCCCAAACTTCGTAGACGTGATTCTTTTATTTTTGTTGGTATGCAAAAAAAAATTCAGCTAAAAACTCGAAGTGTACAAGATTTTGTGATCATTTGAAAAAAGTGTCCCCATTTCAGACACTTTAATGGCTACTGGCAGCAAACTTGTAAAATCTCAAATGCTCTTTAAAGGGGTGTGATTTCTCGAGGTTTGATGAGGGATAGGGGGCCAATATAAGGGCCATGTACCAGCACCCATCACACATCATGTGCACACACCCCCCAGCCCCCCCGATCGTCGGAACCTCAATGCCGCCGGTTAGGTTCTCCGGCGATGGTCCGGCGATGGTGCCCCGACGAAGAAAAATGTGACACCAGCACATGCCCAAGCCCAGCATGTGCTGTCGTAAACCTCTGTGCAGTCCAATCTTAGACTGGGAATGAACTCTGTATGCTTAGACTAGGAATGAACTCCGTATGCCTAAGTCAACCCATGAAATGAGCGTGCGGGCGGTCAGCCAGCCAGAGGGGCGGGATGCGCAAGCCAGGGATCGGCCGGGTCCCCCTCTGCGTGCTGCCGATCCTGCTACCACAACCCTTGGTCTAGTCCAATCTTAGACTGCGAATGAACTCCGTATGCCTAAGGCTACGTCGGCCCGAAAGACGGGATGCGCAAGCCGTGGATCGATAGGGTGGTAGGTGGGTTTAGGCACATCTTCATATTTCTGTGTTCCAATGCCATTTTTTTTACTTGTAAATTCATACAATGGTCCCTTAAGCCTTCACGTGAAGTTTCATGGCAAGACGAGTCGTTTTCTATTTTTCACAATTTTTGAAACTTTTGCGGTTCAGGATTTTTTAAAATTTTTTTTGAAAGAGTTTTTGTCCCAAACCCGGTAGATGTGATCCTTGTATTTTTGTTGGCATGCACAAAAAAATTCAACTAAAAACTCAAAGTGTACAATATTTTGTGACCATTTGAAAAAAGTGTCCCCATTTCAGATACTTTAATGGCTACAGGCAGCAAACTTGTAAATTCTCAAATGCTCTCTAAGGGGGTGTGAGTTCTCGAGGTTTGATGAAGGATAGGGGCCAATATAAGGGCCAAGTACCAGCACCCATCGCACATCATGTGCGCACACCCCCCCGACGTCCCCAATCACCGGAACCCCAATGCTGCCGGTCAGGTTCTCTGGTGAAGTCCGACGATGGTGCTCCGGCAAAGAAAAATGTAGCACCAGCACATGCCCGAACCTAGCATGTGCAGCCACAACCCTCGGTCCGGTCTGATCTTAGGCTGGGAATGAACTCCGTACGCTTAGACTGGGAATGAACTCCGTATGCCTAACTCAACCCACGAAACGAGCGAGTGGGCGCTCAGCCGGCCAAAGGGGCGGGATGCGCAAGGCGGGGATTGATCGGGTCCCCTTCTGCATGCTGCCGATCCTGCTATCTCAACCCTCAGTCCGATCTGATCTTAGACTGGCAATGAACTCCGTATGCCTAAGCCAACCGACGAAACGAGCGGGCGGGTAGGTGGGCAGGCGGGCACTACGCCGGCCAGAGAGACGGTATGCGCAAGCCGTGGATCGATAGGGTGGTAGGTGGGTTTAGGCAAATCTTCATATTTCTGCATGCCAATGCCATTTTTATGGCTTGTAAATTCATACAATGGTCCCTTAGGCCTTCATGTGAAGTTTCATGGCAAGACGACTCGTTTTCTATTTTTCATGATTTTTGAAACTTTTTGCGGTTCGAGATTTTTTAAAATTTTTTCAGAAGGATTTTTTCCCCAAACTTGTTAGACGTGATCCTTGTATTTTTTTTGGCATGCCCAAAAAAATTCAGCTAAAAACTCGAAGTGTACAAGATTTTGTGACCATTTGAAAAAAGTGTCCCCATTTCAGATACTTTAATGGCTACTGGCAGCAAACCTGTAAAATCTCAAATGCTCTTTAAAGGGGTGTGAGTTCTAGAGGTTTGATGAGGGATAGGGGGGCAATATAAGGGCCAAGTGGCAGCACCCATTGCACATCATGTGCGCACAACCCCCCCGGCCCCTCCAATCGCCGAAACCCCAATGCCCCCAGTCAGGTTCTCCGACGATGCTCCGATGATGGTGCCCCCGTAAAGAAAAATATGGCACCAGCAAATGCCTGAGCCCAGCATGTGCTGTCGCAACCCTCGGTCCGGTCTGATCTTAGACTAGGAATGAACTCCGTATGCTTAGACTGGGAATGAACTCCGTATGCCTAAGTCAACCCATGAAATGAGCGTGCGGGTGCTCAGCTGGCCAGAGAGGCGAGATGCGCAAGCCTAGGATTGATCGGGTCCCCCTCTGCGTGCTGCTGGTCTTACTGCCGCAACCCTCGGTCTGGTCCGATCTTAGACTGGGAATGAACTCCGTATGCCTAAGCCAACTGATGAAACGAGCAGGCAGGCGGGCACTACGCTGGCCAGAGAGACAGGATGCGCAAGCCGTTGATCGATAGGGTGGTAGGTGGGTTTAGGCACATCATCATATTTCTGCATGCCAATGCCATTTTTACGGCTTGTAAATTCATACAATGATCCCTTAAGCCTTCACGTGAAGTTTTGTGGCAAGACGACTCGTTTTTTATTTTTCATGATTTTTGAAACTTGTTGCAGTTCAGGATTTTTTAAAATTTTTTCGGAAGGAGTTTTGGCCCTAAACTTGGTAGACGTGATCCTTGTATTTTTTTTGGCATGCACAAAAAAATTCAGCTAAAAACTCGAAGTGTACAAGATTTTGTGACCATTTGAAAAAAGTGTCCCCATTTCAGACACTTTAATGGCTACTGGTAGCAAACCTGTAAAATCTCAAATGCTCTTTAAGGGGTGTGAGTTCTCGAGGTTTGATGAGGGATAGGGGACCAATATAAGGGCCAGGTACCAGCACCAATCGCACATCATGTGCGCACTCCCCCCGGCCCCCGATCGCCGGAACCCCAATTTCGTGGGTCAGGTTCTTCGGCGATGGTGCCCCAAAGAAGAAAAATGCGGCACCAGCACAAGCCCGAGCCCAACATGTGCTGCCGCAACCCTCAGTCCGGTCTGATCTTAGACTAGGAATGAACTCTGTATGCTTAGACTGGGAATGAACTCCGTATGCCTAAGTCAACCCATGAAATGAGCGTGCGGGCGCTCAGCCGGCCATAGGGGCGGGATGCGCAAGCCGGGGATCGATTGGGTCCCCCTCTGCGTGCTGCTGGTCTTGCTGCCGCAACCCTCGGTCTGGTCCGATCTTAGACTGGGAATGAACTCCGTATGCCTAAGCCAACTGATGAAACGAGCAGGCAGGCGGGCACTACGCTGGCCAGAGAGACAGGATGCGCAAGCCGTTGATCGATAGGGTGGTAGGTGGGTTTAGGCACATCATCATATTTCTGCATGCCAATGCCATTTTTACGGCTTGTAAATTCATACAATGATCCCTTAAGCCTTCACGTGAAGTTTCGTGGCAAGACGACTCATTTTTTATTTTTCATGATTTTTGAAACTTGTTGCGATTCAAGATTTTTTAAAATTTTTTCGGAAGGATTTTTGGCCCCAAACTTGGTAGACGTGATCCTTGTATTTTTGTTGGCATGCACAAAAAAATTCAGCTAAAAACTCGAAGTGTACAAGATTTTGTGACCATTTGAAAAAAGTGTCCCCATTTTAGACACTTTAATTGCTACTGGCAACAAACCTGTAAAATCTCAAATGCTCTTTAAGGAGGTGTGAGTTCTCGAGGTTTGATGAGGGATAGGGGCCAATATAAGGGCCAAGTACCAGCACCCATCGCACATCATGTGCGCACACCCCCCCGGCACCCCCAATCTCTTGAACCCCAATGCCGTCGGTCAGGTTCTTCGGTGATGCTCCGGTGATGGTGCCCCGACGAAGAAAAATGCGGCACCAGCACATGCCCGAACCCAGCATGTACAGCCGTAACCCTCGGTCTGGTCCGATCTTAGACTGGGAGTGAACTCGCATTTGACTGATATCGTATGCCTAAGTCTAACGAACGAAGCAGCCGTCAGCCAACCGGGGCAGGCATCGAGCCCATTGCGGGTCCCCTCTACGTGCTGCGACCTCTGTCTCACACTCGATCGGTCTACATCTTAAGACTGACGAAGCATATGCAGCCACCGCATCAAGTGGCAGGGCGTGCGCAGTTGTGGGCACTACTAGATCTGAGAGTATCACTCCAGCTATGGATCGATATGGGTTAGGTGGAATCATTGGGTGGCATTGCCATGGTGCCCCATTAAGGAAATGCGTCACCAGCATATTGAGCGCAATGTCTGCTGCACAAATCTGTCCGGTCGATCTTAGATTGGGAATGAACTCCATATGCCTAAGCCAACCGATGAAATAAGCGGACAGGTGGGCGGGCACTACGCCGGCCAAAGAGACGGGATGCGCAAGCCGTGGATCGATAAGGTGGTATGTGGGTTTAGGCACATCTTCATATTTCTGCGTACCAATGCCATTTTTATGGCTTGTAAATTCATACAATGGTCCCTTCAGCCTTCACGTGAAGTTTCATGGCAAGACGATTCGTTTTCTATTTTTCATGATTTTTGAAACTTTTTTTCAGTTCAGGATTTTTTGAAATTTTTTCAGAAGGAGTTTTGGCCCCAAACTTGGTAGACGTGATCCTTGTATTTTTGTCGGCATGCACAAAAACATTCAGCTAAAAACTCGAAGTGTACAAGATTTGAAAAAAGTGTCCCCATTTCAGACACTTTAATTGCTACTGGCAGCAAACCTGTAAAATCTGAAATGCTCTTTAAGGGGGTGTGAGTTCTCAAGATTTGATGAGGGACAGGGGGCCAATATAAGGGCCAAGTACCTGCACCCATCACACATCATGTGCACACACCCCCCCGGCCCCCCCGATCGTCGGAACCCTAATTTTGTGGGTCAGGTTCTCCAGCGATGCTCCGACGATGGTGCCCCAACGAAGAGAAATGCGGCACCAGCACATGCCCGAGCCCAGCATGTGCTGCCGTAACCGTAGGTCCAGTCCGATCTTAGACTAGGAATGAACTCTGTATGCTTAGACTGGGAATGAACTCCGTATGCCTAAGTCAACCCACGAAACGAGCGTGCAGGCACTCAGCCGGCCAAAGGGGCGGGATGCGCAAGTCAGGGATCGATCCGGTCCCCCTCTACGTGCTGTTGATCTTGCTGCCCCAACCCTCGGTCTGGTCTGATCTTAGACTGGGAATGAACTCTGTATGCCTAAGCCAACTGGCGAAACGAGCGGGCAGGCGGGCACCACGCGGGCACCACACCACGGGATGCGCAAGCCGTGGATCGATAGGGTGGTAGGTGGGTTTAGGCACATGTTCATATTTCTGCGTGCCAATGCCATTTTTATGGCTTGTAAATTCATACAATGGTCCCTTAAGCCTTCACATGAAATTTCATGGCAAGACGACCCATTTTCTATTTTTCACAATTTTTGAAACTTTTTACGGTTCGGGATTTTTTGAAATTTTGTGGGAAGGGGTTTTGGTCCTGAACTTGGTAGACATGATCCTTGTACTTTTGTTGGCATGCACAAAAAAATTTAGTTAAAAACTCGAAGTGTACAAGATTTTGTGACCATTTGAAAAAAGTGTCCCCATTTCAGACACTTTAATTGCTACAGGCAACAAACCTGTAAAATCTCAAATGCTCTTTAAGGAGGTGTGAGTTCTCGAGGTTTGATGAGGGATAGAGGGCCAATATAAGGGCCAAGTACCAGCACCCATCGCACATCATGTGCGCACACCCCCCGGCACCCCCAATCTCCTAAACCCCAATGCCGCCGGTCAGGTTTTTCGGTGATGCTCCGACGATGGTGCCCCGATGAAGAAAAATGCAACACCAACACATGCCCGAGCCCAGCATGTGCTGCCGCAACCCTCAGTTTGGTCTGATGTTAGACTGGGAATGAACTCCGTATGCTTAGACTGGGAATGAACTCCGTATGCCTAAGTCAACCCACGAAACGAGCGTGCGGGCGCTCAGCCGGCCAGAGGGGCAGGATGCGCACGCTGGGGGTCGACCGGGTCCCCTCTGCATGCTACCAATCCTACTACCGCAACCCTCGGTCCGGTCTGATCTTAGACTGGGAATAAACCCTGTATGGCTAAGCCAATCGACGGAACGAGCAGACGGGTGGGCGGCCACTACACCGGCCAGAGAGACGGAATGCGTAAGTGTACAAAATTTTTTTTTTGTGATCCTTATATTTTTTTTGGCATGCACAAAAAAATTCAGCTAAAAACTCGAAGTGTACAAGATTTTGTGACCATTTGAAAAAAGTGTCCCCATTTCAGACACTTTAATGGCTATTGCCAGAAAACCTATAAAATCTCAAATGCACTTTAAGGGGGTGTGAGTTCTCAAGGTTTGATGAGGGATAGGGGGCCAATATAAAGGTCAAGTGCCAGCAGCCATCGCACATCATGTGCGTACACCCCCCTGGCCCCCCCGATCGCCGGAACCCCAATGTCGTCGGTCAGGTTCTCCGACGATGGTGCCCCGACGAAGAAAAATAAGTCTCCAGCACATGCCTGAGCCCAGCATGTGCTGCCGCAACCCTCGGTCCGATCCGATCTTACATTGGGAATGAACTCCGTAGGCTTAGACTGGGAATGAACTCCGCAGGCCTAAGTCAACCCACGAAATGAGCGTGCAGGTGCTCCATCGGCCAGAGGGGCAGGATGCGCAAGCCGGGGATCGGTCGGATCCCCCTCTGCATGCTGTCGATCCTGCTATCGCAACCCTCAGTCCGGTCTAATCTTAGACTGGGAATGAACTCCGTATGCCTAAGCCAATCGACAAAACGAGTGGACGGGCGGGCGGGCACTATTTGGCCAGAGAGACGGAATGCGCAAGCCATGGATCGATAGGGTGGTAGGTGGGTTTAGGCACATCTTCATATTTCTACATGCCAATGCCATTTTTATTGCTTGTAAATTCATACAATGGTCCTTTAAGCCTTCACGTGAAGTTTCATGGCAAGACGACTCGTTTTCTATTTTTCGTGATTTTTGAAACTTTTTACGGTTCGGGGTTTTTTAAAATTTTTCAGAAGGTGTTTTGGCCCCAAACTTGGTAGACATGATCCTTGTATTTTTGTTGCCATGCAAAAAAAAAATTCAGCTGAAAACTCGAAGTGTACAACATTTTGTGACCATTTGAAAATAGTGTCCCCATTTCAGACACTTTAATGGCTACTGGCAGCAAACCTCTAAAATCTCAAATGCTCTTTAAGGGGGTCTGAGTTCTTGAGGTTTGATGAGGGATAGGGGACCAATATTAGGGCCAAGTACTAGCACCCATCACACATCATGTAAGCACACCCCCCGACCCCCGATCGTCAGAACCCCAATGCCGTCAGTCAGGCTCTCCGACGATGCTCCGGTGATGGTGCCCCAGTGAAGAAAAATGCGGCACCAGCACATGCCCGAGCCAGCATTTACTATCGCAACCCTCGGTTCAGTCTAATTTTAGACCGGGAATGAACTCCGTAAGCTTAGACTGGGAATGAACTCCGTATGCCTCAGTCAACCCACGAAACGAGTGTGCCGGTGCTCAGTCGACCAGAGGGGCGAGATGAGTAAGCCGAGGATCGATCAGGTCCCCCTTTGCGTGCTACTGATCCTGCTGCTGTAACCCTTGGTTCGGTTCGATCTTAGACTGGAATGAACTCCGTATGCCTAAGCCAACCGACAAAATGAGTAGGCGGACGGGCGGGCACTACGCCAGCCAGAGAGACGGGATGCGCAAGCCGTGGATCGATAGGGTGGTAGGTGGGTTTAGGCACATCTTCATATTTCTGTGTGCCAATGCCATTTTTATGGCTTGTAAATTCATACAATGGTCCCTTAAGCCTTCACGTGAAGTTTCATGGCAAGACGACTCATTTTCTATTTTTCACGATTTTCAAAACTTTTTGTGGTTTGAGATTTTTTAAAATTTTTTCGAAAGGAGTTTTGGCCCCAAACTTGGTAGACGTGATCCTTGTATTTTTGTTGGCATGCACAAAAAAATTCACCTAAAAACTCGAAGTGTACAAGATTTTGTGACCACTTGAAAAAAGTGTCCCCATTTCAGACACTTCAATGGCTATTGGCAGCAAACCTGTAAAATCTCAAATGCTCTTTAAGGGGGAGTGAGTTCTCGAGGTTTGATGAGGGATAGGGGGCCAATATAAGGGCCAAAAACCAGCACCCATCGCACATCATGTGTGCACACCCCCACCGGCCCCCCCGATCGTCGGAACCCCAACGTCGCCAGTCAGGTTCTCCGGCGTTGCTCCGACGATGGTGCCCCGACAAAGAAAAATGCGGCACCAGCACATGCCTGAGCCCCGCATGTGCTGTCGCAACCCTTGGTCCGGTCCGATCTTAGACTGGGAATGAACTCCGTATGCTTAGACTGGGAATGAACTCCGTATGCCTGAGTCAACCCACGAAACGAGGCGCTCAGCCGGCCAGATGGGCGGGCTATGCAACCGGGGATCGGTCGGGTCCCCCTCTGCGTGCTGTCGATCCTGCTACCGCAACCCTTGGTCCAGTCTGATCTTAGCTGGGAATGAACTCCGTATGCCTAAGCCAATTGACGAAACGAGCAGGCGGGCGGGCGAGCGGCGGGCATTACGCCGGCCAGAGAGACGGGATGCGCAAGCCGTGGATCAATAGGGTGGTATGTGGGTTTAGGCACATCTTCATATTTCTATGTGCCAATGCCATTTTTATGGCTTGTAAATTCATACTATGGTCCTTTAAGGCTTCCCGTGAAGTTTCATGGCAAGATGACTCGTTTTCTATTTTTCATGATTTTTGAAACATTTTACGGTTCAAGATTTTTTGAAATTTTTTCGGAAGGAGTTTTGCCCCAAACTTGGTAGACGTGACCCTTGTATTTTTGTTGGCATGCACAAAAAAAATTCAGCTAAAAACTCGAAGTGTACAAGATTTTGCCACCATTTGAAAAAAGTGTCCCCATTTCAGACACTTTAATGGCTACTGGCAGCAAACCTGTAAAATCTCAAATGCTCTTTAAGGGGATGTGAGTTCTCGAGGCTTGATGAGGGATAGGGGCCAATATAAGGGCCAAGTACCAGCACCCATCGCACATCATGTGCGCACACCCCTCTGGGCCCCCCGATCGTCGGAACCCCAATGCCGTCGATCAGGTTCACCGACGATTGTGCCCCGACGAAGAAAAATACGGCACCAGCACATGCCCGAGCCTAGCATGTGCTATCGCAACCTTCGGTCCGGTCCGATCTTAGACTAGGAATGAACTCCGTATGCTTAGACTAGGAATGAACTCAGTATGCCTAAGTCTACCCACGAAACGAACGTGCGGGCGCTCAGTCGGCCAGAGGGGAGGGATGCACAAGCCGGGGATCAGTCGGGTACCCCTCTACGTGCTGTCGATCTTGCTGTCACACCCCTTGGTCCAGTCCAATCTTAGACTGGGAATGAACTTCGTATGCCTAAGCCAATCGACGAAACGAGTGGGCAGGCAGGCGGACGGGCACTACGCCGGCCAAAGAGACGAGATACGCAAGCCGTGGATCGATAGGGTGCTAGGTGGGTTTAGGCACATCTTCATATTGCTGCATGCCAATGCCATTTTTATGGCTTGTAAATTCATACAATGGTCCCTTAAGCCTTCACGTGAAGTTTCATGGCAAGACGACTCATTTTCTATTTTTCACGATTTTCAAAACTTTTTGTGGTTTGAGATTTTTTAAAATTTTTTCGAAAGGAGTTTTGGCCCCAAACTTGGTAGACGTGATCCTTGTATTTTTGTTGGCATGCACAAAAATATTCAGCTAAAAATTCAAACTGTACAACATTTTGTGACTATTTGAAAAAAGTGTCCCCATTTCAGACACTTCAATTGCTACTGGCAGCAAACCTGTAAAATCTCAAATGCTCTTTTAGGGGGAGTGAGTTCTTGAGGTTTGATGAGGGATAAGGGGCCAATATAAGGGCCAAGTACAAGCACCCATCTTACATCATGTTAGCACACCCCCCCGACCCCCCGATTGCTGGAACCCTAATGCCGTCGGTCAGGTTCTCCGGTGACACTCCGGCGATGGTGTCTCGGTGAAGAAAAATGTGGTAACCCTCGATCTGGTTCGATCTTAGACTGGGAAAGAACTCCGTGTGCTTAGATTGGGAATGAACTCCGTATGCCTAAGTCAACCCATGAAACGAGCGTGCGGGCGCTTAGCCGGCTAGAGGGGCGGGATGCATAAGCCGGGGATCGACCGGGTCCCTCTCTACATGCTGTCGATCCTGCTGCTGCAACCCTCGGCTGGTCTGATCTTAGACTGGGAATGAGCTCCGTATGCCTAAGTCAACTGACGAAACGAGCGGGCGGACGGGCACTACGCCGGGCAGAGAGACGGGATGCGCAAGCCGTGGATCGATAGGGTGGTAGGTGGGTTTAGGCACATCTTCATACATTTTTGGCGTGGCCACTACCATGTTTTATGGCTTGTAAATTGATAGAATGGTCCTTAAGCCTCACGGGGTGAAAGTTTCATGGCAAGAACGACTCGTTTTTTATTTTTCACTGATCTTCTGAAACTTTTTGCGATTTCCAGTGATTTTTAAAACTTTTTTTTGAAGGAGTTTTGGCCCCAACTTGGTAGAACGTGATCCTTGTATTTTTGTTGGCAATGCACAAAAAATTCACGCTAAAAACTCGAAGTGTACAACAATTTGTGACCAATTGAAAAAAGTGTCCCCATTTCAGACACTTTAATGGCTACAGGCACCAAACCCGTAAAATCTCAAATGCTCTTTAAGGGGGTGTGAGTTCTCGAGGTTTGATGAGGGATAGGGGGCCAATATAAGGGCCAAGTACCAGCACCCATCGCACATCATGTGCGCACATCCCCTGGCCCCCCATATCGTCGAAACCCCAACTCCGCCGGTCAGGTTCTTCGACGATGCTCCAGCGATGGTGCCTGAGCGAAGAAAAATATGGCTCTAGCACATGCCCGAGCCCAGTATGTGCTACCACAACCCTCGGTTCGGTCCGATCTTAGACTGGGACTGAACTCCGTATGCTTAGACTGGGAATGAACTCCGTATGCCTAAGTCAACCCATGAAAGGAGCGTGCGGGCGCTCAGCCGGCCAGAGTGGCGGGATGTGCAAGCCGGGGACCGGCCGGGTCCCCCTCTGCGTACTGTTGATCCTGCTGCCGCAACCCTCAAGCCGGTCTGATCCTAGACTGGGAATGAACTCCATATGCCTAAGCCAACCGATGAAATGAGCGGGAGGACGGGCGGGCGGGCACTACGCCGACCAGAGAGACGGGATGCGTAAGCCGTGGATTGATAGGGTGGTAGGTGGGTTTAGGCACATCTTCATATTTCTACGTGCCAATGCCATTTTTATGGCTTGTAAATTCATACAATGGTCCTTTAAGCCTTCACGTGAAGTTTCATGACAAGACAACTCGTTTTCTATTTTTCACGATTTTTGAAACTTTTTATGGTTTGGGATTTTTTAAAATTTTTTTGGAAGGTGTTTTGGCCATAAACTTGGCAGACGTGATCCTTTTACTTTTTTTGGCATGCAAAAAAAAATTTAGCTAAAAACTCGAAATGCACAAGATTTTGTGACCATTTGAAAAAGGTGTCCCCATTTGAAACACTTTAATGGCTACTGGCAGCAAACCTGTAAAATGTCAAATGCTCTTTAAAGGGGTGTGAGTTCTCCAGGTTTGAAGAGGGATAGGGGGCCAAAATAAGGGCCAAGTACCAGCACCCATCGCACATCATATGCGCACACCCCCCGGCCTCCCCGATCATCGAAATCCCAATGCTGTCGGTTAGGTTCTCCGGTGATGGTGCACCGGTGAAGAAAAATGCGGCACCAGCACATTCCCGAACCCAGCATGTGCTGTCGTAACCCTCGATTTGGTTTGATCATAGATTGGGAATGAACTTCGTATGCTTAGACTGGGAATGAACTCTGTATGCCTAAGTCAACCCATGAAACGAGCGTGCGGGCGCTCAGCCGAGCAAAGGGGTGGGATCCAGAAGTCAGGATCGGCTAGCTCTCCCTCTGTGTGCTGCCGATCCTGCTATCGCAACCCTCGATCTGATCTAATCTTAGACTGAGAATGAACTCCGTATGCCTAAGCCAACCGACGAAACGAGCGGGAGGGCGGGCGTGCGGGCTCTATGTCGGCCAGAGAGACGGGATGCGCAAGCCGTGGATCAATAGGGTGGTAGGTGGGTTTAGGCACATCTTCATATTTCTATGTGCCAATGCCATTTTTATGGCCTGTAAATTCATACAATGGTCCCTTAAGCCTTCACGTGAAGTTTCATGGCAAGACGACTCGTTTTCTGTTTTTCATGATTTTCAAAACTTTTTGCGATTCGGGATGTTTTAAAATTTTGTCGGAAGGGGTTTTGGCCCCAAACTTGGTAGACGTGATCCTTGTATTTTTGTTGGCATGCACAAAAAAATTCAGCTAAAAACTTGAAGTGTACAAGATTTTGTGAGCATCTGAAAAAAGTGTCCCCATTTCAGACACTTTAATGGCTACTGGCAGCAAACCTGTAAAATCTCAGATGCTCTTTAAGGGGGTGTGAGTTCTCGAGGTTTGATGAGGGATAGGAGGCCAATATAAGGGCCAAGTGCTAGCACCCATCGCACATCATGTGCGCACACCCCCCTGGCCCCCCTGATCGTCGAAACCCCAACGTCTCCGCTTAGGTTCTTCGGCGATGCTCCAGCGATGGTGCCCCAGCAAAGAAAAGTGCGGGGCCAGCACTTGCCCGAGCCCAGCATGTGTTGTCGTAACCCTTGCTCCGATTCGATCTTAGATTGGGAATGAACTCTATATGGTTAGACTGGGAATGAACTCTGTATGCCTAAGTCAACCCACGAAACGAGCGTACGGGCGCTCAGCTGGCTAGAGGGGCGAGATGCATAAGCCGGGGATCAGCTGGGTCCCCCTCTGCATGCTGCCGATCCTGCTGCCACAACCCTCAGCCCGATCTGATCCTAGACTGGGAATGAACTTTGTATGCCTAAGCCAACAGACGAAACGAGCGGGCAGGCGGGCATTACGCCGACCAGAGAGACGGGATGCGTAAGTCATGGATCGATAGGGTGGTAGGTGGGTTTAGGCACATCTTCATATTTCTACATGCCAATGCCGTTTTTATGGCTTGTAAATTCATATAATGGTCGCTTAAGCCTTCACGTGAAGTTTCATGGCAAGACGACTCGTTTTCTATTTTTCACGATTTTTGAAACTTTTTGCGGTTCAAGATTTTTTAAAATTTTTTCGGAAGGAGTTTTGGCCCCAAACTTATTAGACGTGATCCTTGTATTTTTGTTGGCATACTAAAAAACATTCAGCTAAAAACTCGAAGTGTACAAGATTTTGTGACCATTTGAAAAAGGTGTCCCCATTTCAGACACTTTAATGGCTACTGGCAGTAAACCCTAAAGCCATCGTTCAGGTTCTCCAACGATACTCTGGTGATGGTGCCTCGGCGAAGAAAAATACGACACCAGCACATGCCCGAGCCTAGCATGTGCTGTCGTAACCCTCGGGTCCGGTTCGATCTTAGACTGGGAATGAACTCCGTATGCTTAGACTAGGAATGAACTTCGTATGCCTAAGTCATTCCATGAAACGAGCGTGAGGGCGCTCAGCCGGCCTAGGGGGTAGGATGCGTAAGCCGAGGATCAGCGGGGTCCCCCTCTACGTGCTATCGATCCTGCTGCCACAACCATCAGTCCGATTCGATCTTAGACTGGGAATGAACTCCGTATGCCTAAGCCAACCGACGAAACGAGCGGGAGGGCGGGCGTGCGGGCTCTATGTCGGCCAGAGAGACGGGATGCGCAAGCCGTGGATCAATAGGGTGGTAGGTGGGTTTAGGCACATCTTCATATTTCTATGTGCCAATGCCATTTTTATGGCCTGTAAATTCATACAATGGTCCCTTAAGCCTTCACGTGAAGTTTCATGGCAAGACGACTCGTTTTCTGTTTTTCATGATTTTCAAAACTTTTTGCGATTCGGGATGTTTTAAAATTTTGTCGGAAGGGGTTTTGGCCCCAAACTTGGTAGACGTGATCCTTGTATTTTTGTTGGCATGCACAAAAAAATTCAGCTAAACACTTGAAGTGTACAAGATTTTGTGAGCATCTGAAAAAAGTGTCCCCATTTCAGACACTTTAATGGCTACTGGCAGCAAACCTGTAAAATCTCAGATGCTCTTTAAGGGGGTGTGAGTTCTCGAGGTTTGATGAGGGATAGGAGGCCAATATAAGGGCCAAGTGCTAGCACCCATCGCACATCATGTGCGCACACCCCCCTGGCCCCCCTGATCGTCGAAACCCCAACGTCTCCGCTTAGGTTCTTCGACGATGCTCCAGCGATGGTGCCCCAGCAAAGAAAAGTGCGGGGCCAGCACTTGCCCGAGCCCAGCATGTGTTGTCGTAACCCTTGCTCCGATTCGATCTTAGATTGGGAATGAACTCTATATGCTTAGACTGGGAATGAACTCTGTATGCCTAAGTCAACCCATGAAACGAGCGTGCGGGCGCTCAGCCGAGCAAAGGGGTGGGATCCAGAAGTCAGGATCGGCTAGCTCTCCCTCTGTGTGCTGCCGATCCTGCTATCGCAACCCTCGATCTGATCTAATCTTAGACTGGGAATGAACTCCGTATGCCTAAGCCAACCGACGAAACGAGCGGGTGGGCAGGCGGGCTCTACGATGGTGCCCCGACGAAGAAAAATATGGCATCAGCACATGCCCGAGCCAAGCATGTGCTGCCGCAACCCTCAGTCCGGGTCCGATCTTAGACTTGGAATGAACTCCATATGTTTGACTGGGAATGAACTCCATATGCCTAGGTCTACCCACGAAACGAGCGTGCGGGCGCTCATTCGGCCAGAGGGGCGGGATGTGCAAACCGGGGATCGACCGGATACCCCTCAGTGTGCTGTCGATCCTGCTACCCCAACCCTTGGTCTGATCCAATTTTAGACTGCGAATGAAATTCGTATGCCTAAGCTAACCGATGAAACGAGAGGGCGGGCGGGTGGGCACTATGCCGGCTAGAGAGACGGGTTGCGCAAGCCGTGGATCGATAGGGTGGTAGGTGGGTTTAGGCACATCTTCATATTTTTGCGTGCCAATGCCATTTTTAGGGCTTGTAAATTCATATAATGGTCCCTTAAGCCTTCACGTGAAGTTTCATGACAAGACGACTCGTTTTCTATTTTTCATGATTTTTGAAACTTTTTGCAGTTCGGGATTTTTTAAAATTTTTTCAGAAGGAGTTTTAGCCCCAAGCTTGGTAGACATGATCCTTGTATTTTTTTTGGCATGCACAAAAAAATTCAGCTAAAAACTCGAATTGTACAAGATTTTGTGACCATTTGAAAAAAGTGTCCCCATTTCAGACACTTTAATGGCTACTGGCAGGAAACCTGCAAAATCTCAAATGCTCTTTAAGGGGGTGTGAGTTCTCAAGCTTTGATGAGAGATAGGGGGCCAATATAAGGGCTAAGTACCAGCACCCATCGCACATCATGTGCGCACAACCCCCCGGCCCCCCATCACCGAAACCCCAATACCGTCGGTCAGGTTCTCCGGCAATGGTGCCCCGGCGAAGAAAAATGCAGCACCAGCACATGCCCGAGCCCAGCATGTGCTATCGCAACCCTTGATCAGGTCCGATCTTAGATTGGGAATGAACTCCGTATGCTTAGACTGGGAATGAACTCCGTATGGCTAAGTCAACCCACGAAACGAGCGTGCGGGCGCTCAGCTGGCCAGAGGGGCAGGATGCACAAGTCGGGGATCGAACGGGTCCCCCTCTGTGTACTGCCGATCCAGTTGCCGTAACCCTCGATCTGGTCTGGCCTTAGACTGGGAATGAACTCCGTATGCCTAAGCCAACCGATGAAACGAGCGAGGAGGCAGACGGGCAAGCACTATGCTAGCCAGAGAGACGGGATGCGCAAGCTGTGCATCGATAGGTTGGTAGGTGAGTTTAGGCACATCTTCATATTTCTTCGTGCCAATGCCATTTTTATGGCTTGTAAATTCATACATGGTTCCTTAAGCCTTCACGTGAAGTTTCATGGCAAGACGACTCATTTTCTATTTTTCACGATTTTTAAAACTTTTTGCGGTTCGGGATTTTTAAAATATTTTTTGGAAAGGATTTTTGGCCCCCAAACCTGGTAGACATGATCCTTGTATTTTGTTGTTGTGCACAAAAAAATTCAGCTAAAAACTCGAAGCGTACAAGATTTTGTCGACCATTTGCAAAAAGTGTCCCCATTTCAGACACTTTAATGGCTACCTGGCAGCAAACCTGTAAAATCTCAAATGCTCTTTAAGGGGGTGGTAGTTCCTGACGTTTGATGAGGGATAGGGGGCCAATATAAGGGCCAAGTACCAGCCCCATCGCACATCATGTGCGCACACCCCCCGCCCCCATCGTCGGACCCAATGCCGTCGGTCAGGTTTTTCCGTGATGCTCCGACGATGGTGCCCGGTGAAGAAAAAATGGCGGCACAAACACATGCCCGAGCCAAGCATGTGCTACCGTAACCAT
This sequence comes from Durio zibethinus, assembly GCF_002303985.1. Next base: position 16,671,656 of record NW_019167915.1, on the reverse strand, counting down.
TGGTCCGGTCCGATCTTAGACTGGGAATGAACTCCATATGCTTAGACTGGGAATGAACTCCGAATGCCTAAGTCAACCCACGAAACGAGCTTGCAGGCGCTCAGTCGGCCAGAGCGGCGGGATGCGCAAGCCAGGGATCGGTCGGGTATACCTCTGCATGCTGCCGATCCTGCTGCCATAACCCTTGGTCTGATCCAACTGATGAAACGAGCGGGCAGGCGGACACTACGTCGGCCAGAGAGACGGGATGCGCAAGCCGTGGATCGATAGGGTGGTAGGTGAGTTTAGGCACATCTTCATATTTTTTAGTCCCAATGCCATTTTTATGGCTTGTAAATTCATACAATGGTCCCTTAAGCCTTCACGTGAAGTTTCATGGCAAGATGACTCATTTTTTATTTTTCATGATTTTCAAAACTTTTTACGGTTTGGGATTTTTTAAAATTTTTTTAGAACGAGTTTTGGCCCCAAACTTGGTAGACGTGATGCTTGTATTTTTTTTGGCATGCACAAAGAAATTCAGCTAAAAACTCGAAGTGTACAAGATTTTGTGACCATTTGAAAAAAGTGTCCCCATTTCAGACACTTTAAAGGCTACTGGCAGCAAACCTGTAAAATCTCAAATGCTCTTTCAGGGGATGTGAGTTCTCCAGGTTTGATGAGGGATAGGGAGCCAAAATAAGGGCCCAGTACCAGCACCCATCGCACATCATGGGCGCACACCCCCCCGGCCCCCCCGATCGTCGGAACCACAATACCGCCTATCAGGTTTTCCGACGATGCTTCGGCGATGGTGCCTCAACGAAGAAAAATGTGGCACCAGCACATGCCCTAGCCCAGCATGTGCTATCGTAACCCTCGCTCTGGTCTGATCTTAGACTGGGAATGAACTCCGTATGCCTAAGTCAACCCACGAAACGAGCGTGCCGGCACTCAGTCGGCCAGAGGGGCGGGATGCGCAAGTCAGGGGATCGACCGGGTCGCCCTCTGCCTGCTGTCGATCCTGCTGCCGCAACCATCAGTCTGGTCTGATCTTAGATTGGGAATGAACTCTGTATGCGAAGCCACAACGAAAAGAGCAACTGGCGGACGGGCAGGCACTACGTCGGCCAGAGAGATGGGATGCGCAAGCCGTGGATCGATAGGGTGGTAGGTGGGTTTAGGCACATCTTCATATTTCTGCATGCCTATGCCATTTTTATGGCTTGTAAATTCATATAGTGGTGCCTTAAGCCTTCACGTGAAGTTTCATGGCAAGACGACTCATTTCTTATTTTTCACGATTTTTAAAACTTTTTACGGTTCTGGATTTTTTTAAATTTTTTCGAAAGGAGTTTTGGCCCCAAACTTGGTAGACATGATCCTTGTATTTTTGTTGGCATGCACAAAAAAATTCAGTGAAAAAATCGAAGCGCGCAAGATTTTGTAACCATTTGAAAAAAATGTCCCATTCTAGACACTTTAATGGCTACTGGCAGCAAAGCTGTAAAATCTCAAATGCTCTTTAAGGGGGTGTGAGTTCTTGAGGTTTGATGAGGGATAGGGGGCCAATATAAGGGCCAAGTACCAGCACCCATCACACATCATGTGCGCACAACCTCGGCCCCCCCCGATCGTCAGAACCCCAATGCGCCGGTTAGGTTCTCTGAAGATGCTTCAGAGATGGTGCCCGACGAAGAAAAATGCGGCACCAGCACATGCTCGAGCCCAGCATGTGTTGCTGCAACCTTGGTCTGGTCCAATCTTAGATTGGGAATGAACTCCGTATGCCTAGATTGGGAATGAACTCGCATGCTAAGTCAACCCATGAAACGAGCATGCGGGGCTCAGCGGCCAGAGGGGCGGGATGCACAAGCCGGGGATCGGCCAGGACCCCTCTGCCTGCTGCCGATTCTTATTGGCGTAACCCTCGATATGTCTGATCTTAAACTGGGAATGAACACCGTATGCCTAAGCCAACTGACCGAAAGAGCGGGCGGCGGCGGGGATATGCGGCCAGAGAGACAGGATGCGCAAGCCGTGGATCGATAGGGTGATAGGTGCATTTAGGCACATCTTCATATTTTGTATGCCATGCCATTTTTATGGCTTTTAAATTCATACAATGGGTCCTTAAGCCTTCACATGAAGTTTCATGGCAAGATGACCCATTTTCTATTTTTCACGATTTTTGAAACTTTTTGACGGTTTGGGATTTTTTAAAATTTTTCAGAAGGAGTTTTGGCCCCAAACTAGGTAGACATGATCCTTGTATTTTTGTTGGCATGCACAAAAAAATTCAGCTAAAAACTCAAAGTGTACAAGATTTTGTGACCATTTTAAAAAATTGTCCCCATTTTAGACACTTTAATGGCTATTGGCACCAATCCTGTAAAATCTCAAATGCTCTTTAAAGGGGTGTGAGTTCTCGAGGTTTGATGAGGGATAGGGGGATATTATACGGGCCAAGTGCCAGCACCCATCGCACATCATGTGCGCACACCCCCCGGCCGCTCGATCGTCGGAACCTCAACCCCGCAGGTCAGGTTCTCCGGCGATGCTCCGGCGATGGTGCCCCGGTGAAGAAAAATGTGGCACCAGCACATGCCCAAGCCCAGTAAGGGCTGCTGCAACCCTCGGTCTGATCCGATCTTAGACTAGGAATGAACTCCGCATGCTTAGACTGGGAATGAACTCCGTATGCCTTAGTCAACCCATGAAATAAGCGTACGAGCGCTCAGCCGGCCAGAGCGGTGGGATTTGCAAGCCGGGGATCGAGCGGGTCCCCCTCTGTGTGCTATCGATCTTGCTGCCACAACCCTCGGTTTGGTCTGATCTTAGACTAGGAATGAACTCCGTATGCCTAAACCAACTGACAAAATGAACGGGTGGGCGGGCAGGAGGGCATTACGCAGGCCAGAGAGATGGGATGCGCAAGCCGTGGATCGATAGGGTGGTAGCTGGGCTTAGGCACATCTTCATATTTCTGCGTGCCAATGCCATTTTTATGGCTTAAATTCATACAATGTTCCCTTAAGCCTTCACGTGAAGTTTCATGGCAAGACGACTCGTTTTCAATTTTTCATGATTTTTGAAACTTTTTACAGTTCGGGATTTTTAAATTTTTCGGAAGGAGTTTTGGTCCCAAACTTGGTAGATGTGATCCTTGTATTTTTTTTGGCAGGCACAAAAAAATTCAGCTAAAAACTCGAAGTGTACAAGATTTTGTGACGCATTTGAAAAAAATGTCCCCATTTCAGACATTTTAATGGCTACTGGCAGCAAACCTGTAAAATCTCAAAAGCTCTTTAAGGGGATGTGAGTTCTCGAGGTTTGATGAGGGAGAGGGGGCCATATAAGGGCCAAGTACCAGCACCCATTGCACATCATGTGCGCACCCCCCGGCCCCCCGATCGTCGAACCCCAATGCCGCAGGTCAGGTTCTCCGGTGATGCTCCGATGATGGCGCCCCGGTGAAGAAAAATATGGCACCAGCACATGCCCAAGCCCAGCATGTGCTGACGCAACCCTTGGTCTGGTCCGATCTTAGACTGGGAATGAACTCCCTATGCTTAGGCTGGGAATGAACCCCGTATGCCTAAGTCAACCCATGAAACGAGCGTGCGGGCGCTCAGCCGGCCAGAGGGGTGGGATGCGCAAGCCGGGGATCGGCCGGGTCCCCCTCTGTGTGCTTTCGATCCTGTTGCAGTAACCCTCGATCTGGTCCGACCTTAGACTGGGAATGAATTTCGTATGCCTAAGCCGACAGACGAAACGAGCGGACGGGCGGGCGGGTGGACGCTACACCGACTAGAGAGACGGGATGCACAAGCCATGGATCGATAGGGTGGTTGGTGGGTGTAGGCACATCTTCATATTTCTGTGTGCCAATGCCATTTTTATGGCTTGTAAATTCATACATTGGTCCCTTAAGCCTTCACGTGAAGTTTGATGGCAAGATGACTCATTTTCTATTTTTCACGATTTTTGAAACTTTTTACAACTCAGGATGTTTTAAAATTTTTTTGGTAGACGTGATCCTTGTATTTTTGTTGTATTGCATAAAAATATTCAGCTAAAAACTCTAAGCGTACAAGATTTTGTGACCATTCGAAAAAAGTGTCCCCATTTCAGACACTTTAATAGCTACTGGCAGCAAACCTGTAAAATTTCAAATGCTCTTTAAGAGGGTGTGAGTTCTCGATGTTTGATGAGGGATAGTGGGCCAATATCAGGGTGAAGTACCAGCACCCATCGCACATCATGTGTGCACACCCCCCCGACCCCCCCAATCACCGGAACCCCAATGCCGCGGGTCAGGTTCTCCGATGACGCTCCAGCGATGGTGCCCTGGTGAAGAAAAATGCAGCACCAGCACATGCCCAAGCCCAGCATGTGCTACCGCAACCCTCGGTCAGGTCCGATCTTAGACTGGGAATGAACTTCGTATGCCTAAGTCAACCCACGAAACGAGCGTACGTGTGCTCAGTCGGCCAGAGGGAAGGGATGCGCAAGTCGGGGATCGGTCGGATCACCTTCTATGTACTACTGATCTACAGCCGCAACCCTCAGTCCGGTCTGATCTTAGGCTGGGAATGAACTCCGTATGCCTAAGCCAACCGACGAAACGAGCGGGCGGACGGGTAGGCGGGCACTACGTCGGCCAGAGAGATAGGATGCGCAAGCCGGGATCGATAGGGTGGTAGGTGGTTTAGGGCAATTTATAGACACTTTAATGGCTACTGGCAGCAAACCTGTAAAACTCAAATGCTCTTTTAAGGGGGTGTGAGTTCTGGAGGTTTGATGAGGGAATAGGGGGCCAATATAATGGCAAGTACAAGCGACCCCATTCGCACATCATGTTGCCACACCCGCCCCAGGCCCCCGATCACGCAAGAACCCCAATGCCGCCAGTCAGGTTCTCCGACGATAGCTTCCGGCAAATGTGGCAGACAAAGAAAAATGTGGCACGGCACATGCCCGAGCCTAGCATGTGCTACCGACCCTCGGTCTGGCCTGATCTTAGACTGGAATGAACTCCGTATGCCTAAGTCAACCCATGGAACGAGCGTGCGGGCGCTCAGCCGACCAATGGGGCAGGATTCGCAAGCCGGGGATCGGCTGGGTTCCCCTCTGTGTGCTGCTGATCCTGTTGCCGCAACCCTCGGTCCAGTCTAACCTTAGACTGGGAATGAACTCCATATGCCTAAGCCAACCAACGAAACGAGCGGGCGGGCGAGCACTACGCCGACCAGATAGACGGGATGCGCAAGTCGTTGATCGATAGGGTGGTAGGTGGGTTTAGGCACATCTTCATATTTCTACATGCCAATGTCGTTTTTATGGCTTGTAAATTCATATAATGGTCGCTTAAGCCTTCACATGAAGTTTCATGGCAAGATGACTCGTTTTCTATTTTTCACGATTTTTGAAACTTTTTGCGGTTCAAGATTTTTTAAAATTTTTTCGGAAGGAGTTTTGGGCCCAAACTTATTAGACGTGATCCTTTTATTTTGTTGGCATGCTCAAAAAAATTCATCTAAAAACTCGAAGTGTACAAGATTTTGTGACCATTTGAAAAAAGTGTCCCCATTTCAGACATTTTAATGGCTACTGGCAGCAAACCTGTAAAATCTCAAATGCTCTTTAAGGGGTGAAAGTTCTCGAGGTTTGATGAGGATAAGGGGCCAATATGAGGGCCAAGTACCAGCACCTTCGCACATAATG
>NW_019167915.1:16634511-16664950 GCF_002303985.1 Durio zibethinus | reverse complement strand
TCGGAAGGAGTTTTGGCCCCAAACTTATTAGACGTGATCCTTGTATTTTTGTTGGCATGCTAAAAAACATTCAGCTAAAAACTCGAAGTGTACAAGATTTTGTGACCATTTGAAAAAGGTGTCCCATTTCAGACACTTTTAATGGCTACTGGCAGTAAACCCTAAAGCCATCGTTCAGGTTCTCCAGCGATACTCTGGTGATGGTCTGCGCGAAGAAAAATACGACACCAGCACATGCCCGAGCCTAGCATGTGCTGTCGTAACCCTCGGTCCGGTTCGATCTTAGACTGGGAATGAACTCCGTATGCTTAGACTAGGAATGAACTTCGTATGCCTAAGTCATTCCATGAAACGAGCGTGAGGGCGCTCAGCCGGCCTAGGGGGTAGGATGCGTAAGCCGAGGATCGGGGGGTCCCCTCTACGTGCTACGATCCTGCTGCCACAACCATCAGTCCGATCCGATCTTAGACTGGGAATGAACTCCGTATGCCTAAGCCAACCGACGAAACGAGCGGAGTGGGTGGGTGGGCGGGCACTACCTCGGCCATAGAGACGGGATGCGCAAGCCGTGGATCGATTGGGTGGTAGGTGGGTTTAGGCACATCTTCATATTTCTGCGTCCCAATGCCATTTTAGACTGGGAATGAACTTCGTATGCTTAGACTGGGAATGAACTCCGTATGCCTAAGCCAACCGACGAAACGAGCGGGTGGGCAGGCGGGCTCTACGATGGTGCCCCGACGAAGAAAAATATGGCATCAGCACATGCTCGAGCCAAGCATGTGCTGCCGCAACCCTCGGTCCGGTCCGATCTTAGACTTGGAATGAACTCCATATGCCTAGGTCTACCCACGAAACGAGCGTGCGGGCGCTCATTCGGCCAGAGGGGCGGGATGTGCAAGCCGGGGATCGACCGGGTACCCCTCAGTGTGCTGTCGATCCTGCTACCCCAACCCTTGGTCTGATCCAATTTTAGACTGCGAATGAAATTCGTATGCCTAAGCCAACCGATGAAACGAGAGGGCGGGCGGGTGGGCACTATGCCGGCTAGAGAGACGGGTTGCGCAAGCCGTGGATCGATAGGGTGGTAGGTGGGTTTAGGCACATCTTCATATTTTTGCGTGCCAATGCCATTTTTAGGGCTTGTAAATTCATATAATGGTCCCTTAAGCCTTCACGTGAAGTTTCACGACAAGACGACTCGTTTTCTATTTTTCATGATTTTTGAAACTTTTTGCAGTTCGGGATTTTTTAAAATTTTTTCAGAAGGAGTTTTAGCCGCAAGCTTGGTAGACATGATCCTTGTATTTTTTTTGGCATGCACAAAAAAATTCAGCTAAAAACTCGAATTGTACAAGATTTTGTGACCATTTGAAAAAAGTGTCCCCATTTCAGACACTTTAATGGCTACTGGCAGGAAACCTGCAAAATCTCAAATGCTCTTTAAGGGGGTGTGAGTTCTCAAGCTTTGATGAGGGATAGGGGGCCAATATAAGGGCTAAGTACCAGCACCCATCGCACATCATGTGCGCACAACCCCCCGGCCCCCCATCACCGGAACCCCAATGCCGTCGGTCAGGTTCTCCGGCAATGGTGCCCCGGCGAAGAAAATGCAAGCACCAGCACATGCCCGAGCCCAGCATGTGCTATCGCAACCCTTGATCAGGTCCGATCTTAGAATGGGAATGAACTCCGTATGCTTAGACTGGGAATGAACTCCGTATGGCTAAGTCAACCCACGAAACGAGCGTGCGGGCGCTCAGCCGGCCAGAGGGGCAGGATGCGCAAGTCGGGGATCGAACGGGTCCCCCTCTGTGTACTGCCGATCCAGTTGCCGTAACCCTCGATCTGGTCTGGCCTTAGACTGGGAATGAACTCCGTATGCCTAAGCCAACCGATGAAACGAGCGAGGAGGCAGACGGGCAAGCACTATGCTAGCCAAAGAGACGGGATGCGCAAGCTGTGCATCGATAGGTTGGTAGGTGAGTTTAGGCACATCTTCATATTTCTTCGTGCCAATGCCATTTTTATGGCTTGTAAATTCATACAATGGTTCCTTAAGCCTTCACGTGAAGTTTCATGGCAAGACGACTCATTTTCTATTTTTCACGATTTTTAAAACTTTTTGCGGTTCGGGATTTTTTAAAATTTTTTTGGAAGGATTTTTGGCCCCAAACCTGGCAGACATGATCCTTGCATTTTTGTTGGCGTGCACAAAAAAATTCAGCTAAAAACTCAAAGCGTATAAGATTTTGTGACCATTTGAAAAAAGTGTCCCCATTTCAGACACTTTAATGGCTACTGGCAGCAAACCTGTAAAATCTCAAATGCTCTTTAAGGGGGTGTGAGTTCCTGACATTTGATGAGGGATAGGGGGCCAATATAAGGGCCAAGTACCAGCACCCATCGCACATCATGTGCGCACACCCCCCGGCCCCCCCATCGTTGGAACCCCAATGCCGCCGGTCAGGTTTTTCGGTGATGCTCCGACGATGGTGCCCCGGTGAAGAAAAATGCGGCACCAACACATGCCCGAGCCAAGCATGTGCTACCGTAACCATTGGTCCGGTCCGATCTTAGACTGGGAATGAACTCCATATGCTTAGACTGGGAATGAACTCCGAATGCCTAAGTCAACCCACGAAACGAGCTTGCAGGCGCTCAGTCGACCAGAGCGGACGGGATGCGCAAGCCAGGGATCGGTCGGGTCTACCTCTGCGTGCTGCCGATCCTGCTGCCATAACCCTTGGTCTGATCCAACTGATGAAACGAGCGGGCAGGCGGGCACTACGTCGGCCAGAGAGACGGGATGCGCAAGCCGTGGATCGATAGGGTGGTAGGTGAGTTTAGGCACATCTTCATATTTTTTAGTCCCAATGCCATTTTTATGGCTTGTAAATTCATACAATGGTCCCTTAAGCCTTCACGTGAAGTTTCATGGCAAGATGACTCATTTTTTATTTTTCATGATTTTCAAAACTTTTTACGGTTTGGGATTTTTTAAAATTTTTTTAGAACGAATTTTGGCCCCAAACTTGGTAGACGTGATGCTTGTATTTTTTTTGGCATGCACAAAGAAATTCAGCTAAAAACTCGAAGTGTACAAGATTTTGTGACCATTTGAAAAAAGTGTCCCCATTTCAGACACTTTAAAGGCTACTGGCAGCAAACCTGTAAAATCTCAAATGCTCTTTCAGGGGATGTGAGTTCTCAAGGTTTGATGAGGGATAGGGAGCCAAAATAAGGGCCCAGTACCAGCACCCATCGCACATCATGGGCGCACACCCCCCGGCCCCCGATCGTCGGAACCACAATGCCGCCTATCAGGTTTTCCGACGATGCTTCGGCGATGGTGCCTCGACGAAGAAAAATGTGGCACCAGCACATGCCCTAGCCCAGCATGTGCTATCGTAACCCTCGCTCTGGTCTGATCTTAGACTGGGAATGAACTCCGTATGCCTAAGTCAACCCACGAAACGAGCGTGCCGGCACTCAGTCGGCCAGAGGGGCGGGATGCGCAAGTCGGGGATCGATCGGGTCGCCCTCTGCCTGCTGTCGATCCTGCTGCCGCAACCATCAGTCTGGTCTGATCTTAGATTGGGAATGAACTCTGTATGCGAAAGCCAACCAACGAAAAGAGCAACTGGCGGACGGGCAGGCACTACGTCGGCCAGAGAGATGGGATGCGCAAGCCGTGGATCGATAGGGTGGTAGGTGGGTTTAGGCACATCTTCATATTTCTGCATCCTATGCCATTTTTATGGCTTGTAAATTCATATAGTGGTGCCTTAAGCCTTCACGTGAAGTTTCATGGCAAGACGACTCATTTCTTATTTTTCACGATTTTTAAAACTTTTTACGGTTCTGGATTTTTTTAAATTTTTTCGAAAGGAGTTTTGGCCCCAAACTTGGTAGACATGATCCTTGTATTTTTGTTGGCATGCACAAAAAAATTCAGTGAAAAAATCGAAGCGCGCAAGATTTTGTAACCATTTGAAAAAAATGTCCCATTTCAGACACTTTAATGGCTACTGGCAGCAAAGCTGTAAAATCTCAAATGCTCTTTAAGGGGGTGTGAGTTCTTGAGGTTTGATGAGGGATAGGGGGCCAATATAAGGGCCAAGTACCAGCACCCATCGCACATCATGTGCGCACAACCCTTGGCCCCCCCGATCGTCGGAACCCCAATGCCGCCGGTCAGGTTCTCCGAAGATGCTCCGGAGATGGTGCCCCGACGAAGAAAAATGTGGCACCAGCACATGCTCGAGCCCAGCATGTGTTGCTGCAACCCTTGGTCTGGTCCAATCTTAGATTGGGAATGAACTCCGTATGCCTAGATTGGGAATGAACTCGCATGCCTAAGTCAACCCATGAAACGAGCATGCGGGCGCTCAGCCGGCCAGAGGGGCGGGATGCACAAGCCGGGGATCGGCCAGGACCCCTCTGCCTGCTGCCGATTTTGTTTGCGTAACCCTCGAATATGGTCTGATCTTAAACTGGGAATGAACTCCGTATGCCTAAGCAACCGACGAAACGAGCGTGCGGGCCGAGCGAGGACTTATGCCAGCCAGAGAGAACGGGAATGCGCAAGCCGTGGATCGAATAGGGTGATAGCTGCATTTAGCACATCTTCAGTATTTTTGTATGCCAATGCCATTTTTATGGCTTTTAATTCATACAATGGTCCTTAAGCCTTCAGATGAAGTTGCATGGCAAGATGACCCTTTTCATTTCACGATTTTGAAACTTTTTGCGTTTGGGATTTTTTTTAAAATTTTTTCAGAAGGGGAGTTTTTGGCCCCCAAACTAGGTAGACATGATCCTTGTATTTTTGTTGGCATGCCACAAAAAAATTCCAAGCTAAAAACTTCAAAGTGTACAAGATTTTGTGACCATTTTAAAAAAATTGTCCCATTTTAACACTTTAATGGCTATTGGCACCAATCCTGTAAAATCTCAAATGCTCTTTAAAGGGGTGTGAGTTCTCGAGGTTTGATGAGGGATAGGGGGATATTATACGGGCCAAGTGCAGCACCCATCGCACACTGTGCGCACACCCCCCCGGCGCCGATCGTCGGAACCTCAACCCCGCAGGTCAGGTTCTCCGACGATGCTCCGGCGATGGTGCCCCGGTGAAGAAAAATGTGGCACCAGCACATGCCAAAGCCCAGTAAGGGCTGCTGCAACCCTCGGTCTGATCCGATCTTAGACTAGGAATGAACTCCGCATGCTTAGACTGGGAATGAACTCCGTATGCCTTAGTTAACCCATGAAATAAGCGTACGAGCGCTCAGCCGGCCAGAGCGGTGGGATTTGCAAGCCGGGGATCGAGCGGGTCCCCCTCTGTGTGCTATTGATCTTGCTGCCACAACCCTCGGTTTGGTCTAATCTTAGACTAGGAATGAACTCCGTATGCCTAAGCCAACTGACAAAATGAACGGGTGGGCGGGCAGGAGGGCATTACGCAGGCCAGAGAGATGGGATGCGCAAGCCGTGGATCGATAGGGTGGTAGCTGGGCTTAGGCACATCTTCATATTTCTGCGTGCCAATGCCATTTTTATGGCTTAAATTCATACAATGTTCCCTTAAGCCTTCACGTGAAGTTTCATGGCAAGACGACTCGTTTTCAATTTTTCATGATTTTTGAAACTTTTTACAGTTCGGGATTTTTTAAAATTTTTTCGGAAGGAGTTTTGGTCCCAAACTTGGTAGATGTGATCCTTGTATTTTTTTTGGCAGGCACAAAAAAATTCAGCTAAAAACTCGAAGTGTACAAGATTTTGTGACCATTTGAAAAAAATGTCCCCATTTCAGACATTTTAATGGCTACTGGCAGCAAACCTGTAAAATCTCAAAAGCTCTTTAAGGGGATGTGAGTTCTCGAGGTTTGATGAGGGAGAGGGGGCCATATAAGGGCCAAGTACCAGCACCCATTGCACATCATGTGCGCACACCCCCCGGCCCCCCCGATCGTCGGAACCCCAATGCCGCAGGTCAGGTTCTCCGGTGATGCTCCGATGATGGCGCCCCGGTGAAGAAAAATACGGCACCAGCACATGCCCAAGCCCAGCATGTGCTGACGCAACCCTTGGTCTGGTCCGATCTTAGACTGGGAATGAACTCCCTATGCTTAGGCTGGGAATGAACCCCGTATGCCTAAGTCAACCCATGAAACGAGCGTGCGGGCGCTCAGCCGGCCAGAGGGGTGGGATGCGCAAGCCGGGGATCGGCCGGGTCCCCCTCTGTGTGCTTTCGATCCTGTTGTAGTAACCCTCGATCTGGTCCGACCTTAGACTGGGAATGAATTTCGTATGCCTAAGCCGACAGACGAAACGAGCGGACGGGCAGGCGGGTGGGCGCTACACCGACTAGAGAGACGGGATGCACAAGCCATGGATCGATAGGGTGGTTGGTGGGTTTAGGCACATCTTCATATTTTTGTGTGCCAATGCCATTTTTATGGCTTGTAAATTCATACATTGGTCCCTTAAGCCTTCACGTGAAGTTTGATGGCAAGATGACTCATTTTCTATTTTTCACGATTTTTGAAACTTTTTACAACTCAGGATGTTTTAAAATTTTTTTGGTAGACGTGATCCTTGTATTTTTGTTGTATTGCATAAAAATATTCAGCTAAAAACTCTAAGCGTACAAGATTTTGTGACCATTCGAAAAAAGTGTCCCCATTTCAGACACTTTAATAGCTACTGGCAGCAAACCTGTAAAATTTCAAATGCTCTTTAAGAGGGTGTGAGTTCTCGATGTTTGATGAGGGATAGTGGGCCAATATCAGGGTGAAGTACCAGCACCCATCGCACATCATGTGTGCACACCCCCCCGACCCCCCCAATCACCGGAACCCCAATGCCGCGGGTCAGGTTCTCCGATGACGCTCCAGCGATGGTGCCCTGGTGAAGAAAAATGCAGCACCAGCACATGCCCAAGCCCAGCATGTGCTACCGCAACCCTCGGTCAGGTCCGATCTTAGACTGGAATGAACTCTGTATGCTTAGAATGAACTCTGTATGCTTAGACTGGGAATGAACTTCGTATGCCTAAGTCAACCCACGAAACGAGCGTACGTGCGCTCAGTCGGCCAGAGGGAAGGGATGCGCAAGTCGGGGATCGGTCGGATCACCTTCTATGTACTACTGATCCTACAGCCGCAACCCTCAGTCCGGTCTGATCTTAGACTGGGAATGAACTCCGTATGCCTAAGCCAACCGACGAAACGAGCGGGCGGACGGGTAGGCGGGCACTACGTCGGCCAGAGAGATAGGATGCGCAAGCCGTGGATCGATAGGGTGGTAGGTGGGTTTAGGCACATTTAAGACACTTTAATGGCTACTGGCAGCAAACCTGTAAAATCTCAAATGCTCTTTAAGGGGGTGTGAGTTCTGGAGGTTTGATGAGGGATAGGGGGCCAATATAATGGCCAAGTACCAGCACCCATCGCACATCATGTGCGCACACCCCGCCCCCAGGCCCCCCCGATCGCCAGAACCCCAATGCCGCCAGTCAGGTTCTCCGACGATGCTCCGGCGATGGTGCCCAGACAAAGAAAAATGTGGCACCAGCACATGCCCGAGCCTAGCATGTGCTACCGTAACCCTCGATCTGGTATGATCTTAGACTGGGAATGAACTCCGTATGCCTAAGTCAACCTATGGAACGAGCGTGCGGGCGCTCAGCCGGCCAATGGGGCAGGATTCGCAAGCCGGGGATCGGCTGGGTTCCCCTCTGTGTGCTGCTGATCCTGTTGCCGCAACCCTCGGTCCAGTCTAACCTTAGACTGGGAATGAACTCCATATGCCTAAGCCAACCAACGAAACGAGCGGGCGGGCGAGCACTACGCCGACCAGAGAGACGGGATGCGCAAGTCATTGATCGATAGGGTGGTAGGTGGGTTTAGGCACATCTTCATATTTCTACATGCCAATGTCGTTTTTATGGCTTGTAAATTCATATAATGGTCGCTTAAGCCTTCACATGAAGTTTCATGGCAAGATGACTCGTTTTCTATTTTTCACGATTTTTGAAACTTTTTGCGGTTCAAGATTTTTTAAAATTTTTTCGGAAGGAGTTTTGGGCCCAAACTTATTAGACGTGATCCTTTTATTTTTGTTGGCATGCTCAAAAAAATTCATCTAAAAACTCGAAGTGTACAAGATTTTGTGACCATTTGAAAAAAGTGTCCCCATTTCAGACACTTTAATGGCTACTGGCAGCAAACCTGTAAAATCTCAAATGCTCTTTAAGGGGGTGAAAGTTCTCGAGGTTTGATGAGGGATAAGGGGCCAATATGAGGGCCAAGTACCAGCACCCTTCGCACATAATGTGCACACAGCCCCCTCCGACCCCCCCGATCGTCGAAACCCCAATGCCGCCGATCAAGTTCTCCGGCGATGGTGCCCTGGCGAAGAAAAATACGACACCAGCACATGCCCGAGCCCAGTATGTGCTACCACAACCCTCGGTCCGGTCCGATCTTAGACTAGGAATGAACTCCGTATGCCTAAGTCAACCCACGAAACTACCGTGTGGGCGCTCAGCAGGCCAAAGGGGCCGGATGCGCAAGCCGGGGATCGGTCGGGTCCCCCTTTGCGTGCTGCCGATCCTACTACCGCAATCCTCGGTCTGGTCCATTCTTAGACTGGGAATGAACTCTGTATACCTAAGCCAACCGACGAAACGAGTTGGCGGGCGGGCGGGCACTACCCCGTCCAGAGAGACGGGATGCGCAAGCCGTGGATCGGTAGGGTGGTAGGTGGGTTTAGGCACATCATCATATTTCTGGTTGCCAATGCCATTTTTATGGCTTGTAAATTCATACAATGGTCCTTTAAGCCTTCACGTGACGTTTCATGGCAAGACGACTCGTTTTTTATTTTTCACAATTTTCAAAACTTTTTACGATTCGAGACTTTTTAAAATTTTTTCGAAAAGAGTTTTCACCCCAAACTAGGTAGACGTGATCCTTGTATTTTTGTGGTAATGCACAAAAAAATTCAGCTAAAAACTCGAAGCGTACAACATTTTGTGACCATTTGAAAAAAGTGTCCCCATTTCAGACACTTTAATGGCTACTGGCAGTAAACCTGTAAAATCTCAAATGCTCTTTAAGGGGGTGTGAGTTCTCGAGGTTTGATGAGGGATAGGGGGCCAATCAAGGGCCAAGTACCAGCACCCATCGCACAACATGTGCGCACACCCCCCGGCCCCCCCGATCATCGGAACCCCACTGCTGTCGGTCAGGTTCTCCGACGATGCTCCGGCGAAGAAAAATGTGGCACCAGCACATGCCCGAGCCCAGCATGTGCTGCCGCAACCCTCGGTCCAGTCTGATCTTAGAATGTGAATGAACTCCGTATGGCTAAGTCAACCCACGAAACAAGCGTGCGGGCGCTCAGTCGAGGATCGGCCGAATCCCCCTATGCGTGCTACCGATCCTGCTGCCGTAACCCTCGGTTCAGTCCGATCTAAGATTGGGAATGAACTCCGTATGCCTAAGCCAACCGTTGAAACGAGTAGGTGTGCGGGCGGGCGGGCACTACGCCGGCCAGAGGGA
Organism: Durio zibethinus; assembly: GCF_002303985.1. Next base: position 16,655,381 of record NW_019167915.1, on the reverse strand, counting down.
CAGGATGCGCAAGCCATGGATCGATAAGGTGGTAGGTGGGTTTAGGCACATCTTCATATTTCTAGGTGCCAATGCCATTTTTATGGCTTGTAAATTCATACAATGGTCCATTAAGCCTTCACGTGAAGTTTCATGGCAAGACGACTCGTTTTCTATTTTTCAAGATTTTCAAAACTTTTTGTGGTTCGGGATTTTTTAAAATATTTTTGAAAGGAGTTTTGGCCCCAAACTTGGTAGACGTGATCCTTGTATTTTTGTTGGCATGCATAAAAAAATTCAACCAAAAACTCGAAGTGTACAAGATTTTGTGACCATTTGAAAAAAGTGTCCCCATTTCAGACACTTTAATTGCTACTGGCAGCAAACCTGTAAAATCTCAAATGGTCTTTAAGGGGGTGTGAGTTCTCGAGGTTTGGTGAGGGATAGGGGACCAATATAAGGGCCAAGTACCAGCACCCATCGTACATCATGTGTGTACACCCCCCGGCCCCCCGATCACCGGAACCCTAATGTCGTCGGTCAGGTTCTTCATTGAAAGTCTGATGATGGTGCCCCGGTGAAGAAAAATGCGGCACCAGCACATGCCCGAGCCCAGTATGTGCCACCTCAACCCTCGATTTGATCTGATCTTAGACTGGGAATGAACTCCATATGCTTAGACTGGGAATGAACTCTGTATGCCTAAGTCAACCAACGAAACGAGCGTGCGGGCGCTCAACCGGCCAGAGGGGCGGGATGCGCAAGCCGGGGATCGGTTGGGTCCCCCTTTGTATGCTGTCGATCCTGCTACCACAACCCTCGGTCCGGTCTGATCTTAGACTGGGAATGAACTCCGTATGCCTAAGCCAACCAAAGAAACGAGGGACGGGCGGGCGGGCACTATGCTGGCCAGAGAGACAGGATGCGCAAGCTGTGGATCGATAGGGTGGTAGGTGGTTTTAGGCACATCTTCATATTTCTGCATGCCAATGCCATTTTTATGGCTTGTAAATTCATAAAATGGTCCCTTAAGCCTTCACGTGAAGTTTCATGGCAAGACGACTCGTTTTCTATTTTTCACGATTTTTGAAACTTTTTACGATTTGGGATTTTTTAAAATTTTTTTTGAAGGAGTTTTAGCCCCAAACTTGGTAGACGTGATCCTTGTATTTTTGTTGGCATGCACAAAAACATTCAGCTAAAAACTCGAAGTGCACAAGATTTTGAGGCCATTTGAGAAAAGTGTCCCCATTTCAGACACTTTAATGGCTACTGGCAGCAAACCTGTAAAATCTCAAATTCCTTTTAAGGGGGTGTGAGTTCTCGAGCTTTGATGAGGGATAGGGGGCCAATATAAGGGCAAGTACCAGCACCCATCGCACATCATGTGTGCACATCCCCCCGGCCCCCCCGATCGTCGAAACCCCAATACTGCCGGTCAGGTTCTCTGGCGATGCTCCGACGATGGTGCCCCAGTGAAGAAAAATGAGGCACTAGCACATGCCCGAGCCCAGCATGCGCTTCCACAACCCTCAGTCCGGTCCAATCTTAGACTGGGAATGAACTCCGTATGCCTAAGTCAACCCACGAAATGAGCGCGCGGGTGTTCAGCCGGCCAGAGGGGCGGGATGCACAAGCCGGGGATCGGCCGGTTCCCCCTCTGCGTGCTACCGATCTTGCTACCGTAACCCCCGATCCGGTCTGATCTTAGACTAGGAATAAACTTCGTACGCTTAAGCCAACCGACAAAACGAACGGGCTGACTGACGGGCGGGCACTACGTCGGCCAGAGAGACGGGATGTGTAAGCCGTGGATCGATAGCGTGGTAGGTGGGTTTAGGCACATCTTCATATTTCTATGTGCCAATGCCATTTCAATGGCTTGTAAATTCATACAATGGTCCCTTAAGCCTTCACGTGAAGTTTCATGGCAAGACGACTTGTTTTCTATTTTTCAAAATTTTTTAAAATATTTTTGAAAGGAGTTTTGGCCCCAAACTTGGTAGACGTGATCCTTGTATTTTTGTTGGCATGCACAAAAAAATTCAGCTAAAAACTTGAAGTGTACAAGATTTTGTGACCATTTGAAAAAAGTGTCCCCATTTCAGACACTTTAATGGCTACTGGCAGCAAACCTGTAAAATCTCAAATGCTCTTTAAGGGGGTGTGAGTTCTCGAGGTTTGGTGAGGGATAGGGGGCCAATATAAGGGCCAAGTACCAGCACCCATCACACATCATGTGCGCACACCGCCCCCCCGATCACCGAAAACCCAATGCCGCGGGTCGGGTTCTCCGGTGATGCTCCGACGATGGTGCCCCGATGAAGAAAAATGTAGCACCAACACATGCCCGAGCCCAGCATGTGCTACCGAAACCCTCGGTCTGGTCCGATCTTAGACTGGGAATGAACTTTGTATGCTTAGATTGGGAATGAACTCCGTATGCCTAAGTCAACCCACGAAACAAGCGTGCGGGCGCTCAGCCGGCCAGATAGGTGGGATCCACAAGCCGGGTATTGATCGGGTCCACCTCTGCATGCTGTTGATCTTGCTATCGCAACCCTTGGTCTGGTCTAATCTTAGACTGGGAATGAACTCCGTATGCCTAAGCCAACCGACGAGACGAGCGGGTGGGCATTACGTCGGCCAAAGAGACGGGATGCGCAAGCCGTGGATTGATAGGATGGTAGTGGGTTTAGGCACATCTTCATATTTCTACGTGCCAATGCCATTTTTATGGCTTGTATATTCATACAATGGTCCCTTAAGCCTTCATGTGAAGTTTCATGGCAAGACGACTCATTTTCTATTTTTCACGATTTTGAAAACTTTTTATGGTTCGGGATTTTTTAAAATTTTTTCGAAAGAATTTTTGTCCCCAAACTTGGTAGACGTGATCCTTGTATTTTTGTTGGCATGCACAAAAAAATTAAGCTAAAAACTCGAAGTGTACAAGATTTTGTGACCATTTGAAAAAAGTGTCCCCATTTCAGATGCTTTAATGGCTACTGGCAGCAAACTTGTAAATCTCAAATGCTCTTTAAGGGGGTGTGAGTTCTCAAGGTTTGATGAGGGATAGGGGGCCAATATAAGGGCTAAGTACCAGCACCCATCGCACATCATGTGCGCACACCCCCCGGCCCCCCCGACCGTCGAAACATTAATGCCGTCGGTCAGGTTCTCCGGCGATGCTCCAGCGATGGTGCCCTGACAAAGAAAAAAGGTGGCACCAGCACATGCCCGAGCCCAGCATGTGCTGTCGCAACCCTCGGTCTGATCTGATCATAGACTTGGAATGAACTCCGTATGCTTAGACTAGGAATGAATTCCGTATTCCTAAGTGAACCCACGAAACGAGCGTGAGGGCGCTCAGTCGGCCAGAGGGGCGGGATGCGTAAGCCGAGGATCGATGGGGTCCCTCTCTGTGTGCTGCCGATCCTGCTGCTGCAACCCTCGGTCTGGTCTGACCTTAGACAGGGAATGAACTTCGTATGCCTAAGCCAACCGATGAAACGAGCGGTCGGGCGGGAGGGCGGGCACTACGCCAGCCAGAGAGACGGGAGGTGCAAGCCGTGAATCGATAGGGTGGTAGGTGGGTTTAGGCACATCTTCATATTTTTGCATGCCAATGCCATTTTTATGGCTTGTAAATTCATAAAATGGTCCCTTAAGACTTCACGTCAAGTTTCATGGCAAGACGAGTCGTTTTCTATTTTTCATGATTTGCAAAACTTTTTACGGTTCAGGATTTTTTAAAATTTTTTCGAAAAGAGTTTTTTTTCCCAATCTTGGTAGACGTGATCCTTGTATTTTTTTTGGCATGCACAAAAAAATTCTGCTAAAAACTCGAAGTGTACAAGATTTTGTGACCATTTGAAAAAAATGTCCCCATTTCAGACACTTTAATGGCTATTGGCAGCAAACCTGTAAAATCTCAAATGCTCTTTAAGGGCTTGTGAGTTCTCGAGGTTTGATGAGGGATAGGGGGCCAATATAAGGGCCAAGTACCAGCAAGCATCGCACATCATGTGCACACACCCCCCCCGATCACCAGAACCACAATGCCGCCGGTCAAGTTCCCTGACGATGCTCCGACGATAGTGCACCGACCAGAGAGACGGGATGCGCAAGCCCTGGATCGATAGGGTGGTAGGTCGATTTAGGCACATCTTCATATTTCTACATGCCAATGCCATTTTTATGGCTTGTGAATTCATACAATGGTCCCTTAAGCCTTCACGTGAAGTTTCATGGCAAGACGACTTGTTTTCTATTTTTCAGGATTTTCGAAACTTTTTGCGCTTCAAGATTTTTTAAAATTTTTTCGAAAGGAGTTTTGGCCCCAAACTTGGTAGACGTGATCCTTTTATTTTTGCTGGCATGCACAAAAACATTTAGCTAAAAACTCGAAGTGTACAAGATTTTGTGACCATTTGAAAAAAGTGTCCCCATTTCAGACACTTTAATGGCTACTGGCGGCAAACCTATAAATCTCAAATGCTCTTTAAGGGAGTGTGAGTTCTCGAGGTTTGATGAGGGATAGAGGGCCAATATAAGGGCCAAGTACCAGCACCCATCGCACATCATGTGCGCACACCCCACGCCCCTCAATCGTCGAAACCTTAATGCCGTCGGTCAGGTTCTCCGACGATGCTCCAGCGATGCTGCCCCGACAAAGAAAAAAGCGGCACCAGCACATGCCCGAGCCCAGCATGTGCTGCCGCAACCCTCGGTTCGATGCGATCATAGACTTGGAATGAACTCCATATGCTTAGACTGGGAATGAACTCCGTATGCCTAAGTGAACCCATGAAACGAGCGTGAGAGCGCTCAGCCGGCCAGAGGGCGGGATGTGCAAGTCGAGGATCGATGGGTTCCCTCTCTGTGTGTTGTCGATCCTGCTGCCACAACCCTTGGTCTGGTCCGACCGTAGACAGGGAATGGACTTCGTATGCCTAAGCCAACCGATGAAACGAGCGGCCGAGCGGGCGGGCGGGCACTACGTCGACCAAAGAGACGGGATGCGCAAGCCGTGAATCGATAGGGTGGTAGGTGGGTTTAGGTACATCTTCATATTTTTGCATGCCAATGCCATTTTTATGGCTTGTAAATTCATAAAATGGTCCCTTAAGACTTCACGTCAAGTTTCATGGCAAGACGAGTCGTTTTCTATTTTTCATGATTTTTAAAACTTTTTACGGTTCAAGATTTTTTAAAATTTTTTCGAAAGGAGTTTTTTTCCCAAACTTTTTAGACGTGATCCTTATATTTCTTTTGGCATGCACAAAAAAATTCAGCTAAAAACTCGAAGTGTACAAGATTTTGTGACCATTTGAAAAAAAATGTCCCCATTTCAGACACTTTAATGGCTACTGGTAGCAAACATGTAAAATCTCAAATGCTCTTTAAGGGGTTGTGAGTTCTCAAGGTTTGATGAGGGATAGGGGGCCAATATAAGGGCCAAGTACCAGCACGTATCACACATCATGTGCGCACGGTCAGGTTCTCCGACGATGCTCCGACGATGGTGCACCGATGAAGAAAAAAATAGCACCAGCACATGCCCGAGCCCAGCATGTGCTGCTGCAACCCTCGGTCCGGTCTGATCTTAGTTTGGGAATGAACTCCGTATGCGTAGACTGGGAATGAAGTCCGTAAGCCTAAGTCAACCCTCAAAACGAGCGTGCGGGTGCGTAGCCGGCCAGAGGGGCGGGATGCACAAGCCGAGGATCGATCGGGTCCCCCTCTACATGCTGCCGATCTTACTGCCGCAACCCTCGGTTCGGTATAATCTTAGACTAGGAATGAACTCCATATGCCTAAGCCAACCGATGAAACGAGCGGGCGGGCGGGCACTACGTCGGCCAGAGAGACGGGATGCGCAAGCCGTGGATCGATAGGGTGGTAGGTGGGTTTAGGCACATCTTCACATTTCTGCATGCCAATGCCATTTTTATGGCTTGTAAATTCATACAATGGTCCCTTAAGCCTTCACGTGAAGTTCCATGGAAGGACGGCTCGTTTTATATTTTTCACGATTTTCAAAACCTTTTATGTTTCGAGATTTTTAAAAATTTTTTCGGAAGAAGTTTTGGCCCCAAACTTGGTAGACGTGATCCTTGTATTTTTGTTGGCATGCACAAAAAAATTCAGCTAAAACCTTGAAGTACCAGCACCCATTACACATCATGTGCGGACACCCCCCGGCCCCCCCGATCGTCGAAACCCCAATGCCGCCGGTCAGGTTCTCCGACGATGCTCCGACGATGGTGCCCTGACGAAGAAAAATGTGGCACCAGCACATGCTCGAGCCTAGCATGTGCTGTCGCAACCCTCGGTCCGATCCGATCTTAGACTAGGAATGAACTCCGTATGCTTAGACTGGGAATGAACTCCGTATGCCTAAGTCAACCTACGAAACGAGCGTGCGGGCGCTCAGCCAGCCAGAGGGGTGGGATGCGTAAGCTGAGGATCGACCGGGTCCCCCTCTGCATGTTACCGATCCTATTGCTGTAACCTACAGTCTGGTCTGATCTTAGACTGGGAATGAACTCTGTAAGCCTAAGCCAATCGAAGAAACGACCGGGCAGGCGGGTGGGCGGGCACTACGCCGGCCAGAGAGACGGGACGCGCAAGCCGTGGATCGATAGGGTGGTAGGTGGGTTTAGGCACATCTTCACATTTCTGCATGCCAATGCCATTTTTATGGCTTGTAAATTCATACAATGGTCCCTTAAGCCTTCACGTGAAGTTTCATGGCAGGACGACTCGTTTTCTATTTTTCACGATTTTTGAAACTTTTTGTAGTTTGGGATTTTTTAAAATTTTTTCGGAAGGAGTTTTGGCCCCAAACTTTGTAGACAAGATCCCTGTATTTTTTTTGGCTTGCACAAAAAAATTCAGCTAAAAACTCGGAGTGTACAAGATTTTGTGACCATTTGAAAAAAATGTCTCCATTCTAGACACTTTAGTGGCTATTGGTAGCAAACCTATAAAATCTCAAATGCTCTTTAAGGGGGTGTGAGTTCTCGAGGTTTGATGAGGGAAGGGGGCCAATATAAGGGCCCAGCACCAGCACCCATCCCACATCATGTGCGCACACCCCCCCGGACCCCCGATTGCCAGAACCCCAATGTCGCCGGTTAGGTTCTCCGACGATGCTCCTACGATGGTGCCCTGACGAAGAAAAATACGGCACCAGCACATGCCCAAGCCCAGCATGTGCTGTCGCAACCCTCGGTCCGGTTCGATCTTAGACTGGGAATGAACTCCGTATGCCTAAGTCAACCCACGAAATGAGCGTACGGGAGCTCAGTCGGCTAGAGGGGCGGGATGCGTAAGCCGAGGATCGACTTGGTCCCCCTCTACCTGCTGCCGATCCTGCTGCCGCAACCCTCGGTCCGGTCTGATCTTAGACTAGGAATGAACTCCATATGCCTAAGCCAACCGATGAAACAAGCGGGCGGGCGGGCGGGCGGACACTACGTCGGTCAGAGAGACGGGATGCACAAGCCGTGGATCGATAGGGTGGTAGGTGGGTTTAGGTACATCTTTATATTTTTGCGTGCCAATGCCATTTTTATGTCTTGTAAATTCATACAATGGTCCCTTAAGCCTTCACGTGAAGTTTCATTGCAAGATGACTCATTTTCTATTTTTCACGATTTTTGGAACCTTTTCCGGTTCGGGATTTTTAAAAATTTTTTTGCAATGAGTTTTGCCCCAAACGTGGTAGACATGATCCTTGTATTTTTCTTGGCATGCACAAAAAAATTCAGCTAAAAACTCGAAGTGTACAAGATTTTGTGACCATTTGAAAAAAGTGTCCCCATTTTAGACACTTTAATGGCTACTGGCAGCAAACCTGTAAAATTTCAAATGCTCTTTAAGGGGTGTCAGTTCTCGAGGTTTGATGAGGGATAGGGGGCCAATATAAGGGCCAAGTACCACCACCCACCACACATCATGTGCGCACAACCCCCAACCCTCCGATCGCCGGAACCCCAATGCCGCCGGTCAGGTTCTCCGGTGATGCTCCGGCGATGGTGCCCCGGTGAAGAAAAAAGTGGCACCAGCACATGCTCGAGCCCAGCATGTGTTACCGCAAGCCTCAGTTTGATCCAATCTTAAACTGGGAATGAACTCCGTACGCTTAGACATGTATTAAACACCGTATGCCTAAGTCAACCCACGAAACGAGCGTATGGGGGCTCAGCCGGCCAGAGGGGTAGGATGCGCAAGCCGGGGATCGGTCGGGTCCCCCTCTACGTGTTGCCAATCCTGCTGCCGTAACCCTCAATCCGGTTTGATCTTAGACTGGGAATGGACTTCGTATGCCTAAGCCAACTGATGAAACGAGCGGACGGGCGGGCGGGTAGGCAGGCATTACGTCAGCCAGAGAGACGGGATGTGTAAGCCGTGGATCGATAGGGTGGTTGGTGGGTTTAGGCACATCTTCATATTTCTGCATGTTATGGCTTGTAAATTCATACAAAGGTCCATTAACCCTTCACGTGAAGTTTCATGGCAAGACGACACGTTTTCTATTTTTCATGTTTTTCAAAACTTTTTACGGTTTGGGATTTTTTAAAATTTTTTTGGAAGGAGTTTTGGCCCCAAACTTTTTTAGATGTTATCCTTGTATTTTTGTTGGCATGCATAAAAAAATTCAGCTAAAAACTCGAAGTGTACAAGATTTTGTGACCATTTCAAAGAAGTTTCCCATTTCAGACACTTTAATGGCTACTGGCAGCAGACCTGTAAAATCTCAAATGCTCTTTAAGGGGGTGTGAGTTCTCGAGGTTTGATGAGGGATAGGGGGCCAATATAAGCACCAACTACTAGCACCCATCGCACATCATGTGCGCACACCCCCTCCGGGCCCCCCGATCGTCGGAACCCCAACGTTGTCGGTCAGGTTCTCCGACGATGCTTCGGCGATGGTGCCCTGACGAAGAAAAATGTGACACAAGCACATGCCCGAGCCTAGCATGTTTTGCTGTAACCATCGATCCGGTCCGAACTTAGACTGGGAATGAACTCCGTATGCCTAAGTCAACCAACGAAACTAGCCTGCGGGCCTCAGCCGACCAGAGGGGCGGGATGCGCAAGCCGGGGATCGGTCGGGTCCCCCTCTGCGTGCTGTCGATCCTGTTGTCGTAACCCTCTGTCCGGTCTGATCTTAGACTGGGAATGAACTCCGTATGCCTAAGCCAACCGACAAAACGAGCGGGCGGGCGGGCACTACACCGACCAGAGAGACGGGATGCGCAAGCCGTGGATCGATATGGTGGTAGGTGGGTTTAGGCACATCTTTATATTTCTACATTCCAATTCCATTTTTATGGCTCGTAAATTCATACAATGGTCCCTTAACCCTTCACGTGAAGTTTCATGGCAAGACGACTCGTTTTCTATTTTTCACAATTTTCAAAACCTTTTGCGGTTCGAGATTTTTTAAAATTTTTTTGCAAGGATTTTTGGCCCCAAACTTTTTTAGATGTTATCCTTGTATTTTTTTTGGCATGCACAAAAAAATTCAGCTAAAAACTCGAAGTGTACAAGATTTTGTGACCATTTGAAAAAAGTGTCCCCATTTTAGACACTTCAATGGCTACTGGCAGCAAACCTGTAAAATTCAAATGCTCCTTAAGGGGGTGTGAGTTCTCAAGGTTTGATGAGAGATAGGGGGCGAATATAAGGGCCAATACGAGCACCCACCGCACATCATGTGCGCACACCCCCCCGGCACCCCGATCGTCGGAACCTCAATGTCACCGGTCAGGTTCTCTGATGATGCTTCGGCGATGGTGCCCCAGTGAAGAAAAATGCGGCACCAGCACATGCCCGAGCCCAGCATGTGTTGCCGCAACCCTCAATCCAGTCCGATCTTAGACTGGGAATGAACTCTGTATGCTTAGACTGGGAATGAACACCATATGCCTAAGTCAACCCACGAAACGAGCGTGCGGGGCCTCAGCCGACCAGAGGGGCAGGATGCGTAAGTCGGGGATCGGCCGGGTCCCCCTCTATGTGCTGCTGATCTTGCTATCGGAACCCTCGGTCTGGTCTGATCTTAGACTGGGAATGAACTCTGTATGCCTAAGCCAACCGACAAAATGAGCGGGCGGGCGGGCGGGCATTATGCCGGTCAGAGAAACGGGATGCGCAAGCCGTGGATCGATAGGGTGGTAGATGGGTTTAGGCACATCTTTATATTTCTGCATGCCAATGCCATTTTTATGGCTTGTAAATTCGTACATTGGTCCCTTAAGCCTTCACGTGAAGTTTCATTGCAAGATGACTCGTTTTCTACTTTTTACCACTTTCAAAACTTTTTACGGTTCGGGATTTTTTAAAATTTTTTTGGAAGGAGTTTTGGCCCCAAAATTTTTTAGATGTTATCCTTGTATCTTTGTTGGCATGCACAAAAAAATTCAGCTAAGAACTCAAAGCGTACAAGATTTTGTGACCACTTGAAAAAAATGTCCTCATTTCAGACACTTTAATGGCTACTACTGGCAGCAAACCTGTAAAATCTCAAATGCTCTTTAAGGGGGTGTGAGTTCTCAAGGTTTGATGAGAGATAGGGGGCCAATATAAGGGCCAAGTGCCAGCACCCATCGCACATCATGTGCGCACACCCCCCCGGCCCCCCCGATCGTCGAAACGCCAATGCCACCGGTCAGGTTTTTCGACGAAGCTCTGACAATGGTGCCTCGACGAAGAAAAATGTGACACCAGCACATGCCTGAGCCCAGCATGTCCAGCCGCAACCCTCGGTCCAGTCCGATCTTAGACTGGGAATGAACTCCGTATGCTTAGATTGGGAATGAACTCCGTATGCCTAAGTCAACCCATGAAATGAACGTGCGGGCGCTCAGTCGGCCAGAGGGGCAGGATGCGCAAGTCGGGGATCAGCTGGGTCCCCCTCTACGTGCTGTCGATCCTGCTGCCGCAACCCTCGGTCCGGTCCGATCTTTGACTAGGAATGAACTCCGTATGCCTAAGCCAACCGACGAAACGAGCGGGCGGGCGGGAGGGCATTACGCTGGCCAGAGGGGCGGGATGCGCAAGTCGTGGATCGATAGGGTGGTAGGTGGGTTTAGGCACATCTTTATATTTCTGCATGCCAATGCCATTTTTATGGCTTGTAAATTCGTACATTGGTCCCTTAAGCCTTCACGTGAAGTTTCATTGCAAGATGACTCGTTTTCTACTTTTTACCACTTTCAAAACTTTTTACGGTTCGGGATTTTTTAAAATTTTTTTGGAAGGAGTTTTGGCCCCAAAATTTTTTAGATGTTATCCTTGTATCTTTGTTGGCATGCACAAAAAAATTCAGCTAAGAACTCAAAGCGTACAAGATTTTGTGACCACTTGAAAAAAATGTCCTCATTTCAGACACTTTAATGGCTACTACTGGCAGCAAACCTGTAAAATCTCAAATGCTCTTTAAGGGGGTGTGAGTTCTCAAGGTTTGATGAGAGATAGGGGGCCAATATAAGGGCCAAGTGCCAGCACCCATCGCACATCATGTGCGCACACCCCCCCGGCCCCCCCGATCGTCGAAACGCCAATGCCACCGGTCAGGTTTTTCGACGAAGCTCTGACAATGGTGCCTCGACGAAGAAAAATGTGACACCAGCACATGCCTGAGCCCAGCATGTCCAGCCGCAACCCTCGGTCCAGTCCGATCTTAGACTGGGAATGAACTCCGTATGCTTAGATTGGGAATGAACTCCGTATGCCTAAGTCAACCCATGAAATGAACGTGCGGGCGCTCAGTCGGCCAGAGGGGCAGGATGCGCAAGTCGGGGATCAGCTGGGTCCCCCTCTACGTGCTGTCGATCCTGCTGCCGCAACCCTCCGTCCGGTCCGATCTTTGACTAGGAATGAACTCCGTATGCCTAAGCCAACCGACGAAACGAGCGGGCGGGCGGGAGGGCATTACGCTGGCCAGAGGGGCGGGATGCGCAAGTCGTGGATCGATAGGGTGGTAGGTGGGTTTAGGCACATCTTTATATTTCTGCATGCCAATGCCATTTTTATGGCTTGCAAATTCATACATTGGTCCCTTAAGCCTTCACGTGAAGTTTCATGGCAAGACGACTCGTTTTCTACTTTTCACCATCTTCAAAACTTTTTACGGTTCGGGATTTTTTTAAATTTTTTTGGAAGGAGTTTTGGCCCCAAACTTTTTTAGATGTTATCCTTGTATCTTTGTTGGCATGCACAAAAAATTCAGCTAAAAACTCAAAGTGTACAAGATTTTGTGACCATTTGAAAAAAGTGTCCCCATTTTAGACACTTTAATGGCTACTGGCAGCAAACTTGTAAAATCTCAAATGCTCTTTAAGGGGGTGTGACTTGTCAAGGTTTGATGAGGGATAGGGTGCCAATATAAGGGCCAAATACCAGCACCCATCGCACATCATGTGCGCACACCTCGCCAGCCCCCCCGATCGTCGGAACCCCAATGCCGTCGGTCAGGTTCTCCGACGATGGTGCCCCGGTGAAGAAAAAAGTGGCACCAGCACATGCTCGAGCCCAGCATGTGCTGCCGCAACCCTCGGTCCGGTCCGATCTTAGACTGGGAATAAACTCCGTATGCCTAGGCCAACTGACGAAATGAGCGGGCGAACGGGCGGGCGGGCACTACGCCGGCTAGAGGGACGGGATGCGCAAGCCGTGGATCGATGGGGTGGTAGGTGGGTTTAGGCACATTTCATATTTCTGCGTGCCAATGCCATTTTTATGGCTTGTAAATTCATACGATTGTCCCTTAAGCCTTTACGTGAAGTTTCATGGCAAGACGACTCGTTTTCTATTTTTTACGATTTTTGAAACATTTTACAGTTCAGGATTTTTTAAAATTTTTTCGGAAGGGGTTTTGACCCCAAACTTGGTAGACGTAATCCTTGTATTTTTATTGGCATGCACAAAACAATTCAGCTAAAAACTCGAAGTGTACAAGATTTTGTGACCATTTGAAAAAAGTGTCCACATTTCAGACACTTTAATGGCTATTGGCAGCAAACCTGTAAAATCTCAAATGCTCTTTAAGGGGGTGAGTTCTCGAGCTTTGATGAGGGATAGGGGGCCAATATAAGGGCCAAGTACCAGCACCCATTGTACATCATGTACGCACACACCCCCCTGGCCCTCGATCGTCGAAACCCCAATGCTGCCGGTCTGGTTCTCCGGTGATGCTCCGACGATGGTTCCCCGATGAAGAAAAATACGGCACCAGCACATGCCCGAGCCTAGCATGTGCTGCCGTAACCCTCGGTCCAATCTGATCTTAGACTGGGAATGAACTCCGTATGCTTAGACTGGGAATGAATTTCGTATGCTTAGACTAGGAATGAACTCCGTATGCCTAAGTCAACCCACGAAACGAGCGTGCGGGCGCTCAGTCGGCCAGAGGGGCGGGATGCGCAAGCCAAGGATCGGCCGGGTCCCCCTATGCGTGCTACCGATCCCACTGCCACAACCCTCTATTTGGTTTGATCTTAGACTGGGAATGAACTCCGTATGCCTAAGCCAACCGATGAAACGAGCGGGTGGGCACTACGCCTGCCAGAGAGACGGGATGCCCAAGCCGTGGATCGATAGGGTGGTAGGTGGGTTTAGGCTCATCTTCACGTTTCTGTGTGCCAATGTCATTTTTATGGCCTGTAAATTCATACAATGGTCCCTTAAGCCTTCACGTGAAGTTTCATGCCAACACGACTCGTTTTCTATTTTTCATGATTTTCAAAACTTTTTGTGCTACCACAAAACAGTTCAGCTCAAAACTCGAAGTGTACAAGATTTTGTGACCATTTGAAAAAAGTGTCCCCATTTCAGACACTTTAATGGCTACTGGCAGCAAACCTGTAAAATCTCAAATGCTCTTTAAGGGTGTGTGAGTTCTCGACGTTTGACGAGGGATAGGGGGCCAATATAAGGGCCAAGTACCAGCACCCATCGCACATCATGTGCGCACACCCCCCTCGGCGCCCCTGATCACCGGAACCCCAATGTCGTCGGTCAGGTTCTCCGACGATGCTCGGTGATGCTGCCCCGGCAAAGAAAAATGTGGCACCAGCACCTGCTCGAGCCTAGCATGTGCTGGTGCAACCCTCGGTCCGGTCCGATCTTTACTGGGAATGAACTCCGTATGCTTAGACTGGGAATGAACTTCGTATGCCTAAGTCAACCCACTAAATGAGCGTGCGGGCGCTCAGCCGGCCAGAGGGGCGGGATGTGCAAGCCAGGGATCGGCTGGGTGCCCCTTTGCATGCTACTGATCTTACTGCTGCAATGCTTGGTCTGATCTGATCTTAGACTGGGAATGAACTTAGTATGCCTAAGTCAACCGACAAAATGAGCGGACGGGCGGGCGGGCACTACGCCGGCCAGAGAGACGGGATGTACAAGCCGGGGATCGATAGGGTGGTAGGTGGGTTTAGGCACATCTTCATATTTCTATGTGCCAATAAAATTTTTATGGCTTGTAAATTCATACAATGGTCCCTTGAGCCTTCACGTGAAGTTTCATGGCAAGACGACTCGTTTTCTATTTTTCATGATTTTCAAAACTTTTTGCGGTTTGAGATTTTTTAAAATTTTTTCGAAAGGAGTTTTAGCCCCAAACTTGGTAGATGTGATCCTTGTATTTTTGTTGGCATGCACAACAAAATTCAGCTAAAAACTCGAAGTGTACAAGATTTTGTGACCATTTGAAAAAAGTGTCCCCATTTCAGACTATTTAATGGCTGCTGGCAGTAAACCTGTAAAATCTCGAATGCTCTTTAAGGGGGTGTGAGTTCTCGAGGTTTGATGAGGGATGGGGGGCCTATATAAGGGCCAAGTACCAGCACCCATCGCACATCATGTGCGCACACCCCCCGGGCCCCCGATCACCGAAACCCCAATACCGTCGGTCAGGTTTTTCGACGATGCTCCGGGGATGGTGCCCCAGCGAAGAAAAATGCGTCACCAGCACATGCCCAAGCCTAGCATGTGCTGTTGTAACCCTCGGTCCGGTCCTATCTGAGACTGGGAATGAACTCCGTATGCTTAGACTGGGATTGAAGTCCATATGCCTAAGTCAACCGAAGAAACGAGCGGGTGGGAAGGCGGGCGGGCACTACGCCGACGAAAGAGACGGGATGCAGAAGCCGTGGATCGATAGGGTGGTAGGTGAGTTAAGGCACATCTACATATTTCTGTGTGCCAATGCCATTTTTATGGCTTGTAAATTCATACAATGGTCCCTTAAGCCTTCACGTGAAGTTTCATGGCAAGATGACTCGTTTTCTATTTTTCCTGATTTTTAAAACTTTTTACGGTTCGGGTTTTTTTAAAATTTTTTTGGAAGGATTTTTGCCCCCAAACTTGGTAGACGTGATCCTTGTATTTTTGTTGGCATGCTCAAAAAAATTCAGCTAAAAATTCGAAGTGTACAAGATTTTTGTGACCATTTGAAAAAAGTGTCCCCATTTCATACACTTTAATGGCTATTCACAGCAAACCTGTAAAATCTCAAATGCTTTTTAAGGGGTGTGAGTTTTTGAGGTTTGATAAGGGATAGGGGGCCAATATAAGGGCCAAGTACTAGCACCCATTGCATATCATGTGCTCACACCCCCTCGGCCCCCTCGATCGTCGGAACCCCAAGGCCGTCGATCGGGTTCTCCGACAATGCTCCAGTGATGGTGCCCCGATGAAGAAAAATGCAGCACTAACACATGCCCGAGCCCAGCATGTGCTGCCGCAACCCTTGGTCCGATCCGATCTTAGACTGGGAATGAACTCCATATGCTTAGACTGGGAATGAACTCCGTATGCCTAGGTCAACCCACGAACAAGCGTGCGGGCGCTCAGTCGGCCAGAGGGCCGGGATGCGCAAGTCGGGGATCGATCGGTTCCCCCTCTACGTGCTATCGATCTTGCTGCTGCAACCCTTGGTCTAATCCAATCTTAGACTGGGAATGAACTCCGTATGCCTAAGCCAATCGACGAAACGAGCGGGCGGGCAGGTGGGCACTACGTCGGCCAGAGAGACGGGATGCGCAAGCCGTGTATCGATAGGGTGGTAGGTGGGTTTAGGCACATCTTCCTATTTCTGCATGCCAATGCAGTTTTTATGCCTTGTAAATTCATACAATGGTCCCTTAAGCCTTCACGTGAAGTTTCATGGCAAGACGACTCGTTTTCTATTTTTCATGATTTTCGAAACGTTTTACGGTTCGGGATTTTTTAAAACTTTTTTGGAAGGATTTTTGGACCAAACCTGATAGACGTGATTCTTGTATTTTTCTTGGCATGCACAAAAAATTCAAGTAAAAACTCGAAGTGTACAAGATTTTGTGACCATTTGAAAAAGGTGTCCCCATTTCAGATACTTTAATGGCTACTAGCAGCAAACCTGTAAAATCTCAAATGCTCTTTAAGGGGGTGTGAGTTCTTGAGGTTTGATGAGGGATAGGGGGCCAATATAAGGGCCACGTACCAGCACCCATCGCACATCATGTGCGCACACCCCCCGGCCCCCCCGATCGTCAGAACCCCAATGCCGTCGGTCAGGTTCTCCGGTGATGCTCCTGTGATGGTGTCCCGACAAAGAAAAATACGGCACCAGCACATGCCCGAACCCAGCATGTGCTGCTGCAACCCTCGATCCGGTCTGATCTTAGTCTGAGAATGAACTCGGTACGCTTAGACTGGGAATGAACTCCGTATGCCTAAGTCAACCCACGAAACGAGCGTGCGGGTGCTCAGTTGGCCAGAAGGGCAGGATGCACAAGTCGGGGATCGACCGGGTCCCCCTCTGCGTGCTGTCGATCTTGCTGCCACAACCCTCGGTTCGGTCTGATCCTAGACTGGCAATGAACTCCGTATGCCTAAGCCAACAGACGAAACGAACGGGCGGGCTGGTGGGCGGGCACTACGCCGGCCAGAGAGACGGGATGCGCAAGCCGTGGATTGATAGGGTGGTAGGTGGGTTTGGGCACATCTTCGTATTTCTATGTGCCAATGCCATTTTTATGGCTGGTAAATTCATACAATGGTCCCTTAAGCCTTCGCGTGAAGTTTGATGGCAAGATGACTCGTTTTCTATTTTTCATAATTTTTGAAACTTTTTGCTGTTCGGGATTTTTTAAAATTTTTTCAGAACGAGTTTTGGCCCCAAAATTGGTAGACGTGATCCTTGTATTTTTGTTGGCATGCACAAAAACATTCTAGTAAAAACTCGAAGTGTACAAGATTTTGTGACCATTTGAAAAAAAGTGTCCCCAATTCAGACACTTTAATGGCTACTGGCAGCAAACCTGTAAAATCTCAAATGCTTATTAAGGGGGTGTGAGTTCTCGAGGTTTGATGAGGGATAGGGGGCCAATATAAGGGCCAAGTACCAGCACCCATCACACATCATGTGAGCACACCCCCCGATCGTCGGAACCCCAATGCCACCGGTCAGGTTCTCCGGCGATGCTCTGACGATGGTGCCCCGACGAAGAAAAATGTGGCACCAGCACATGCCCGAGCCCAACACGTGCTACCGCAACCCTCGGTCCGATCCGATCTTAGACTGGGAATGAACTCCGTATGCCTAAGTCAACCCACGAAATAAGCGTACGGGGGCTCAGCCGGCCATAGGGGCGGGATGTGCAAGTCGGGGATCGGCCGGGTCCCCCTCTGCGTGCTACCGATCCTGCTGTCGCAACCGTCAGCCTGGTCCCGTCTTAGAAGGGAAATGAACTCCGTATGCCTAAGCCAACCGATGAAATGAGCGGGCGGGCGGGCGGGCACTACAGGGGCCAGAGAGACGGGATGCGCCAACTGTGGATCGATAGGGTGGTAGCTGGGTTTAGGCACATCTTCATATTTCTGTGTGCCAATGCCATTTTTTATGGCTTGTAAATTCATACAATGGTCCCTTAAGCCTTCTCGTGAAGTTTCATGGCAAGATGACTCGTTTTCCATTTTTCACGATTTTTGAAACTTTTTACGGTTTGAGATTTTTTAAAATCTTTTCGGAAGGAGTTTTGGTCCCAAACTTGGTAGACGTGATCCTTGTATTTTTGTTGGCATGCTCAAAAAAATTCAGCTAAAAACTCGAAGTGTACAAGATTTTTGTGACCATTTGAAAAAAGTGTCCCCATTTCATATACTTTAATGGCTACTGGCAGCAAACCTGTAAAAGCTCAAATGCTCTTTAAGGGGTGTGAGTTTTTGAGGTTTCATGAGGGATAGGGGGCCAATATAAGGGCCAAGTACTAGCACCCATCGCATATCATGTGCTCACACCCCCCCCGGCCCCCTCGATCATCGGAACCCCAAAGCCGTCGGTCAGGTTCTCCGGCAATGCTTCGACGATGGTGCCCCGACGAAGAAAAATGCAGCATCAGCACATGCCCAAGCCCAGCATGTGCTGCCACAACCCTCGGTCGGATCTGATCTTAGACTGGGAATGAACTCCATATGCTTAGACTGGGAATGAACTCCGTATGCCTAGGTTAACCCACGAACAAGCGTGCGGGCGCTCAGTCAGCCAAAGGGGGTGAGATGCGCAAGCGCGGGACTACACCGGGTCCCCCTTCTACGTGCCGTCGATCCTGCTGCCTGCAACCCTTGGTCTAATTGCAAGCTTAAGACTGGGAGATGACTCCGTATCCTTAAGCCAAGCGAGGAAACGAGCGGGCGGGCAGGTGGGCACCTTACGTTCGAACCAGACGAGACGGGATGCGCAGAGCCGTTGTTTTGTATCGATAGTCGGTGGTATTGGTTTAGGCACATCTTCCTATTTTTGCATCCCAATGCCATTTTTAAGGCTTGTAAATTCATACAATGGTCCCTTAAGCCTTCACGTGAAGTTTCATGGCAAGACAACTGGTTTTCTATTTTTCACGATTTTTGAAACTTTTTGCGGTTCGGGTTTTTTTTAAATTTTTTTGGAAGGATTTTTGGCCCCAAACTTTGAAGACGTGATCCTTGTATTTTTGTTGGCATGCACAAAAAAATTTAGCTAAAAACTCGAAGTGTACAAGATTTTGTGACCATTTGAAATAATTGTCGTCATTTCAGACACTTTAATGGCTGCTGGCAGCAAACCTGTAAAATCTCAAATGCTCTTTAAGGGGGTGTGAGTTCTCGAGGTTTGATGCAGAAGATAGGGGCCAATATAAGGGCCAGAGTACCAGCACCCATTGCACATCATGTGCGCAAACCCCCCCCGGCCCCCTCGATCGTCGAAACCCCAATGCCGTCGGTCAGGTTCTCCGGCGATGCTCCGGCGATGGTGCCCCGGTAAAGAAAAATGCGGCACTAGCAAATGCTCGAGCCCAGCATGTGCTGTTGCAACCCTCGGCCCCACCGAATCTTAGACTGGGAATGAACTCCGTATGCTTATATTGGGAATGAACTTCGTATGCCTAAGTCAACCCCTGAAACGAGTGTACGGCGTTTAGCCGGCCAGAGGGGCGGGATGCGCAAGCCAGGGATCGATCGGGTCCTCCTCTGTGTGATGCCGATCCTGCTGCAGCAACCCTCGATCCAGTCTGATCTTAGACTGGGAATGAACTCTGTATGCCTAAGCCAACCGACGAAACGAGCGGACGGGCGGGTGGGCACTACGCGGCCAGAAAGACGGAATGCGCAAGCTGTGCATCGATAGGGTGGTAGGTGGGTTTAGGCACATCTTCATATTTCTGCATGCCAATGCAATTTTTATGCTTCGTAAATTCATACAATGGTCCCTTAAGCCTTCACGTGAAGTTTCATGGCAAGACGACTCGTTCTCTATTTTTCACGATTTTTGAAATGTTTTGCGATTTGGGATTTTTTTAAATTTTTTCGGAAGGATTTTTGGCCCCAAACTTGATACACGTGATCCTTGTATTTTTGTTGGCATGCACAAAAAAAGTTTGCTAAAAACTCGAAGTGTACAGGATTTTGTGACCATTTGAAAAAAGTGTCCCCCCTTCAGACACTTTAATGGCTACTGGCAGCAAACCTGTAACATCTCAAATGCTCTTTAAGGGGGTGTGAGTTCTTGAGCTTTGATGAGGGATAGGGGGCCAATATAAGGGCCAAGTACCATCACCCATCCCACATCATGTGCGCACACCCCCCGGTCCCCCCGATCGTCGGAACCCCAATGCCGTCGGTCAGGTTCTCCGGTGATGCTTTGGCGATGGTGCCCCGACGAACAAAAATACAGCACCAGCACATGCCCGAGCCCAGCATGTGCTGTTGCAACCCGCGGTCTGGTCTGATCTTAGGCTGGGAATGAACTACATATGCTTAGACTGGGAATGAACTGCATATGCCTAAGTCAACCCACGAAACGAGCGTGTGAGCGCTCAGCTGGCCAGAGGGGCGGGATGCGCAAGCCAAGGATTGACCCGGTCCCCCTCTGCGTGCTGTCGATCCTGCTACCACAACCCTTGGTCTGGTCCGATCTTAGACTGGGAATAAACTTCGTATGCCTAAGCCAATCGACGAAACGAGCGGGCAGGCGGGCACTACGCAGGCCAGAGAGACGGGATGCGCAAGCCGTGGATTGATAGGGTGGTAGGTGGGTTTAGGCACATCCTCGTATTTCTGTGTGCCAATGCCATTTTTATGGCTTGTAAATTCATACAATGGTCCCTTAAGCCTTCACGTTAAGTTTCATGGCAAGACGACTCGTTTTCTATTTTTCACAATTTTTGAAACTTTTTACGGTTCGAGATTTTTTAAAATTTTTTCAGATCGAGTTTTGGCCCCAAAATTGGTAGACATGATCCTTTTATTTTTGTTGGCATGCACAAAAACATTCTACTAAAAACTCGAAGTGTTCAAGATTTTGTGACCATTTGAAAAAAGTATCCCCATTCCAGACACTTTAATGGCTATTG